>CM068824.1:177656460-177758960 GCA_028554795.2 Sinohyriopsis cumingii
ACTGGTTTGCAAATATCACAATTGGATTTTATCTCTCATTATCCAATCTATTACTTCTCGCTGGAGCATCTTGATTTAACCAGACAGTCTGTCGTTGATATTCACTTTCGGGCTACCGTGAATAGAGACGTAGGAGCTATAGCTAATTACAGAGCCGTCGCGGTTATACTTTCCGTTAAAGCAATGTTGCTTGAAGGTGCTGGCGGCCGAATGATACTCGTTGATGCACCAGTAGAAAATATGTAACAATCAGATCAATCTCGTATTAAATAAAATGTCATATATTCATGTTAATGTCACTCTGACTCCTGATCAGATCAAGAAATTGAAATCCAAGCAAGCATCAGCGTCAGGAACGTCAATAACACTTAAACATGAACAACTTAGTGGTGGTCAAAATAAGTTATCGGTTACTCAAACACAACTTAATCAAATTTCCAATGCTATCGCAGCAGGAAAAGGAATCAGACTTGATTTTAGTGCCGCAGCTGTCCATGATATGATTAAATCCGGTGGAATATTTCCACTTATTCCAATACTTGCCGCAACGTTAGGCGCAGCAGCACCAGCGTTAGCCTCAAAAGCTTTAGGAGCCACAGCACTTGGAGCACTTGGATATGCGGGGTCAAAAATAGCACAGAAAGCAACTGGTGGAAAATATAAGAAACAAGGAGGAAGTATACTCTTGCCACTCATGGCAATGAGAGCACTAGCTGGTGGAACCAGAGAAATCGGTAAAATTGGACCAATATTTCCCAAAGTACTTTCTATGTCTGAAGTAGCGCCACAAGTGCCACGAATTCCTGGCATCATGAAAGCAATACAAGCTATACCTAAATCAGGGTCTGGATACAAAAAAAGGGCCGAGGTCTCAGACCTCCAGGAACTCCGCCATCGTGGTACCCAAAAAGGTTTTGAAAACACAAGGTGTTTCTGTTTCACTTCCAGCGTCCAACTTTGATTTACTTGATACCGCTAAACGATTACGCGTAAAACATTTCAGAGGTGTCTTTATGCGAGATCAATTACCGAAACAGCCACGCAATCCAGAAACCGGAATTATTAATCTTGATAACAGCGATGGTCCAGGAACTCACTGGGTTGCTTACGCGATCGATCCTCGTGGAATTATCTATTTTGATTCGTACGGGCTAGCACCGCCAATTGAGTTTCTTCGATATATAAAAAACATCATCCTGACAAGTAAGGTTTGGTATTCAACGTTACCAACACAAACACTGACCGATCCTCCAATATGTGGCCGTGAAGTATTAAATGTTCTTGATGCGATCTCGAAATCAGCGAATTCTCCTCACAAAGTCGTGCATGAATACACGTTGAAATCACAGATGTGATTTCCAAATTTAAACACCCCCATAACTAATAATGGTTGATATTTACGGAAGATCAAGCAGAACAAAGGAAAAAAAAAGATATCGATTTATCAAAGTATGCGACCAAAGATGAAATTGATAATCTTTTAACATTAACCGGGATAGACCCAGATGAGGTTGTAATTTTTCAAGATCGACATGGCAAGCTAAAAACCAGTAACATTAGGTGGAATGACATAATTCGCAGGGTTATTGGAGCTACCACGGACAACATCGTTGTATTCACTGACAGCGGCAGAATCAGAGATTCGCTGATATCAATCGCGGCGCTTCGAGATGATGCACGAAAAGTCGCAGGGGAACGTGTAGCGAAGACCGGTGATACAATGACAGGTGAACTCAGCATGAACGGTAACAAGATAACCGTTTTAAGAGATCCAACATCCCCGGAAGATGCCGCAAACAAACAATATATAGACACCATTGACGGTAAACTAACTACGTTGCGGGCAGAGTATGATGTTCACGTGAGCGCGTTTACAAGACTTCGAAGAAACTTCGCAAAAGCTGATGAGTCCATTGATAGGTTCTTTGGGACTCCTCCAGTCATCGACATGACACTTTCTGAAATCTTACCAAATCTTACTAATAACGCCAACGATATCAACAAGATTAATACCCGGTTAGGTGTAGTCAGAACAGATAGAAGTTTTTCAGATCAAATCCAGATAATAGAAAATAACATTGGCACGATCAAACAAACACAGCAAGATATCGTATCTTGTATTCCTGAGATCGTTAACAAAACAAGTTTGATTAAAGTCCCCACTGGAGTTACCCCCGGGCATATCACCAACATCGTATACACGGTATCATCGGGATTCGCAAAATGGTCCCGACAAAATAATACTATCAAATATACAGCAACAGCCACTGACGTGTATAGACTGTCTGTGTTCAGTGCCGCTAAGTTTGAGATCTTTACAACATATCCCTGGAGACATTCCACCGACAAATATTCCGGGGTTGTGACTATCATACTAAACAAGGAAACCGAAGAAACATTTATACTGGAAGCCGCAGACAAGAAATTAACCGCAACATCTTACTGGTGGTGTTTGGAATTTGTAGCTGAAACGCCTCAATTGGTTACCGCGTAAAATAATAAAATGACAGAGTCACTAAACACTCAACAATACAGATACGATCAAGTACGTGAATACCAGTCAGAGTTAAAAAAATATCATCAACGAGTGTACGGCAAAAGTAAAAAAATATAAACGTCGAGTAACCGTGTTAGATGTGTTAGTGTATTCTGTTTCTGCGGTTGTTGCATCAACCGGAGTAGTATTATCAGCGTTGACTCCGGTTACAGCAGCAATCGCTGCTACCATTGCTGTGTCAGTTACAACTACGGCTGCCGGAGTTGCTAGCATCATCGCGAAAAAAAATATCATCTTGCGCTGGTAACAAACTCCGTGAATACACAACTAAATTAGAAGTTACTCAGCGGGGTTATTCAAAACTTTCTAACGCGCTATCGGAATGTGTCGCTGACAGCAATATTTCCACGGCCGAGTTCACCGAGCTCACCAAGATATATGAGGATTTAAAAACATCACTGATAAATAATGACAGAACCACTTCAGCATCGAGCTTTACTCGACATAGCCGCAAACACAGCTCCGGTAAAAACATCAATGATAACAATATCTTCGACGCAACCAGAGTTTAATATTAATTTTCCAACTGCAATTCCAGTAAAAGAAATCGCGTTGGCACAATTACGAGTATATCACAGCTGGCCCAACATCAGGTCGACATCATTTCACGGACAGTTGCCGGATAATTCATTTGTATTTTCGTATCAGAATAACCCCGACGGTACTCCAGATTGGAACGTCATTCATTTACCAACAGGGTCTTATCAGATAGAAGAAATCAACAAAGAAATACAGCGTCAAATGAAGCGTATCACCGGAAAAGAAGCAAAAATATCAATAACTGCCCACGAGCCAACGTTGTCAACGATCATCGAAGTCGCTTCACCGGGTTACGCCGTAGACATTTATAACAGTTCAATCAGAACAGTATTAGGATGGCCTGAATCAAAACCTCCTGATACACCGATACCACCTGAACCTAAAAAGTCTGATTATATCACTAACGAGGAGAAATATCATGACCTTAGCAAAGATGATGAAAGACGTTTTGTCCCGGTAATAACGCTTCTTGATCGTGATCCAGTATATGATTTTTACCCCGGAACAGGCACCAACTGGATGATAAGATACGATAAAACATATGATTATTCGCTGGAGGATTTTACTAATCTATTTAATGATTATCGTGAATTGTACAATCAACGACTAAGGAGTTTACGTTCGCATTTTCAATCACATATCAGCGATATAGGTTCACGTGATAATATCATCAATGAGATCAAAGTATTAAATAAAGTCGCGAGTTACATGGACATTTTAAACAACAGAGCAGTTACTGCAATGGTCAATGCGATCGAACAACAAAAATCGCGAGTAAGAGATGCTTTAGAAAGTGAAGAATACCACAGGGCTATTTTTAAAGATAGAGATAATCCTTCATTAGCTAGATTATCAGAAGCTGCTAAAAGAAGAAAAAAGGAAGAAGATAGACTGCGTGATCTCCGAGAAACATTAGATAGACTTAAAATCAAAGAAGCTGATCTACCGAATTTTAAATTACCAGGATATGTTTCCCCGGTCATCTTGAAAAAAATTGTTACTAATATCGTCGATGAATACTTCGATGACATACTTGACCAGCACAAGCGAATATTGCCATCGCCAACTATCCTCAGACACGATAATTCCACAGCGAGTGATGGCAGACATATTTCTCCGGGAATCGTAAATATCACTGATGTCGTCGCGGTCAATCTTGTGTGTGACGTAATCGATGGCAGTTACAACATAGACACAACAGTATCAAATCAAGCCGAGCAAGGGTTTATATTATACTCATTTACTCCTAAAGAACCACCTGGGTTTTTGATTGTACAAGAGCCAATCAATCCAGTATTTCTGCAGTGTTTAAGTCCAATGCTGACAAGGATGAATTTTAAAGTCACTGACCAACAGGGTAGACTTTTGGACTTGAGAAATAAAACTATTAGTATTAATTTGCTGGTGAAATCGTGAAACGATTTTCAAGTCCTGAAACGATTTTCAATTAATAATATCATATCATAATAATGTCCCAAAAATCTTCTACTTACAAGAAATGCAAAGCGTTTCCGAGAAATTCGAAGAATTACCAGAAGTATGATGATGATGATAAAAATCTCTCTGACAGTGATTTTATTGTTAGTGATGAAGATGTCTCTGACAGTGATTTTATTGTTAGTGACAGTGACGACGATGATGGCACTGTTGGTAACATCACCATCAATGACAGCACTGTCACAATAAATTATATTAAATGATAAAAAATATAGCATGTATCAGCACATGAAATGTTCCATATACGACAAACAAACACTTGAAGAATATATCAAAAAATTATTCAGCGGAGCGTCGTCGATTTCATCAATGATGAAATTAGGTGAAGTTAAAATAGTTATTGATAAATACGGTAATGATGATTTTTTACTGACAGAATCGCAGTTGAAACAACTACAAGAAAATCATATCATAGCGATCACATGTTTTCCAGACCAAATCATGAATTATGCTTACTTGTGTATTTCACGGGATCATCTTGATAAGATACTGCAGTGAAAGTCAACGGGGGAAAAATCACAGAAATCGGACGATTTCACGATAATTTTATTTTTTTGTGCAGTAAAAATATTTGAAAATCACAGAAATCGGACGATTTCACGATAATTTTATTTTTTTGTGCAGTAAAAATATTTGAAAATTCTAAAGAATGTTTACTTTATATATATATTTTTTACAACACTGACAATTTCTCTGGGTTTGATAGGGTATTTGCTTGTAAAAACCAACGAAATCGGACAATTGCATAATTTACACAGTTAAAAAAAGTAATATTTTTTTTTACTTTCGATTTCACTTCCAAGTATTTGACTTCAATGACGAAATCAAGGTGAGGTATTTACTTCCTCGTCAGTGACGAAGTCAGCGGACATACAATGTTTCAATTTTCGGACGCGACTATTTATTATCTTTTTAGTTTCATACTCGGCAGCCTGATCTTTTCAATTGCACGAGACAATGGAACAAATTCATTTATTTGTGCTTCTTCTACGCTGGCCAGTGATTTATACAAATTATTTTGAATCATCTTTATGAATCGATATTGAGCAGGAAGAATATAACGCCCTGCGCATTTAGATTCATATAACGATTCAAATTCAGACAGAATTGTTTCAAATTGATAAATTAATTTTTAATTAATTTTCTAATTTTCGTGATTCATATTTATATATATTTTTATATAAACATCACATAAGCTTCTAACTTATCACCAAACTTTTACCAATTACCAAACTCAAACTCAAGCGGAAACACGACCCCCAAATGAGCTCATAAACTATCAAATAACAGTCTAGAGGGTCAGAGAGTGTGTTTGCGAACGACGAGACATTACCATTTGATAGCAAGGTTCATATAGGGACAACACATAACATGTAACTTATCCTAACCTATCCTTATCAACTTATTAACGGCACAAACACACAATATTTACAGTAGAAGCATATTTACAGCAGTTGTATTTACAATTATATAACTTATCCTAGGACGGTACAAACATATAGTATTTACAATATTTACAGCAGTTGTATTTACAATATTTACAATAGGGACGGTACAAACATATAGACAACACAGACAGATGCGGGGTTATATTCTACGTCCAACGAAGTTGCACCCCCACCCCCAAAATCAATCCCGTTGGGTGGTAAAAAACCCACCCCTGAACATATAGACAACACAGACAGATGCGGGGTTATATTCTACGTCCAACGAAGTTGCACCCCCACCCCCAAAATCAATCCCGTTGGGTGGTAAAAGACCCACCCCTGAACGGGGCGATAACGGAGAAAGTTGTGCAACTTCGTTGGGTTTCGAAAACCCCGTATATTATTAGGACGATATTGTATATAAACCGACTAATACCTGGAAGTTCAGAAATAGCTCAGCGTGATTTGTTTAAAATATCTTTTCTTAAATATGATCGTGTAGAAAATAAAGATGAACCATAAACCCGAACAAGTGTAATAAAATAGTGATATTGTCTGTAAAAAAAAAAGATAAATACGCGTTTATCCCTGACTTTGTCAGGGATAAAATCATTCTTGCGCTGTCACCTTAATAAAATCAAGGGGAAATAAAGGGAAGTTATTTACTTCCTTGTGCAGAAAACCGTCTGCTGTTACCTGTAAAGTGTTATCACGCGCTGTCATCCTTGACGCTGTCAAGGTGACAAGGGGGAAATAATTGTATCATTGACTTTCACGCAGTCGCTGTAGAGTTATCTCCGTTTGGAAAGTCCTCGGATTATAGTAAATTACCTAAAAATAATGAAAAACAATTTTCTGCTTATTATATGTCTTTGACAACGCGGATTTATATATTTTTTCTGCGACTTTTTGTACTGAAGCAGCACAAATACCAAAATGCTTACTGGCTGCATTCATCGATTGAAATATTATTTCTTCATTTGTATCTAAGTTTATAGATACAACTTTCTTGGCGCTATTATTATTACGGCCAGTATTACCATCCCTACAATTTTGGCGTTGTGTCACAGCTCTCAGATTGGATAAATTATTGTTAAGTTTATCTCCATCAATGTGATCAATTACAAGACCGTTTTTGATCTCTTCATGGAAACACTCGTACACGACCCTGTGATTATAATAGTTTTTGCCCCCAGAAACACTAAATCGGAGATAACCAGCATTATTAACAACACCAACTGGTTTTTTCAATCTACAGTGTCTCACTATTCCCTCGCGAGATGCTTCATAATTCTCGATGATTGGATGTCGGACAAATTCTTGATTCATTTATACTTCATGTATTTGTCTAATTTATAATTTGTCTGAAAACTTAGTTATATAATCACTCTCGGATTTCAGCGCATCTCCGTTATTTTTTTTATTGTAGTATCGCTTGAGTTCACGGTATCGTTACTGCCCGCATCCCGCACATAATTGTGTTTTACCCCTGACACCAATGCCATATCGCAGGCATGGTATAGGTCCTTTGCTTCCTCGTTTGATGCTTTGCATGAGTTCACTGCAGAATTCCTTCCTGCAGGGCTTACCACAGACTGTTACGGATCCAACTTTTAACCACTTGCAGTTATTCATTGTATATATAATATTTCTTATTTAAATATTTGTCTTAAATATAATATGAAGGGTTTATTTGGCGCCGGAAGATTCGATCTTGACAGGCTAAACAGAGACTCACGACGGCGGAATCTAACTGATCTATTTAATATTACCAGGGATGCAAAAAAAGAATTCCGCGACGACGGCGCATCTCATGTATGGTCGTCATTTAAAATTATCCGCGATATTGACGAAATCATCGATGACAGCATCGATGTTGACGAAGTCATCGATGCTACAGTGACTGATGTCCGAGCAAAAACAATTATAGATTATCTATTTGATATTCATCAAAGCGATGAACACAGTAAGAAATATTTTTTCAGAATAAAATTTATTGTGCAAACAGATTCCGATGAATGGATTATCCGTGACAAACTCGACCCTGTTCTTGCTAACGGAAAGACCATTCTGTTAAGTAAAGATTCCAAACCAGGAATGCTGACCGGGATTGATAAACCATATTACGCTCGAGCGTATCCTGTAACCGCAGTCGTTTATGGAATCTATCTGGTAAAAAAACCAAAACTTGATAAACTCGCCCCAATGAAGAATTCATTTGTGCTGAATTGTGTAGCCGAGCGAGTAATGGAACATTTTAAAAACGCAAAACGAGGAAACGGTTTAACCGATCTGCGACTTGAAAAAATAACAGCATGGGCCGAGCAAGTCAAGGATACTGGGGCAACAATAAATGATGTTGCTGTGTTATCAAGTAAATTAAAATTTTCAATAACAGTAAAAACACTAACCGGGGAAATATTATATAATTCCAAACATTATAAAAAGTCAGGATCACGATTGAAATTATTGATCATAACTCTCATGCCTGGACTGATGCGGTTACAATATTTCCACGAGATCGTGTTGTAAACTTTATTCCGGAAATATATTTGATGTTATTTACACACTGAGTAAAACCGACCCTGTGTCAGTGTGGTTATTTAAGAGTTCCAAAGATGGTGAATATGATCAATTTGTAAAACCCAACGTTGAATTATACCGGACGGAGTCGTTGCAACAACAAATAAAAAAACTCGCAGAGAAATATGTGAGAAATGCAAGCGTTTCTGAAGACATTGATCAGTTATTGGTTGATTGTTTTACAGTTCCAAGTGTTGCCGCTCACGCCGCCAGAGAAAGAAATTCGTGGAGACCAACCCGAAGTCAGTTTCTTTCGGATATACAATTAAGTTGTGTCGAGTATGGACATGGCGGGTTGTGGAATACCCGGTATGACTACCGGGATATGATTTCCGTGGATATGATTGCTTGCTACCCAGGAAGCTTTTTCGGGAACGGCGAGTGCAGCGAATACTTTAAGCGATTTGGACATCCCACGAACTCGATGACACGAGTTGCTATAAACGGCGTTTTACCCGATTTTGACCTGACGTGATTTGCTCATGTTACTTCGTTTGAATTTGCTAAAGGGCTTCATCCGTGCTGTTATGTTTAGTTTGGCAGACACTTCAGTGAAAAGCGCTGGGTACCACTAGTGTTATTGCGATATATGCTTGACAGCCGAATACTGATATCGTTGACTGTCAGTGAAGCAATCATATCATATCGACCGCAGACCTCAGTTTGGTTGCCAACACCGGAGCGTGTCAGTGTAGATGAACTTATCAGCGAGTATGCACGAGAGAGTCCAAATACCCCGATGGATGTCATTGTCAGTGAGGCTCCTAAAGTTCTCAAGATCAAACTCAGCAATAGTGAAAAAATAGCAAAAGATCTTGGACGAAGAATAATCGGTAAATTTACTCAGGGTGCAGCATTTGATCATAAAATGCATCACTCGCGACTGATTATCGATGATGCTGAATTGGATTTTATAATTGCTGACGCTGTTGCGATAAATATATTTTGTAATCGGGAGGATGTGTTCTTGTCCGACGGGAAAAAGTTGGGCACAGTTGTAAGTTATATCGACGGAGAATCGCCTCAGTACACACATCTAAGATCTTCAATGCTGGGTTATGTTTCTATAAATTTGCTATCAATGATAAATCGATTTCCTGACACCGCAGTTAGAGTTGCAACGGATTCATTTTATATCAGTAAAAGATATTCAGAATTACTGGCTCGTTTTACAAGCACTGATGAATCATGGAGTTCGTGGAGAATAAAAGCGGAGATGTTACACGAATATTGTGAATCCGCTGATGTTGCAATTAAGGATGATTATTGTAAATTATCAGAAATGTCAGAAATGTCGAACGCACCATCTGTGTATGATTCAATCACTAGACACAAAACCGTTTATTTAAACGGGCCGGGCGGGTCTGGTAAAACAACTCGAGCGATTGAATTATTTGGAAAATCGGATATGATTGTGCTAACACCTACACACAGACTCGCCAGGGAGATGAAACAACGAGGAGTCAATTCTTGTACTTGGCACAGCTTTTTCAAATACAGCGGTGGTGTGTGGACTCCTGACCGAATGGGAACAAAATATATTTACGAGAAAATAATTTGGGATGAGATATGTACGGTGCCGCTGGAAACATTAAAAACATTTCCTGATTGGCTGCTAACGAAAAATACTGCAGTGATAATGTGCGGCGATCACGGTCAACCACCTCCGTTTGTCGGCGCATCTCCACATGATTGGTTAAAAGATTTTGTTGATTATTACGAAGAAGTGTCTGATGATCATAGAGCACTTGATGCAACGTTGAAAGAATTTAAAACATTAATCAGATTACAACCGAATAAAATTCAATGTGAAATTATGCGCGAGATGATTCCTGAAACTTCGATGAGCGACTTTTAAGATGTGTGGAAAAATTACGATTTGATAGTGCCAAGTAGAAAGATAGTCAGAGACACACTTCAACAACAGCTATTTCAATTACAACAAGAAAAGTTTCCAATGCTGCCAGTGCCGTTATGTTATAGACCAGCTGATACGCGGTTACAGAATATAGATGTTGATATCCCTGGAAAAACAGAGAAACAGAATTTAGTATTGAATGATATTGTGTTAGTTGATGATATTAATGCTGTCAAAGATGCACTAAAAATGAATAAATCCCCGTGGACGCTAGGATACGCAATGACAATTCAATTATCTCAAGGACTAACTATCAGTGATACAACTGTCTGGATTGTTGATGATCGAATCGAATGGTCAGACTTAGTTTACTTAGCTGTGTCCAGAGTCAGAAGACTATCTCAACTGTGAAGAATTGTCTTGGATGAATCAAACGCTGATAAAATTAATAATGAAAACAACAGCGATGGTGATATAATAAGAAAAAAACTCGCCGGTTACAAACAGAGTGACAAAAAAAATAATCGCGACTTTGATCTTGATGTTGAATTTATTATTGAGTTAAAACAACAGCAGAATAATCACTGTGCGAGCTGTAATTGTATAATGCTATGGCAGTATTCGAATAAAAACGCAAGACAATTTACCGTAGACAGAAAAGATAACAATCGCGGTCATACACGTGATAATATCATGTTGACCTGTCTTGAGTGTAATCGACGTCGGGGTGCTAGTTAAGTGATCAAAATCACTGAAGTGATTTTGGCGGTAATTGTGTGTCCTCGGGAATTACCTGTAGTTGCTCACGTGTGAATCCGCGTTGAGGAGCAGTTGAATCCAACCTGTAGATTGCTGGTCTACCAGTGGATCTTGTCACGGTGGTTATCTTGTGTGTGGTAACACTCCAGATAGGATCAGTTGCTCTTTTTTTACCACCTTCAAGTTCACCTTGTTCATATAAATATCTAACTGTAACATTACCCAGTATCGGCTGTGCTGAAGAATCACGTCGTACGGGTATATGTTTTTTTTTGTGATCGCGATGGCAGGTTTCATGTTGGTTGTTCGAGTTATTTCATTATTTAGCGCAGCTATCACGCTTGGTAATCTTACAACCCATTCGCGCGATCTCGTATCCTGAATAAATTCCTTCGCGTACTGATATCCAAATAACCGCTCAGCAAGTGTTCGATTGAATAGCTCAACAATTGCCTGATCGCGATGAATTTCAGTATGTCCTCGTCTGATGGTGACGTTATGTTGTTTATCAACGATGATACTGCACCCTGAAATTCTTTGCCAGGATCAACTTGTAATAAATTTGGCCAAAGTAGACCACGTCGATAAATTCGTTTAAACGCAGAAGCAACCTCAGATGCTGTTTTAGTCGTTAACGGTTCAGCATCTTTGTATCTACTTGCAACATCAACTACAGTTAACGCGTACTTGTATGTACGTCTTCGGATAGTATCATGTGGCAGAAATAATATATCAGCCTGATGAACCTCATTTGGTACACTAACATCAAAATGTGCAAAGTGAATTTGTTTAGGACGCGGCAGATAAATTTGCCATATTGCCTGTCGGGATAACCAATTTTTAGCAGCAACTTTTGCAACTTTTGCTGCTTCAGCGAGTTTACTAATTGCTGCGCTACCTCTCCAATATCCGCTTGGGGAATAATAAATCGACTCCATTATATACCAGTACCTAGCGCTAATTTACCTTTCATTGCGGATTTTATCAACCAGGATGCTAACTTTTCTTTGAAAGATTTATCAGGGATGGCATTTAACGCGTGAATTAATTTCACATCCGCGAGATGGCGCTGTTGCAAATCCTTGCTTCGGTAAGCTACATCATGAGCATGACACGCCTTATCAATAGCATTTATCGGATACTCACCTGGTTTTGGTTGATTCTGTGCATCAAGTCTGATATCAAGTCGGGTTCCTGGACCACAGTAATTATATCCTGGAAGATGTTTTTCTCCTGGGTATTTAGCCCACGGAGCCCCTGGTAACTTGGCTAACTTGGCTGCGATATCACCTCCCTTTTTTTAAAAATAAATTTAAACTTTTTTATACCGCATCGTTCACACTTGCCTGTAAGCACTTGTCGATTATTTTTTGTTGTAATTGTTATCATATCCTCAGTTGGGGTATATGTTCGGCATTTCACACAATATAAATTCATATTATTTTTATAATATATCTAATGGAGATTACTGACTTTTCTGCGTCAAAGCGACGAGAGCCAATCAAACATAACTCAGTGCTACCAAATTCAATTCGAATGATTATTATAGGCCCATCTGGGTCGGGTAAGACACAGTTGTTACTTAATTTAATAATGAAGTGGATGAAGTGGGATAAATTATATTTGATAGCACCATCAGTGGACGATCAGCGATGTTATCAGGTATTAAAAGATTTTAACGAAAGTGCAAAATCGATAAGTGAAGAAGATGTTGTTGATTTTATAACTGATATTGATGAAGCACCGAGTATCGATGATATTGATGGGAATATTAATAATTTAGTTGTGTATGACGATATCATGCTGGACAAACAATCAAACCCTGCCAGGATATTTTCACGCGGCAGGCACAAAAACACTGATGTGATTTATGTAACTCAACGATATACACAAATACCAAAAGTGATCAGAGATAACTGTAACGTTCTCGCGGTATTTAACGGCGTTGACGCACACACGTTACGAAATATTCATCAGACTTGGTGCAGCGGTGACATGGACATAAATAAATTCAGAAATTTCTTTAGTCATGCTCAGGCAAAACCACACGGATTTGTAACGATAAATTTACATGATCCTCGAACACGGTATCGAATAGGATTAGATACAATTTTTAACTGGAAATCCTGAAGGATTAAAAATACTTTGTATTTTGAGCAGCAGAGAGACTAGGCCACCAAGTGTTTCGTCTAGTAGACCCCGGAGTCAAGAAGTATTTTTATAGTTAGTTATTTTTCATGAAATAACTCTTCTAGTCAGCAAAGAAGGCTTATTTATCATAGTTTTCTGAATAGAGGGTTTATTTTGTGAAATAAGACCCTCTATCAAAAGTGCTCTCGATAGAGGGTTCTGTTGGACGGAATAGTTGGTGGGCTCAGTCTCTCTGCTGCTATATATATATATATATATATATATATATATATATATATATATATATATATATATATATATATATATATATATATATATATATATGTATGTATGTATGTATGTATATATATATATATAGTGTACTGTAAGTCCATTTATGTCAAGCTATGTTCCTAACTTTTCTGTATTAACGAAAAATTAACTGAATGTAATCTCTTCTGAACAGGAAATAAAGTCAGTCAGTCAGTCAGTCAGTCATACATACATACATAGCAGCAGGGGGGGCGAATCGGACATTTTGTCCAATCGTTATTTTGCTTAATTATTACTTTCTGCACTCAACGATCTAGTGTCGTCAGCGCCTGGTAAAAAAAAAACGACGTCGGTCCATCCTACACGATGGTGACGTCATTTGGTTTAATTAACACCTTCTGCGCGCCGATCCCCAGCGTCGTCAGCGTCCGGTAAGCACATCGACGACCGCGTCGATGTCATCGCCCCCCCTGCTGCTAAGAAGTTATTTACAATGATCTTACAAACAGAGTGATCACTAACTCCTCCTCCTGTAGATCAATTAGGTTTTTTGACTGATCGGTGAGTTTAAAATTAATTCTCGTTAAAAACCGATCATGGCATCGCATATAGACCGGATTAATCGGATTCTCAACGATTAAAAATCCCGGAGGGGCTGTTGGTGAAAATGAATAAAGGATATATCCCTGTTGAGCTTGATTTGATTGATTGGTATCTACCTGGTAACTCCCTTCGATAACATCACACACTAGATTGATTGCTATCACCGATGCGATATTTACGTTGTATGGAGCAATATGCATACCATCATCCCCGTTATCGTGTCTGAGGATATAAGTTGATGGACTGAGAAAATCATTAAGAGACTTTCTTAGTTCTGGCGCGTTGTATCCTGGAAACTTGAAATCGGGTAAATCGGCTTCTGTGATATTATACCCGGTTAGGAATTTTTGTTTATTATCATCGCTGCTATCGGATATTGTCTTAACGATTCGCTCATTAATATATTCCATGTCTGATATAAGTTGATTTAACACCTCAACGTGTTTTCGTGCTTTTGTTTTCCGTAGCTGTTCTAGTTGTGATTGGTAATTACGATTAATCTCGGCAAACGCACCAGTGATATCATCTAAACGAACTGTGACCTTGGCTGACAATTCAGGAGTTTTCTTATACGGAAAAAACCATTGCATGGTATTCCTGTCTTGAAATATAAACTCGCTGGGTAATAACGTGTTTCTTATAATAGACAAATCATTCAGATAACTGGGATTAATCTCATGATACGATTGCACATTTGTGTGCAAATCCGCGGGTGGATTCTTAGGCCATCCTAGTATGGTTCTTATTGAACTGTTATAAATATCAACCATATACCCCGGTGTGCTTATTTCAATCGTCGATGATAACGTCGGTTCATGAACCGTAATAGCGATTTTTGATTCCTTTCCTGTGATCGATTTTATTCTGCGTTGAAATTCTTTATTGATTTGCTCTATTTGGTATGACCCAGTTGGTATTGTAACCTCCTCCCAGTCTGGGGTCCCATCGGGTTTATTTTTCCGTGCAAAAACCAGCGAGTTATTAGGTTGTTGTCCGTTAAACGCGTCCGCTCGAATATTAGGCCAACTGTGATATACTCGCAATTTTGCCAGCGCTATTTCCTTCACTGGAACCGGCGACGGGAAGTTCACACTGAATTCGGGTTTCGTTGACGTTATTGATATCATATTTGTTTGTACCGGAGTGGTGTTCTCCGCGATCCGCTGAAGTAATTGAAACCCTTCGGGGTTCAGCGACATTATTATTATTTGTTGTCTTTAGTGTCTAATTTCAACAACCAGGTGGTTCCGGCTTCCAGTTGAAAATCCTCGATTTTTGACATCGCGGAGCTATACAACTGGACCATCGTGGAGAATTCAACATCGGATACGAACAAATTATCAATTGACAACGAGATCAACCCGGATAATTTCGAGTACGCGTCGGATACTATTTGATGTTTTACTGTATACTCGTTGAGTTTTTTCTGAAAACACGATGATATCTTCCTAGTGATTGCGTTGGCGACTCCAGCAACTGTTGTCATCGCGGAGACAGCGATTGGAACAGCGATCGGGGCTATCGTGGTCACCGTGGATAAAATAACACCGGTACCGGCCACTATACCCGACACCGAGTACACGACCGCGTCGATGGCGGTTATTTTTCGGCGGTATTTTTTTATTTTTGCACGGTATTGTTCGGAAAGCGTTTTCAAGTTCGCGGAGAATTCTTTTGCGGTATCGAATCGATATTGATGTGACGTCGGTGATACCTCTGATTCAATTTCCTTGGTGGTCATTTTTATTTTAAAAGAACTAGTGTTTTTAATTACTTAGATTCGCTACAAATTCCACATACCATGTAATGTTTGCCCCGGCTAGATTTCTATCAACGGCATAAATTGTAAACTTTTCAGTTGCGTTCTTCTCTATAATTGTTGATATTGTATTGTTAAACCCGGATGAACTCGACGATAATATATTAAACTGCATCATTGAAATCAGTGTCAATCGATAAATGCCCTTAACAGTTGCGGTGATATTTACTGTATTCTGTGTAGGAGTCCAATCGAATGATCCATGCCGAATTGTGTATACTGTGTTGATGATGTTCTCATGAGGGATTTTTATTTTTTCAAATTGCTCTGCTACTCTCGGTAGCCCGTCTTTAATCGCTTCAACATCAGTTCTGATTATTCCTACTTCCTGCCAATGCGCGTCTATATTATTCTTGTTCGCTGCAACATTAGTTTTGATTGTTTCTATTTCCCGTGTATTCTCGGTCATACTTTTTTTGTTTGCTGCAACATCAAGTTTGATTGTTCCTATTTCATATGTATGCACGTCTATACCTTTTTTGTTCGCTGCAACATCAGTTTTGATTAATCCTATTCCCCGCCAATACGCGTCTACATTTTTTTTGTTCGCTTCGACATCAGTTTTGATTGTTCCTATTTCCTGTGTATGCGCGTCCACACCCTTTTTGTTCGCTTCAATATCAGTTTTGATTGTTCCTATTTCCTGTGTATGCGCGTCCATATTATTTATGATCGTTGTAACATCAGTTTTGATTGTTTCTATTTTCCGTCCATGCGAGTCTACATTATTTATGATCGTTGCAACATTAGCGCCGATTATTTCTATTTCCCGTTCATGCGCGTCTACACTCCTTTTGTTTGTTGCAACATCAGTTTTGATTGTTTCTATTTCCTGTCCATACGCAGTGATATCATTTATAGTTATTGTAATCTCATCCGGCTTGGTATTTTTTTTACCAAAGAATTTATCAAAGTTGTCATCGATCCTGTTAACATTTTTTCGCAACGGGGGTAAATTGGCCGACATCTCCATAAGATCCGAAATAGCATTTTTTATTATTACAAGATTTGGTTCGTCTGCCGTCGGGGGTCCCCGAAAAAAACTATTGACAATGTCTCGCATTTCGCTGACGTGCGTTATCATCGACCTGAACTGTTCTCCATGAAAGTTAAATTCACCACGTAAACCCTTTAACGAATTTGACATGGTTATATAATTGTCGCCAAGTGTACTTATTTTTCCATTTATTGTCAAGATGGATTCACCCGGTTTGAGTCGTCCGTCGCCGGTATACAACGCGATAGTGCCCTCGGCGGCATCACGCTGTCGTATTAAAACGTCATTCAGCGACACATTACTGGATTTCAATTTACCCTGGCGGTCTTGAAATACAACTATTTCATCTGGGTCAACACTGGTTAAGTTCAACGTATCAGCGATTTCATCCTCAATTAGTTTTTTTATGTCATCGGTGGCGGGCGTTTCCGTGGGCTTTTTCAGCGCCGAAACCGGTCGTCCCCAGATATCAATCATCGTTATTGTAAAAAAAACCAGCGTTTCTAATTAACCCGCCGGGCCTCTACGACCCCACTAGTATATTCGTTTACAACCATATGAGGTGGTTTTCGCGATGATGAAATCGCCGCGAGTACGTTCAATACCTCACGGCCACATATCGGCGGGTCACTCAATTGCTGTGTTGGCAGCGTGGAATAAAAAACCCGGGCTGAACACGCCCGGGCTGAACACGCCCGGATATACCGCATAAACTCTTTCGGCGGAGCTAACCCGTATGAATCAAAATAGACGATCGCACGCGGATCAATCGCGTATGCAACCCAATGAGTTCCCGCTCCGGAGGACCCATCGAGGTTAATTATACCGGTTTCAATATTCCTTGGTTTTGTCGGTAATTGATCCCTCATAAAAACACCTCTGAAGTTTTTTATCGCTAACGCGTTTGCGGCGTCTATTAAATCAAAATTAGACATTGGAGTTAATAAACGGTTCCCGGTAGTCTTAGACCCTTTCCCGAGTACCATGAATACGGGGTTCCCGGAAGTCTTAGACCCTTTCTGGCCACGGGTCGTTTTTTTTTGTAGCCTTTCCCGGTTGCCTTCTTCAATGCCATCCCCGCCGCGGTACCAACGGCTCCTAACGCCGCCGCCTTAGCCACTGCTGGTGCGGCCGCGGCAATCAATGCCGGAATCGCAGCTAACAGCGGAAATATCCCACCGGTCTTTTCCATGTTTTTAATTGCTGCGGCTGAAAAATCTATTTGAACACCCTTTTTATTCTTCATCGCATCATTGAAATGTTTTATTTGACGCGCCGTCAACGATATCTTATGATTACCACCCGCCATCTGTGACGGCTTCAGCGTTATTGTGATCCCGCATTGTTTAGCCGACTTTGATCGTAATTTCTTGACTTGACCATCAGTCAACTCTACATTGACGACACTATACGACATTTTATTGTAAACGCGTTTTGTGCTTTCAATTACATGTTTTCCACTGGCGCATCAACGATTCTCATTCGTCCACCAACACCTTCTAGCAGCATTGATTTATCGCTGAGAATGACAGCGACCGCTCTGTAATTAACACCAGCTGGGGCTATACGAGCTCGGAAGTGTATATCAACGACGGATTGTCTCGTTAAATCAAGATGTTCCAACGAAAAGTAATAAATCGGATACAGGTTTTTAAAATCAAGTTGTGATATTTGCAAACCAGTGTCGACGTTTTGATCACGACCCATATATGACAGCAATCGATGATACACACGTGCGACATGGTTGTCACCGTAATTAAGCTGTATATCCTCGGATGGTTCCTGTTGTCCGTTTATTCTCAGCGAAACCTCCATGACTCCTAATCGATCAAATATCATATGGCTGCGTTCTTGATTACCCAATCGTTCCCTATTCTGTAGCGCTATGAATATATGACGCGGGGCTGAAACACCCTGTTTTGATGCTAGGTGCCATGTAAACGTATCGGCGACGTTATCCTCTTTAGCATCAGTTGTTACCGCTAGCCAACTCAACAACGATTTCCCTCCCTGTTCCATAAATGCTAACAATCGTGCTTCCGTGGTAACTGATGGAGTCAGCACCGGCATCCACAATGCCATTTTAGTTAAAATGACTTTACCGGCAGCGACGCCAGCAGCATGCCATATTGCATTGTTATCATCGCCCCTTCGCGTCAGCGCGATTGTATGCTTAGCCCCATAGACAACTTTTCTAACATTTCTGCAGAATCCAAATATGTGATGGAGTGGAATCGCGCATGAAAACTTTCGGCGTGGTCCTTGCAACATTCCTATTCGTGTTGCAAACCCTAGATTAAAATTATCGTTAGTACTTTTTATGATATTGAACTCAGCACCCGGTCTTGTTCTGCGGTCTGGGTTGGCTGCTTCAGCTTGATTAGGAACTGAAGTATCTCTTTCCACCAGCACGTTAATGTACTGAATATGATCAGCGTTATCGGTGGAGTCCTTTGCGAACATTATAGATGGGCCCGCCGATCTTGTATAATCATCCGAGTATCTCGCCAACCCAATTATCGTCGTTGCAACATCAACCTCGCGTTCTATTGATTCAATTTCTCGCCCGTCAATAAGATATCTGGCGCTCTCAAATAACGCCATGATACCGTTGTTGACGAAGCCAACTCGAACACGATGGTCATCTGCGTATGGTGCATTATCGGCGGCATTTGTCACGAGTTCTCCCTCGATTTCGATAAACGCTTCACACGGCAAAAAATATTTACTGGTATCTTGGACTTGAAGTTCAATTCGCGATCGTAGGTCGGGTTGCGCTGCATAATAAGAATAATATTGATAATCACGGACAGAATCATCCCTGCGTACTGGGGCGTCCATATCAAACGCGGGATCAGCGGTACGCGCAAACATTCTATTATTTATCATGTTGATGTTTTCAATTGCGATATTTTCGTCGTAAATTCTTTGAATTTAAACCACTCCCCGCTATCGCGTTCATGAGCGCGTTGGTTGCCGCATCGGCGGATGGCGAAGTCGTCGCCAACGACTCTAATTTTTCTTCCACGGCGTTATTTATTACTTTACTGACATTTGCAGGCATCACTGTCGTTGATGGCATTACCGGTGGTTTCTGTTTTTTTCTCCTGAATTTCACCAATGACATTAGTTTGTCCCGCGCGGCTGAAAACGCCCTTCCGGCAACATCTCCAATGGCACTAATACCCTTATCACGAATAACATCAATAGCCTTCATTCCTAATTGTTTGGCTAACGGCGCTACTTTTGGAGCCATTCTTGTAAATAACCCCGCAATGGTGCTACCGAGACCATCTCCATAGTACGCGCGGTAAACAGGCAATCGCGAGTTTACCACGTAGACGAGTACTGGTTTATCATGGTTGTAGTGTATGATCATCCTTATTAAAAACACCAGTTTTCCAATTAATCATCCACGAGTTCGTCTATGAGCGTTCGATATACATTAATGTCCATAATACCGCCTGCAAATAACCGCTTGCAAATATCAGCGGCCTCATTGATTATTTCCGTAGAGTTATTTCCGGCTCGTTTTCCTCCAATTAGTACTTCCAGCCGTGATATATCACTGAGAACACTATTAGGGCAGGTAACGCCGTAGGATTCTTTACCAACAGGGTATCCTTTTCCTTTTTTTGGTGTTCTACTCTTAACTTTCTCGAGGAATTTATCGTAATCGGGATCACCACGATGTGGTAATGCTTCTCTATGTTTACTCGCTAAATACACTATTCTTGCCCAGTTCTCCGTCGAGGTTATTTTTTTCTTGTAACCTTCATTGATATACTCATCTCGAATGCTCTTAGTTGATGTTGTAGCAACAAAATTAACTAATTCTTCATCGTCGTCGATGTCTCTAATTTGATCTATTGCGGACTTTTTAAGAACATTACGGGGTATATTTCCCTCTTTCTTTTTTTCTTTCGATGTTTCTTCGGGTGTTTCTTCGGGTATTTCTTCTTCTGGTTCTTTCGCAGTAGCACCTAATTCTTCCTCGTCGGCCATTGTAACATAAGGTTCTTGTGGTTCGGTTATAGCGAGTGGTGGTGGCCTCCGTGTTGTAGCAGCCGCTATTTTTGCAGGGAGTGTTTCTAAAGACCTTTTTGTTTGTTTTGTCTCTGCCGCTATCTTTTCAAGCGCACCAAGAACGGGTACAGTTGCCTCTTAAACATCCTTAGTCGCTTTAGTTACCGGGGCAAAGAGTTGTTCGCTTCCAACAGTAAAATCGGTTTGCATTTGTTGTCGCGTTTGAAGTTTCTCTCTCACCCTGTCTCGTAACGGTATAAACTTTTTAAGCGCTGCTAGCCGCTCTCTGGCTAGCCGAGTAGTAAGTGATTCACCTACCATTATTGTAAATTGATCCGCAATTTTCTAATTTTCCGCCGAGTGTACCATCGGGGGCTCCACGGAGTTTTCGTCTATAATCCTTCTAATGTTTTTGATCTTACTAGAAATCTCCCGGCGTCGTTCATAAACACGTCCGAGTTTTTATCGTATTATTTCAACGGCAGTGAATAGTCCAATGAATGCATTTGCGTCATTGTGGTACAGGTTCTCATTAATCGTATGTTGTAATCGTTTTATAAAAAAGTACTCGCGGGCCAGGGTAAAACGCCCCCGTTTCGACTGTTCGTTAATAATCTCATAATCGGATAATATTTTTTCACTGTCGAGACCATCAGATAATTCAATTCCTTGATTTTTTAATTTTGAAATCTCAGTTAATATATTATTGATGTCTTCGATATTCATTATTCTTATAAAACATCTTATTTCTAATATCAAAAATTTTAATAAAATTTAATAAAATTATTGGGGGTCATTTTTGACCCCGTTTTTTGTATGGACAGTACAATGCCGTAAATCTCCACTCGAGTGTTGTGGCAGATTACAGGCATACATGGACGGTACAATGCCGTAAATCTCCACTCGAGTGTTGTGGCAGATTACAGGCATACACATATACTTAATTAAGGACATTCACATCTTGGAACCCTAAACATACATCTCCGGGAGGGGAGGCCTAGGGTGACAAACGTCATCGTAGACCTCCCAGAAGATATGCTTAGGGACATCACTACATGGATGAATATATTTACAATGAAATGATTGATGGATGATGGGACGGCACAAGACAGCACAAACATAAAACGGCGGGGCGGAACTCTACGGCCAATTCAACCAATCAAAAGCAACCCAATTAAATTAACCCGGTTGCATGATTGTGAACAAAAGACAACCACACGCCCGGGTCAAGAGCGTGGGTTAGTTTTGATTAGTTGAATTGGCTTTCGAAAGCCCCAGGCTTATAACGAGTCATCTTGTATATAAAGTGACTAATACAGCGGCGTCAGTCACAAGGTGTGTGTTAATTTGAATTCCCTTGAATCGTTAAATCCTTAAATACTTATTAATGGTGTTTCACGGCATTTAAATGAAACCAAATATTTGAATAAAACATTAAAAAAAAGAATACAGCTGTTAGATAATAGCGTGTATTTCATTAGTTTTCATCGTAAAATGATTAATTAATCGCAACATTAATTGGACTTCAAGGGACATAACTCTTGTCATGCGACGGTATCACAAAACGAGTTATCTCCCTTTGATGTTATATATGAAAATCGAATTCTATGACCCGTCTTTTTTGAGATCGCTGTTTGATATATTCGTTCTGCAACAAATTGTATTGAGGCGATACAAATGTCAAAATATTTTCCTGCCTCATTCATCGACTGAAATATTTTTTCCTCGTGAGTTGTTGTATCAAATGACTTTACGGGTTTTGCTTTCTTTGAGTATTTACCAGTTTGGCCTTTTTTACTATTTTCACTCTGAGAGATGGCTTGCAGATTACACAGTCTGTTATTTTGATAATTAGAATCAATGTGATCAATAACGAGACTATCTTTGATCAATCCGTGGAAACATTCATAGATGATTCTGTGACAGAGATATTTTTTCCCTCCAGCAGTAAACATTAAATACCCGTGATTGTTTTTCCATCCAACCGGCTTCTTCAGTCTGCGGTTTCTAACAATACCGTCGCGAGATGCCTCGTAATTGACGAGCAGGGGGTGCGGCTGAAATTCTTGGTCCATTTGTATAATAATACTACTTGTCTAATTTATTATTTGGTTTAATTATAAACCTTGCAATGTAGTCCTGAGGAGTTTTGATGACGAAGTCTGCGGTGGGGTCAATGACGGCGTTTTTAATTCGCTTGTCATAATAGCGTTTTAGTTCCCTGTATCGCTTTCCGCCACAATTGATACACAACTGCGATTTTCCTCTTACACCGACGTGGCAAACCAAGCACGGTAGGGGGCCAAGAGAACCATTACGAACGCTTTGTAAATGATACCCGCAGAATTCACCTCTACATGATTTATTGCACGGGGTTGTCGACCCAATCATCAACCATTTGCATTTATTCATTATACTATATTCTTTTATTTAAATACTTGTTTTAATTATATGGATGAGTTTGAGAGATTAGCAGTAATTAAGCCCTGGAAAAATATTAAGTTCAATCTCGATAGAGTCCTCAAGGACACACCAAAAGCGTTAATAAACGATAAAACCCTGTTGAATAAAATACGCGATTGTATCAATGAATTCAAACGTGATGGTGCATCTCATAGTTGGTCAACATTTCGAATTGATGGTGTTGTTGATGCTACCATGAACGACAACCGCGCAGCAATGATAATATCACAACTTGACGGTAAAAGGTATTTCTTCAGAGTAAAATTCATTGTCCGGGTGGAATCAGGCGATTGGATCATACGTGATAAATTTGAACCAGTTTTCAGCGACAAGAAAACAGTCACTGTCAGCCGCGACTCCAAGCCGGGGTTGTTAACCGGAATTGACAGACCATACTATGAACGAGCGTATCCTGAAACAGCAGTTGTTTATGGAATATACCCGTTAAATAAGAAACCTGATATCGGAAAACTGAAACCGATGAAACAGTCAACGGGGATAAATTGTGTAGCAGAACGAATAATAGAGCATTTTACAAATGCATGTCGAGGAAACAAATTGACTGATTTACGACGTAGCAAAATCAACCAGTGGGAACTAACCGTAAAAGAGCGTGGAGCAACCATCAGCGACATAGCGAGATTAGAAACGTCGTTGAGATTTCCAATAACCGTTACAACGATAACCGGTGAAGTATTATACGAATCGAAGTATAAATCGAAGGGAGCCCCAATCAAAATTATTGATCATAACGAACACGCATGGACGCCCGCGATCACAATATTTCCACGGGATAGAACAGTAAAGTATATACCCGAAGAATTTTTAGGAGAACAATTCTCCAGGGATGGTTTTCTCGCGGAGAGGAAACTATTTGATGCTATTGCCTACTTGTGTAAAAACGACCCTGTATCAGTGTGGTTACTTCGCAGCGCTGAAAACGATGTGGATACCTTTGATCAGTTTGTAAGACCAAACGGCGAATTATATCGCACTGAAGCATTTCACAACAGGATGAAAAAAACCGCCATAGAATTTGAGGAGCATGATGAACAACTGCTAACAAATTGTTTTACGATTCCATCGGTTGTAGCTCATGTTGCAGCAAGGAAAAATGCGTGGAGACCAACGCGCAAGGAATTTCTGCCGGATGTACAATCCAGTTGTTTGGAGTATTATCACGGTGGATTATGGAACACTGAATACAACCGCGACGCTATGATCTCGGTTGATATGGTTGCCTGTTATCCAGCGAGTTTTCTCGGGTATGGATCCGCCGCCGAGTACTTTAGACGATTTGGACACCCCAGTCATGAAATGACTCGTGTTGCTATTAATGGACCACTGCCTGATTTTGATTTAACCGGATTCGCTCGCATAGTATCATTTGAATTCGCGGCAGGACTCCATCGCTGTTGCTATATTTGGATCGGTAGACACATGGCTGAAAAGAAGTGGCTGCCAATAGCGCTGCTACGGTATATGATTGATTGTAGCATGCTAGTTTCGTTGATTGTCAGTGACGCGATTATCTCATACCGGGCACAGACTGAAGTCTGGTTACCAGAACCGGAGCGTCTAGATAGCATAATTGACGAGTCCAGAAAAAACATTGATGCCGACGAGGAATATATCATCGAATGGTCCAGGAGGATATTTAACCAACGAAACCGCGAGGCAAAAGATCTCGGTAGAAGAATAATCGGTAAGTTCACACAAGGTGGAAAAAACTGCGACTACAAACGATATTGCTCACGGCTGATTATAGATGACGCAGAATATGATTTCGTAATCAAGGACGCAGTGGCAAAAAATAGATACGTGAACTGCAAAACAGCTTTCTTGTCCAATGGAACGAGGTTGGGTACAGTTGTTACCTACAGCGATGGAGACAGCCCGGCGTATCCACATTTGAGGGCGTCTATGCTGGGTTACGCCGCTATTAATTTATTCTCGATGATAAATAGATTCCCCGATACCGCGGTTAGAGTAGCCGTTGATTCGTTTTATGTTGACGTAGCGTATAAGGGAAACGTAGCCGAGTTTACTAGTCCGGACGAGAGTTGGGGTACATGGAGAATTAAAAATGAAATACGACGCGATTATTCCCCGTCAGCAGATGTCACCGTTGAAAACAACTACTTACGCGGTGATAAATTGTCAGAATGGTCTAATGCACCATCGTGTTCTGATCCAATTTGTAGACACAAAACAGTTTATTTAAGCGGCTGTGGCGGGTCAGGAAAGACGACTCGGGCAATTGAATTATTTCGTACGCGGGCAAGTATAATCGTGCTTACACCGACCCATAGACTAGCGCGAGAGATAAAACAACGAAATGTTGACGCCGTTACTTATCACAGCTTTTTTCGATACAGCGGCGGTGAGTGGACTCCTGATCGAATGGGTGAAAAATTTATTCCTGAGGTTATCATCTGGGACGAAATATGTACTGTTTCGTTAGATACTTTACAAATGTTTCTTGAGTGGTTGCTGCGCGCGAATACAGCGGTGATCATGTGTGGCGACCATGGCCAACCACCACCATTTGTCGGCGAGGGTCCACATGATTGGTTAAGGGGTTTTGTGGACTATTATGAAGAAACCGATACTGATTACCGAGCACTTGATGAACAACTGCGCGAGGTTAAGAAATTAATCAGATTACAGCCGGATAGAATTCAATGTGAAATAATCCGCGAGGTGATTCCGGAAACGCCGTTAAATGAATTCTGGGAAACATGGAGACCAAACGATTTGATTGTAGCGAGCAGAAAGATAGTCAGAGACACACTTCAGCGGAAGTTGTTTACGTTGCATAAGGAAAAGTTTCCAACGCGTCCAGTGCCGTTATGTTATAGACCCGCGGACACACGGCGGCAGAAGATTGAAGTTGAAATTCCAGCCCCGACAGCGTCGGGGACAAAAAAACAAATTCTCGTGCTGAATGATATCGTGCTCGTTGATATCGGTGTCGTCGAGGACGCGCTACGTGCTGATAAATCCCCGTGGACGCTAGGATACGCAACAACAATACATTCCTCGCAGGGACTAACCATCACGGACACAATTGTTTGGATGGTTGATAATCGCATCGAATGGTCGAATCTAGTCTATCTTTCAGTGTCCCGAGTACGGAGAATAAATCAGCTTCGAAGAATTGTTATTGACGAAGCCAGTGACGGAGTCACCAACGACAACGACATTATCGATGCAAGCGTCATTGATAGAAAACTCTCGGGTTACCGCCAACAGGATAAAAAAAACAGCGGCGTTTTGATATTGATGCCGAATTAATAATTGCGTTACGACAACAACAGAATAATCACTGCGCGAGTTGTAATTGTGTAATGCGCTGGCTTTATTCGGATAAAGACGCTCGCCAATTTACCGTGGACAGAATCGATAACAGTCTCGGTCATGTTAAAAACAATGTGAGGTTGACATGTCTTGAGTGCAATAGACGCAACGGCGCTAGTTAAGACCACGCGGGGGTAATTGAGTATCGTCAGGTATCACTTGTAGTTGCTCGCGTGTAAATCCGCGCTGAGGAGCAGTTGAATCCAGTCTGTAGATCGGTGGTCTACCAGTTGATCGTGTTATCGTTGATATGTTATGTGTGGTAACACTCCAAATAGGATCAGTAGCTCTTTTTTTACCGCCTTCAAGCTCTCCTGGTTCATATAGATATCTAACAGTGACATCGCCAAGAATCGGCTTGGAAACGCTATTTATTTTTGATTTTCCGGGTATATACTCGTATTTAATCGCGTCGCTGGGCTTCATGTTGATTGCTCGGGTAATCTCGTTATTTAACGCTGCAATTACACCTGGCAACCTTTTAACCCATTCACGAGATCGTTTTTCTTGGATGAATTCCTTCGCGTATTGATATCCAAATAACCGTTCAGCGAGAGTCCGATTGAATCGTTCAACAATTGCCTGATCACGATGTAGCGCAGTATGACCTCGTCGTATCGCGACGCTATGATGTTTCAGCGTTGATAAAACAGCGCCGCGAAATTCACTACCGGGATCAACTTGTAATAGATTTGGCCAGCGCAGAGGGCCTCTTCGATAAATTCTTTCAAACGCAGCGGCTACTTCAGTTGCCGACTTTGTTTTTAACGGCTCCGCTTGTTTGCATCGACTCGCAACATCAACTACGGTTAGCGCGTATTTGTAACCGTTGTCATGCGGCAGAAATAATATATCAGCCTGATGAACTTCATTAGGTACGCTGACATCAAAGCGCGAGAAGTTGATTTGTTTAGGCGGTGGTAGATAGATTTGCCATATAGCCTGTTTGGATAACCAATTAGCCGCAGTGGTCTTTGTTACCTTTGCAGCGCTTGCAAGCTTACCAATTGCGGCCTTCCCCTTCCAGTATCCTCTCGGAGAATAATAGATGGATTCCATGTTGTTATTAATTACCAGCACCCATCATTAATTTACCTTTCATAGCCGATTTTACCAACCATGAGGCCAATTTTTCTTTGACGGATTTATCAGGAATAGCATTTAATGCGTGAATTAATTTTACATCCGCGATATGACGCTGTTGCAGATCGCTACTTTTGTAAGCAACATCATGAGCATGACACGCCTTATCGATAGCGTTTATTGGATACTCACCGGGTTTGGGCTGATTTTGATCATCGAGTCTGATATCTAATCGTGTTCCGGGGCCACAGTAGCTATATCCTGGGAGGTGTTTTTCTCCTGGATACTTTGCCCACGGTGTTCCGGGGAGTTTTGCCAATTTGGCTGCGATGTCACCTCCTCGCTTTTTTTTAAAACATCTCCGGGTCTAATAGAAATAAATCTAAATTTCTTTGTACCGCATTGTACACACTTGCCAGTAAGCGCCGATCTGTTATTTCTTGTTGTAGCGGTTGTCATATCATTTGTGCCAGTACGTACTCTACACTTCACACAATATAGATCCATAATTTATGTATAGAGATATGAATATAATTGATTTTTCGGCGACTAAAACAAGAGAACCAGTTAAGCATGTTGCAGCGTTACCAAACTCGATCCGGATGATTATCATCGGACCATCTGGATCCGGCAAGACGCAATTGTTACTCAATTTAATAATGAGATGGATGAAGTGGGATAAGTTGTATTTGGTTGCTCCTAGCGTGGATGATCAACGATGCTACGAGGTGTTGAAAGATTTCAACGAGAATGCATCAGCGATCGCTAAAAAAAATGTTATTGAGTTTATTACGGATATCAATGATGCACCGGGTATTGATGATATTGATGGCGACGTTAACAATCTAGTCGTGTACGATGATGTTATGTTAGATAATCAAAAAAACCCAGCTAGGATATTTTCCAGAGGCAGGCATAAAAACACTGACGTGATATATGTCACTCAACGATACACTCAGATTCCAAAAGTAATTAGAGACAACTGTAATATTCTTGCTGTGTTCAACGGCGTTGATACACACACGCTACGAAATATTTGGCAGACATGGTGCGGCGGTGACATGGACTTTAATGTTTTTCGAAACTTTTTTAGTCATGCTCAGTCGACCCCACATGGATTCGTAACGATAAATTTACATGATCCTCGCACACGATATCGTATCGGACTTGACCAAATATTCGGTTAGTTGTAAATAATTTTCATTGTAAATAACTTCTTAGCAGCAGGGGGGGCGATGACATCGACGCGGTCGTCGATGTGCTTACCGGACGCTGACGACGCTGGGGATCGGCGCGCAGAAGGTGTTAATTAAACCAAATGACGTCACCATCGTGTAGGATGGACCGACGTCGTTTTTTTTTTACCAGGCGCTGACGACACTAGATCGTTGAGTGCAGAAAGTAATAATTAAGCAAAATAACGATTGGACAAAATGTCCGATTCGCCCCCCCTGCTGCTTACATACATATATACATACATACATACATAAATACATACATACATACATACATACATACATACATACATTTTTTTTTTTGGAACACCACTTGAACTTAGTTGGAACTTCATATATTTGGAATTCTGGAAGAACTTTAAGACGATTTGGAATCTAATTCATAATGCTGTACGTTCTTTTTAAATTTCACTTTGTGTTCTAGGGAAATAATTTATTTGTTGAATTATACTAAAAGCAGCAGAGGGGGCGAATCCGACATTTTGTCCAATCGTTATTTTGCTTAATTATTACTTCTGCACTCAGCGGATCCGGTGTAGTCAGCGCTGGTAAAAAAAAAACGACGACGTCGTTGGGGGATCGTCGCGTCGTCATTTGGTTTAATTAACACCTTCTGCGCGTCGATCCCCAGCGTCGTCAGCGTCCGGTAAGCACAGCGACGACCGCGTCGATGTCATCGCCCCCTCTGCTGCTAAGTGGTTATTTACAATGATCTTACAAACAGAGTGATCACTAACTCCTCCTCCTGTAGATCAATTAGGTTATTTGACTGATCGGTGAGTTTAAAATTAATTCTCGTTAAAAACCGATCATGGCATCGCATATAGACCGGATTAATCGGATTCTCAACGATTAAAAATCCCGGAGGGGCTGTTGGTGAAAATGAATAAAGGATATACCCCTGTTGAGCTTGATTTGATTGATTGGTATCTACCTGGTAACTCCCTTCGATAACATCACACACTAGATTGATTGCTATCACCGATGCGATATTTACGTTGTATGGAGCAATATGCCTACCACCATCTCCGTTATCGTGTCTGAGGATATAAGTTGATGGATCGAGAAAATCATTAAGAGACTTTCTTAGTTCTGGTGCGTTGTATCCTGGAAACTTGAAATCGGGTAAATCGGCTTCTGTGATATTATACCCGGTTAGGAATTTTTGTTTATTATCATCGCTGCTATCGGATATTACTTTAACGATTCGTTCATTGATATATTCCATGTCTGATATAAGTTGATTTAACACCTCAACGTGTTTTTGTGCTTTTGTCTCTCGTAGTTGTTCTAGTTGTAATTGGTAATAATGATTAATCTCGGCAAACGCACCAGTGATATCATCTAAACGAACTGTGACCTTGGCTGACAATTCAGGAGTTTTCTTATACGGAAAAAACCATTGCATGGTATTCCTGTCTTGAAATATAAACTCGCTGGGTAATAATGTGTTTCTTATAATAGACAAATCATTCAGATAACTGGGATTAATCTCATGATACGATTGCACATTTGTGTGCAAATCCGCGGGTGGATTCTTAGGCCATCCTAGTATGGTTCTTATTGAACTGTTATAAATATCAACCATATACCCCGGTGTGCTTATTTCAATCGTCGATGATAACGTCGGTTCATGAACCGTAATAGCGATTTTTGATTCCTTTCCTGTGATCGATTTTATTCTGCGTTGAAATTCTTTATTGATTTGCTCTATTTGGTATGACCCAGTTGGTATTGTAACCTCCTCCCAGTCTGGGGTCCCATCGGGTTTATTTTTCCGTGCAAAAACCAGCGAGTTATTAGGTTGTTGTCCGTTAAATGCGTCCGCTCGAATATTAGGCCAACTGTGATATACTCGCAATTTTGCCAGCGCTATTTCCTTCACTGGAACCGGCGACGGGAAGTTCACACTGAATTCGGGTTTCGTTGACGTTATTGATATCATATTTGTTTGTACCGGAGTGGTGTTCTCCGCGATCCGCTGAAGTAATTGAAACCCTTCGGGGTTCAGCGACATTATTATTATTCGTTGTCTTTAGTGTCTAATTTCAGCAACCAGGTGGTTCCGGCTTCCAGTTGAAAATCCTCGATTTTTGACATCGCGGAGCTATACAACTGGACCATTGTGGAGAATTCAACATCGGATACGAACAAATTATCAATTGACAACGAGATCAACTCGGATAATTTTGAGTACGCGTCGGATACTATTTGATGTTTTACTGTATACTCGTTGAGTTTTTTTTGAAAACACGATGATATCTTCCTAGTGATTGCGTTGGCGACTCCAGCAACTGTTGTCATCGCGGAGACAGCGATTGGAACAGCGATCGGGGTTATCGTGGTCATCGTGGATAAAATAACACCGGCGCCAGCTACTATACCCGATACCGAGTACACGACAGCGTCGATGGCGGTTATTTTTCTGCGGTATTTTTTTATTTTTGCACGGTATTGTTCGGAAAGCGTTTTCAAGTTCGCGGAGAATTCTTTTGCGGTATCGAATCGATATTGATGTGACGTCGGTGATACCTCTGATTCAATTTCCTTGGTGGTCATTTTTATTTTAAAAGAACTAGTGTTTTTAATTACTTAGATTCGCTACAAATTCCACATACCATGTAATGTTCGCCCCGGCTAGATTTCTATCAACGGCATAAATTGTAAACTTTTCAGTTGCGTTCTTGTCTATAATTGTTGATATTGTATTGTTAAACCCGGATGAACTCGACGATAATATATTAAACTGCATCATTGAAATCAGTGTCAATCGATAAATGCCCTTAACAGTTGCGGTGATATTTACTGTATTCTGTGTAGGAGTCCAATCGAATGATCCATGCCGAATTGTGTATACTGTGTTGATGATGTTCTCATGAGGGATTTTTATTTTTTCGAGTTGCTCTGCCATTCTCGGTAGTCTGTCTTTAATCGCTTCAACATCAGTTATAACTATTCCTACTCCCCGCCAACTCGCGTCTATATTATTCTTGTTCGCTGCAACATTAGTTTTGATTGTTTCTATTTCCCGTGTATTCTCGGTCATGCTTTTTTTGTTCGCTGCAACATCAAGTTTGATTGTTCCTATTTCATATGTATGCACGTCTATACCTTTTTTGTTCGCTGCAACATCAGTTTTGATTAATCCTATTCCCCGCCAATACGCGTCTACATTTTTTTTGTTCGCTTCGACATCAGTTTTGATTGTTCCTATTTCCTGTGTATGCGCGTCCACACCCTTTTTGTTCGCTTCAATATCAGTTTTGATTATTCCTATTTCCTGTGTATGCGCGTTTATATTATTTATGATCGTTGCAACATCAGTTTTGATTGTTTCTATTTTCCGTCCATGCGAGTCTACATTATTTATGATCGTTGCAACATTAGCGCCGATTATTTCTATTTCCCGTTCATGCACGTCTACACTTTTTTTGTTTGTTGCAACATCAGTTTTGATTGTTTTTATTTCCTGTTCATACGCAGTGATATCATTTATAGTTATTGTAATCTCATCCGGCTTGGTATTTTTTTTACCAAAGAATTTATCAAAGTTGTCATCGATCCTGTTAACATTTTTTCGTAACGAGGTAAATTGACCCTGCAGCGTCATAAGATCCGAAATATCATTTATTATTGTTGCAAGATTATGGTCGTATTCCGTCGGGGGGCTCCGAAAAAAATTATCGACAGTGTGTTGCACCTCGTCGAAATCCGATATCATCGACCTGAACTCTTCTTCATGCGAGTTAAATTTACCACGTAAACCATTTAACGAATTTGACATGGTTATATAATTGTCGCCAAGTGTACTTATTTTTCCATTTATCGTCAAGATGGATTCACCCGGTTTGAGTCGTCCGTCGCTGGTATACAACGCGATAGTGTCTTCGGCGGCATCACGCTGTCGTATTAAAACGTCATTCAGTGACACATTACCGGATTTCAATTTACCCTGGCGGTCTTGAAATACAACTATTTCGCCCGGGTCAACACTTGTTAGATTCAACGTATCAGCGATTTCATCCTCAATTAGTTTTTTTATGTCATCGGTGGCGGGCGTTTCCGTGGGCTTTTTCAGCGCCGAAACCGGTCGTCCCCAGATATCAATCATCGTTATTGTAAAAAAAACCAGCGTTTCTAATTAACCCGCCGGGCCTCTACGACCCCACTAGTGTATTCGTTTACAACCACATGAGGTGGTTTTCGCGATGATGAAATCGCCGCGAGTACGTTCAATACCTCACGGCCACATATCGGCGGGTCACTCAATTGCTGTGTTGGCAGCGTGGAATAAAAAACCGGGGCTGAACACGCCCGGGATGAACACGCCCGGATATACCGCATAAACTCTTTCGGCGGAGCTAACCCGTATGAATCAAAATAGACGATCGCACGCGGATCAATCGCGTATGCAACCCAATGAGTTCCCGCTCCGGAGGACCCATCGAGGTTAATTATGCCGGTTTCAATATTCCTTGGTGCCGCCGGTAATTGATCCCTCATAAAAACACCTCTGAAGTTTTTTATCGCTAGCGCGTTTGCGGCGTCTATTAAATCAAAATTAGACATTGGAGTCATAGACTCAGGAGTCATTGACTCCCGAGTCAATAAACGGTCCCCGGTAGTCTTAGACCCTTTCCCGAGTACCATGAATACGGAGTTCCCGGTAGTCTTAGACCCTTTCCGGCCACGGGTCGTTTTTTTTTGTAGCCTTTCCCGGTTGCCTTTTTCAGTGCCATTCCCGCCGCGGTACCAACGGCTCCTAACGCCGCCGCCTTAGCCACTGCTGGTGCGGCCGCGGCAATCAACGCTGGAATCGCAGCTAACAGCGGAAATATCCCACCGGTCTTTTCCATGTTTTTGATTGCTGCGGCTGAAAAATCTATTTGAACACCCTTTTTATTCTTCATCGCATCACTGAAATGTTTTATTTGACGCGCCGTCAACGATATCTTATGATTACCACCTGCCATCTGTGACGGCTTCAGCGTTATTGTGGTCCCGCATTGTTTAGCCGACTTTGATCGTAATTTCTTGACTTGACCATCAGTCAACTCTACACTGACGACACTATACGACATTTTATTGTAAACGCGTTTTGTGCTTTCAATTACATGTTTTCCACTGGCGCATCAACGATTCTCATTCGTCCACCAACACCTTCTAGCAGCATTGATTTATCGCTGAGAATGACAGCGACCGCTCTGTAATTAACACCAGCCGGGGCTATACGAGCTCGGAAGTGTATATCAACGACGGATTGTCTCGTTAAATCAAGATGTTCCAACGAAAAGTAATAAATCGGATACAGGTTTTTAAAATCAAGTTGTGATATTTGCAAACCAGTGTCGACGTTTTGATCACGACCCATATATGACAGCAATCGATGATACACACGTGCGACATGGTTGTCACCGTAATTAAGCTGTATATCCTCGGATGGTTCCTGTTGTCCGTTTATTCTCAGCGAAACCTCCATGACTCCTAATCGATCAAATATCATAATGCTGCGTTCTTGATTACCCAATCGTTCCCTATTCTGTAGCGCTATGAATATATGACGCGGGGCTGAAACACCCTGTTTTGATGCTAGGTGCCATGTAAACGTATCGGCGACGTTATCCTCTTTAGCATCAGTTGTTACCGTTAGCCAACTCAACAGCGATTTCCCTCCCTGTTCCATAAATGCTAACAATCGTGCTTCCGTGGTAACTGATGGAGTCAGCACCGGCATCCACAATGCCATTTTAGTTAAAATGACTTTACCGGCAGCGACGCCAGCAGCATGCCATATTGCATTGTTATCATCGCCCCTTCGCGTCAGCGCGATTGTATGCTTAGCCCCATAGACAACTTTTCTAACATTTCTGCAGAATCCAAATATGTGATGGAGTGGAATCGCGCATGAAAACTTTCGGCGTGGTCCTTGCAACATTCCTATTCGTGTTGCAAACCCTAGATTAAAATTATCGTTAGTACTTTTTATGATATTGAACTCAGCACCCGGTCTTGTTCTGCGGTCTGGGTTGGCTGCTTCAGCTTGATTAGGAACTGAAGTATCTCTTTCCACCAGCACGTTAACGTACTGAAGATGGTCAGCGTTATCGGTGGAGTCCTTTGCGAACATTATAGATGGGCCCGCCGATCTTGTATAATCATCCGAGTATCTCGCTAACCCAATTATCGTCGTTGCAACATCAACCTCGCGTTCTATTGATTCAATTTCTCGCCCGTCAATAAGATATCTGGCGCTCTCAAATAACGCCATGATACCGTTGTTGACGAAGCCAACTCGAACACGATGGTCATCTGCGTATGGTGCATTATCGGCGGCATTTGTCACGAGTTCTCCCTCGATTTCGATAAACGCTTCACACGGCAAAAAATATTTACTGGTATCTTGGACTTGAAGTTCAATTCGCGATCGTAGGTCGGGTTGCGCTGCATAATAAGAATAATATTGATAATCACGGACAGAATCATCCCTGTGCACTGGGGCGTCCATATCAAACGCGGGATCAGCGGTACGCGCAAACATTCTATTATTTATCATGTTGATGTTTTCAATTGCGATTTTTTCGTCGTAAATTCTTTGAATTTAAACCACTCCCCGCTATCGCGTTCATGAGCGCGTTGGTTGCCGCATCGGCGGATGGCGAAGTCGCCAACGACTGAGTCGTCGCCAACGACTCTAATTTTTCTTCCACGGCGTTATTTATTACTTTACTGACATTTGCAGGCATCACTGTCGTTGATGGCATTACCGGTGGTTTCTGTTTTTTTCTCCTGGATTTCACCAACGACATTAGTTTGTCTCGTGCGGCAGAAAACGCCCTTCCGGCAACATCTCCAATGGCACTAATACCCTTATCGCGAATAACATCAATAGCCTTCATTCCTAATTGTTTGGCTAACGGCGCTACTTTTGGAGCCATTCTTGTAAATAACCCCGCAATGGTGCTACCGAGACCATCTCCATAGTACGCGCGGTAAACAGGCAATCGCGAGTTTACCACGTAGACGAGTACTGGTTTATCATGGTTGTAGTGTATGATCATCCTTATTAAAAACACCAGTTTTCCAATTAATCATCCACGAGTTCGTCTATGAGCGTTCGATATGCATTAATGTCCATGATACCGCCTGCAAATAACCGCTTGCAAATATCAGCGGCCTCATTGATTATTTCCGTAGAGTTATTTCCGGCTCGTTTTCCTCCAATTAATACCTCTAGCCGTGATATATCACTGAGAACACTACCAGGACAGGTAACGCCGTAGGATTCTTTACCAACAGGGTATCCTTTTCCTTTTTTTGGTGTTCTACTCTTAACTTTCTCGAGGAATTTATCGTAATCGGGATCACCACGATGTGGTAATGCTTCTCTATGTTTACTCGCTAAATACACTATTCTTGCCCAGTTCTCCGTCGAGGTTATTTTTTTCTTGTAACCTTCATTGATATACTCATCTCGAATGTTTTTAGTTGATGTTGTAGCAACAAAATTAACTAATTCTTCATCGTCGTCGATGTCTCTAATTTGATCTATTGCGGACTTTTTAAGAACATTACGGGGTATATTTCCCTCTTTCTTTTTTTCTTTCGATGTTTCTTCGGGTGTTTCTTCGGGTATTTCTTCTTCTGGTTCTTTCGCAGTAGCACCTAATTCTTCCTCGTCGGCCATTGTAACATAAGGTTCTTGTGGTTCGGTTATAGCGAGTGGTGGTGGCCTCCGTGTTGTAGCAGCCGCTATTTTTGCAGGGAGTGTTTCTAAAGACCTTTTTGTTTGTTTTGTCTCTGCCGCTATCTTTTCAAGCGCACCAAGAACGGGTACAGTTGCCGCTGTAACATCCTTAGTCGCTTTAGTTACCGGGGCAAAGAGTTGTTCGCTTCCAACAGTAAAATCGGTTTGCATTTGTTGTCGCTTTTGAAGTTTCTCTCTCACCCTGTCTCGTAACGGTATAAACTTTTTAAGCGCTGCTAGCCGCTCTCTGGCTAGCCGAGTAGTAAGTGATTCACCTACCATTATTGTAAATTGATCCGCAGTTTTCTAATTTTCCGCCGAGTGTACCATCGGGGGCTCCACGGAGTTTTCGTCTATAATCCTTCTAATGTTTTTGATCTTACTAGAAATCTCCCGGCGTCGTTCATAAACACGTCCAAGTTTTTTTCGTATTATTTCAACGGCAGTAAATAGTCCAATGAATGCATTTGCGTCATTGTGGTACAAGTTTTCATTAATCGTATGTTGTAATCGTTTTATAAAAAAATACTCGCGGGCCAGGGTAAAACGCCCCCGTTTCGACTGTTCGTTAATAATCTCATAATCGGATAATATTTTTTCACTGTCGAGACCATCAGATAATTCAATTCCTTGATTTTTTAATTTTGAAATCTCAGTTAATATATTATTGATGTCTTCGATATTCATTATTCTTATAAAACATCTTATTTCTAATATCAAAAATTTTAATAAAATTATTGGGGTCATTTTTGACCCCGTTTTTTGTATGGACAGTACAATGCCGTAAATCTCCACTCGAGTGTTGTGGCAGATTACAGGCATACATAGACGGTACAATGCCGTAAATCTCCACTCGAGTGTTGTGGCAGATTACAGGCATACATAGACGGTACAATGCCGTAAATCTCCACTCGAGTGTTGTGGCAGATTACAGGCATACACATATACTTAATTAAGGACATTCACATCTTGGAACCCTAAACATACATCTCCGGGGGGGAGGCCTAGGGTGACAAACGTCATCGTAGACCTCCCAGAAGATATGTTTAGGGACATCACTACATGGATAAATATATTTACAATGAAATGATTGATGGATGATGGGACGGCACAAGACAGCACAAACATAAAACGACGGGGCGGAACTCTACGGCCAATTCAACCAATCAAAAGCAACCCAATTAAATTAACCCGGTTGCATGATTGTGAACAAAAGACAACCACACGCCCGGGTCAAGAGCGTGGGTTAGTTTTGATTAGTTGAATTGGCTTTCGAAAGCCCCAGGCTTATAACGAGTCAACTTATATATAAAGTGACTAATACAGCGGCGTCAGTCACAAGGTGTGTGTTAATTTGAATTCCCTTGAATCGTTAAATCCTTAAATACTTATTAATGGTGTTTCACGGCATTTAAATGAAACCAAATACTCAAATAAAACATTAAAAAAAAGAATACAGCTGTTAGATAATAGCGTGTATTTCATTAGTTTTCATCGTAAAATGATTAATTAATCGCAACATTAATTGGACTTCAAGGGACATAACTCTTGTCATGAGACGCTATCACAAAACGAGTTATCTCCCTTTGATGTTATATATGAAAATCGAATTCTGTGACCCGTCTTTTTTGAGATCGCTGTTTTAGTTATATTCTCCGCAACATCTAGAACTGATTTACTACAAATATCGAAGTATTTACCAGCCGCATTCATAGAGCGAAATATTTTTTCCTCGTGCGTTATTGTATCAAATGACTTTACGGGTTTTGCCTTTCTCATCCCTCCTGTTTTTCCAAATTTGGAATTTTGACTCGGTGTAACAGCTCTTAGATTACACAGTCTGTTATTTTGAGGACATCCATCAATGTGATCAATAACGAGACCGTCGTTGATCAGTCCGTTAAACGCTTCATACACCATCCTGTGAATAAGACAGATTTTTTTCCCAGCATTAAATCGCAAGTATCCGTGATTATTTACGGTACCAACCGGCTTCTTCAGTCTGCGGTTTCTAACAATACCGTCGCGAGATGCCTCGTAATTAACAAACACAGGGTGAGGTCTGAACTCTTGGTCCATTTGTATAATAATACTACTTGTCTAATTTATTATTTGGTTTAATTATAAACCTTGCAATGTAGTCCTGAGGAGTTTTGATGACGAAGTCTGCGGTGGGGTCAATGACGGCGTTTTTAATTCGCTTGTCATAATAGCGTTTTAGTTCCCTGTATCGCTTTCCGCCACAATTGATACACAACTGCGATTTTCCTCTTACACCGACGTGGCAAACCAAGCACGGTAGGGGGCCAAGAGAGCCATTACGAACGCTTTGTAAATGATATCCGCAGAATTCACCTCTACATGATTTATTGCACGGGGTTGTCGACCCAATCATCAACCATTTGCATTTATTCATTATACTATATTCTTTCATTTAAATACTTGTTTTAATTATATGGATGAGTTCGAGAGATTAGCAGTAATTAAGCCCCGGAAAAATATTAAGTTCAATCTCGATAGAGTCCTCAAGGACACACCAAAAGCGTTAATAAACGATAAAACCCTGTTGAATAAAATACGCGATTGTATCGATGAATTCAAACGTGATGGTGCATCTCATAGTTGGTCAACATTTCGAATTGATGGCGTTGTTGATGCTACCATGAACGACAACCGCGCAGCAATGATAATATCACAACTTGACGGTAAAAGGTATTTCTTCAGAGTAAAATTCATTGTCCGGGTGAAATCAGGCGATTGGATCATACGTGATAAATTTGAACCAGTTCTCAGCGACAAGAAAACAGTCACTGTCAGCCGCGACTCCAAGCCGGGGTTGTTAACCGGAATTGACAGACCATACTATGAACGAGCGTATCCTGAAACAGCAGTTGTTTATGGAATATACCCGTTAAATAAGAAACCTGATATCGGAAAACTGAAACCGATGAAACAGTCAACGGGGATAAATTGTGTAGCAGAACGAATAATAGAGCATTTTACAAATGCATGTCGAGGAAACAAATTGACTGATTTACGACGTAGCAAAATCAACCAGTGGGAACTAACCGTAAAAGAGCGTGGAGCAACCATCAGCGACATAGCGAGATTAGAAACGTCGTTGAGATTTCCAATAACCGTTACAACGATAACCGGTGAAGTATTATACGAATCGAAGTATAAATCAAATGGGGCCCCAATCAAAATTATTGATCATAACGAACACGCATGGACGCCCGCGATCACAATATTTCCACGGGATAGAACAGTAAAGTATATCCCGGGGGAATTTTTAGGAGAGGACGGTTTTCTCGCGGAGAGGAAACTATTTGATGCTATTGCTTGCTTGTGTAAAAATGACCCTGTATCAGTGTGGTTACTTCGCAGCGCTGAAAACGACATGGATACCTTTGATCAGTTTGTAAGACCAAACGGCGAATTATATCGCACTGAAGCATTTCACAACAGGATGAAAAAAACCGCCATGGAATTTGAAGAGCATGATGAACAACTGCTAACAAATTGTTTTACGATTCCATCGGTTGTAGCTCATGTTGCAGCAAGGAAAAATGCGTGGAGACCAACGCGCAAGGAATTTCTACCGGATGTACAATCCAGTTGTTTGGAATACTATCACGGTGGACTATGGAACACTGAATACAACCGCGACGCTATGATCTCGGTTGATATGGTTGCCTGTTATCCAGCGAGTTTTCTCGGGTATGGATCCGCCGCTGAATATTTCAAACGATTTGGACACCCCAGTCATGAAATGACTCGTGTTGCTATTAATGGACCACTGCCTAATTTTGATTTAACCGGATTCGCTCGCATAGTATCATTTGAATTCGCGGCAGGACTCCATCGCTGTTGCTATATTTGGATCGGTAGACACATAGCTGAAAAGAAGTGGCTGCCAATAGCGCTGCTACGGTATATGATTGATTGTAGCATGCTAGTTTCGTTGATTGTCAGTGACGCGATTATATCATACCGGGCGCAGACTGAAGTCTGGTTACCAGAACCGGAGCGTCTAGATAGCATAATTGACGAATCCAGAAAAAACATTGATGCCGACGAGGAATATATCATCGAATGGTCCAGGAGGATATTTAACCAACGAAACAGAGAGGCAAAAGATCTCGGTAGAAGAATAATTGGTAAGTTTACACAAGGTGGAAAAAACTGCGATTACAAACGATATTGCTCACGGCTGATTATAGATGACGCAGAATATGATTTCGTAATCAAGGACGCAGTGGCAAAAAATAGATACGTGAACTGCAAAACAGCTTTCTTGTCCAATGGAACAAAGTTGGGTACAGTTGTTACCTACGGCGATGGAGACAGCCCCGCGTATCCGCATTTGAGGGCGTCTATGCTGGGTTATGCCGCTATCAATTTATTCTCGATGATAAATAGATTCCCCGATACCGCGGTTAGAGTAGCCGTTGATTCGTTTTATGTTGACGTAGCGTATAAGGAAAACGTAGCCGGGTTTACTAGTCCGGACGAGAGTTGGGGTACATGGAGAATTAAAAATGAAATACGACGCGATTATTCCCCGTCAGCAGATGTCACCGTTGAGAACAACTACTTACGCGGTGATAATTTATCAGAATGGTCTAATGCACCATCGTGTTCTGATCCAATTTGTAGACACAAAACAGTTTATTTAAGCGGCTGTGGCGGGTCAGGAAAGACGACTCGGGCAATTGAATTATTTCGAACGCGGGCAAGTATAATCGTGCTTACACCGACTCATAGACTAGCGCGAGAGATAAAACAACGAAATGTTGACGCCGTTACTTATCACAGCTTTTTTCGATACAGCGGCGGTGAGTGGACTCCTGATCGAATGGGTGAAAAATTTATTCCCGACATTATCATCTGGGATGAGATATGTACTGTTTCGTTAGATACTTTACAAATGTTTCTTGAGTGGTTGCTGCGCGCGAATACAGCGGTAATCATGTGTGGGGACCATGGCCAACCACCACCATTTGTCGGCGAGGGTCCACATGAGTGGTTGAGCGGGTTCGTAGACTATTATGAAGAAACCGATACTGATTACCGAGCACTTGATGAACAACTGCGCGAGGTTAAAAAACTAATCAGATTACAGCCGGATAAAATTCAATGTGAAATAATCCGCGAGGTGATTCCGGAAACGCCGTTGAATGAATTCTGGGAAACATGGAGACCAAACGATTTGATTGTAGCGAGTAGAAAGATAGTCAGAGACACACTTCAGCGGAAGTTGTTTGCGTTGCATAAGGAAAAGTTTCCAACGCGTCCAGTGCCGTTATGTTATAGACCCGCGGACACACGGCAGCAGAACATTGAAGTTGAAATCCCGGGCCCGACAGCGTCAGGGACAAAAAAACAAATTCTCGTGCTGAATGATATCGTGCTCGTTGATATCAGCGTCGTCGAGGACGCGCTACGTGCTAATAAATCCCCGTGGACGCTAGGATACGCAACAACAATACATTCCTCGCAGGGACTAACCATCACGGACACAATTGTTTGGATAGTTGATAATCGCATCGAATGGTCAAATCTAGTCTATCTTGCAGTGTCCAGAGTACGGAGGATAAATCAGCTTCGAAGAATTGTTATTGACGGAGTCAGTGACGAAGCCAGTGACGGAGTCATCGATGCAAGCGTCATTGATAGAAAACTCTCGGGTTACCGCCAACAGGATAAAAAAAAACAGCGGCGTTTTGATATTGATGCCGAATTAATAATTGCGTTACGACAACAACAGAATAATCACTGCGCGAGTTGTAATTGTGTAATGCGCTGGCGTTATTCGGATAAAGACGCTCGCCAATTTACCGTGGACAGGATCGATAACAGTCTCGGTCATGTCAAAAACAATGTGAGGTTGACATGTCTTGAGTGCAATAGACGCAACGGCGCTAGTTAAGACCACGCGGGGGTAATTGAGTATCGTCAGGTATCACTTGTAGTTGCTCGCGTGTAAATCCGCGCTGAGGAGCAGTTGAATCCAGTCTGTAGATCGGTGGTCTACCAGTTGATCGTGTTATCGTTGATATGTTATGTGTGGTAACACTCCAAATAGGATCAGTAGCTCTTTTTTTACCGCCTTCAAGCTCTCCTGGTTCATATAGATATCTCACGGTGACATTGCCGAGAATCGGCTTGGAAACGCTATTTATTTTTGATTTTCCGGGTATATACTCGTATTTAATCGCGTCGCTGGGCTTAATGTTGATTGCTCGGGTAATCTCGTTATTTAACGCTGCAATTACACCTGGCAACCTTTTAACCCATTCACGAGATCGTTTTTCCTGAATGAATTCCTTCGCGTATTGATATCCAAATAACCGTTCAGCGAGAGTCCGATTGAATCGTTCAACAATTGCCTGATCACGATGTAGCGCAGTATGACCTCGTCGTACCGCGACGCTATGATGTTTCAGCGTTGATAAAACAGCGCCGCGAAATTCACTACCGGGATCAACTTGTAATAGATTTGGCCAGCGCAGAGGGCCTCTTCGATAAATTCTTTCAAACGCAGCGGCTACTTCAGTTGCCGACTTTGTTTTTAACGGTTCCGCTTGTTTGTATCGACTCGCAACATCAACTACGGTTAGCGCGTATTTGTAACCGTTGTCATGCGGCAAAAATAGTATATCAGCCTGATGAACTTCATTAGGTACGCTGACATCAAAGCGCGAAAAGTTGATTTGTTTAGGCGGTGGTAGATAAATTTGCCATATAGCCTGTTTGGATAACCAATTAGCCGCAGTGGCCTTTGTTACCTTTGCAGCGCTTGCGAGTTTACCAATTGCGGCCTTCCCCTTCCAGTATCCTCTCGGAGAATAATAGATGGATTCCATGTTGTTATTATAAACGCTAGCGTTTTCAATTACCAGCGCGAGAAGCTCCGCTTCCAATCATTAATTTACCTTTCATAGCCGATTTTACCAACCATGAGGCCAATTTTTCTTTGACGGATTTATCAGGAATAGCATTTAATGCGTGAATTAATTTTACATCCGCGATATGACGCTGTTGCAGATCGCTACTTTTGTAAGCAACATCATGAACATGACACGCCTTATCGATAGCGTTTATTGGATACTCACCGGGTTTGGGAAGATTTTGATCATCGAGTCTGATATCTAATCGTGTTCCGGGGCCACAGTAGCTATATCCTGGGAGGTGTTTTTCTCCTGGATACTTTGCCCACGGTGTTCCGGGGAGTTTTGCCAATTTGGCTGCAATATCACCTCCTCGCTTTTTTTTAAAGCGTCCCCGGGTTTAATAGAAATAAATCTAAATTTCTTTGTACCGCATTGTACACACTTACCAGTAAGCGCCGATCTGTTATTTCTTGTTGTAGCGGTTGTCATATCATTTGTGCCAGTACGTACTCTACACTTCACACAATATAGATCCATAATTTATGTATAGAAATATGAATATAATTGATTTTTCGGCGACTAAAACAAGAGAACCAGTTAAGCATGTTGCAGCGTTACCAAACTCGATCCGGATGATTATCATCGGACCATCTGGATCCGGCAAGACGCAATTGTTACTCAATTTAATAATGAGATGGATGAAGTGGGATAAGTTGTATTTGGTTGCTCCTAGCGTAGATGATCAACGATGCTACGAGGTGTTGAAAGATTTCAACGAGAATGCATCAGCGATCGCTAAAAGAAATGTCATCGAGTTTATTACAGATATCAATGATGCACCGGGTATTAATGATATTGATGGCGACGTTAACAATCTAGTCGTGTACGATGATGTTATGTTAGACAATCAAAAAAACCCAGCTAGGATATTTTCCAGAGGCAGGCATAAAAACACTGACGTGATATATGTCACTCAACGATACACTCAGATTCCAAAAGTAATTAGAGACAACTGTAATATTCTTGCTGTATTCAACGGCGTTGATACACACACGCTACGAAATATTTGGCAGACATGGTGCGGCGGTGACATGGACTTTAATGGTTTTCGAAACTTTTTTAGTCATGCTCAGTCGACCCCACATGGATTCGTAACGATAAATTTACATGATCCTCGGACACGATATCGTATTGGACTTGACCAAATATTCGGTTAGTTGTAAATAATTTTCATTGTAAATAACCACTTAGCAGCAGAGGGGGCGATGACATCGACGCGGTCGTCGCTGTGCTTACCGGACGCTGACGACGCTGGGGATCGACGCGCAGAAGGTGTTAATTAAACCAAATGACGACGCGACGATCCCCCAACGACGTCGTCGTTTTTTTTTTACCAGCGCTGACTACACCGGATCCGCTGAGTGCAGAAGTAATAATTAAGCAAAATAACGATTGGACAAAATGTCGGATTCGCCCCCTCTGCTGCTCTAAATTATTTTGGATTTGCCTTTATCTATTACATAGTTTAAGACCATAAAGTCGTAACTCATTACACAATTTTTATTTCATGTTGCGTATTTTACAACCGGATAGAACCATCTAATAGACATAATTAGTATTACCTCAAAAACGTATATGAGAGAAATTTGGCAAAGGCCATTAAACGAAAGTAACCGGTAATACCATGCCTTGTGAGTACGATTCACATTGAATTACGCCTCTACCTAATAACAGGACACTCGGCTTGAGAAATATCTTCCCAACATCGATTACCCATAGACAAAGAAAATAAAATCACCAATCTAAGAAAGTTATACAAGGAGACGTAAATACATAAAACACTTACTCTTGAGATGTCACAATATCGTAAGCGACGAGATGAATAAAGAAACTTACCATATAAATAATATTTTAGCCTTTTCATCTTCCAATTTATACATTAAACCTTCGATATGCTTCTTAACCCCGGATATATAATGTGACTTTAAAAAAAAAAAATATTTTCTCCTTTTTGCAAACTCTGTTTTCATCTTGAAGTTCACAGTTTATAGCTGCAAGTACCAGAGAGTAACGTTAGAGGCAAGAGAGTAACAGGTTAACTACAAAGTTTAATTGAACTATGTAATAATCGCTGTTAAGTCAAAGAAAAAGAAAAGAAGCTGTAGGTCTACACATGATTCAGTTGTTGTAAAAATACAATACCAAAATACCAAGGATCCAATTTGTCGGGACCAATTCATTCGTAAAACATTACAATTTCGATCACGAATTTAAAGTATTAAAGGAATTCATGGATAAAATGAAAGAAAAGGTTCCATTTTGATAATGAACTAGAATCTAAGAAATGCATTTGCCTATTTTGCTGCTTATGGTAAGTGAGAGTTTCAGTGCATGAACAATTCAAAACATTTTAACGAAACAAGGAGCCAGAGTAATATTATAATGGCGAAACAAAGGTTACACATTTCTAACCTATAATTTCAACTGCATATTAATCTATCCGGGTTGTAAGAAGTTATATTAATGTGATTTTAAAACATATTTCCGAATGGTAAAATATGTTCTTTACAACAAAACCGAAGTGGAGAGGACTCTGAAGCGAAGAGCACGGGATCAACCAACATATATTGCTACACTAGTACAATGCAGACTTACCTTGCTATTGCTAAACTAGTACAACGCAGACTCAAGTTGCTATTGCTACACTAGTACAACGCAGACTCACGTTGCTATTGCGACGCTAGTACAATGCAGACTTACATTGCTATTGCCACACTAGTACAACGCAAACTCACGTCACTATTGCTACACTAGTATAACACAGACTCCAACTTAGTTTAACATCTCCAGGATTGTATGGGAATGCCGGAAGTGATGAAATGTCCCTCCCTTGTGAATCGGTTGTTCGTAAAGATGTTTGTAGAGCTGCAAAAATCAATCTGGATGTAAATATGAGAAAATTAGCCACACCATAGCTCAAATGATTTATCTAATTCGTGGTAAACCTCAAACACTGGATAGAACAGCTTGGTGGTGACTTAATAAGTAGAGACAACAAAACTAGATTAAAAAATAAATTTCTTCTAAAACCCTTGTTTTATGAAACCAATTCAAAAAGAAGTGATGTGGTTTAACTTTTGTTCTAGAACGATATCAGAGATGATAATTCTCTAATTGACGATTAGTATGCAAATGATTATTGATGGTACTAGTATAAAGAATCTTAAAGAAAATGTTTGATCAGCAGTGATATCGTGTCCCTGACATATGTTTTCAATGCCATCAAGAGAGAGAGAGAGAGAGAGAGAGAGAGAGAGAAGTTGTGCATCATAATTTGAATAGTGAAACTTTACTTCCGCTGCACGCACATCTTCTGATTCACAAGAATATCACACCACAGTTTCTTACAGCATCTGGTCACAGATGTAGCAAATAGAGTAAAATACCTCTTGAAGCAGTTGGAGATGACTTTAGGAATATGCTCAACTGCTAATCCTGAAGTGTTACCTAATTTCCGTGTTGGTAAAACATAGTTTGCCGGTCAATAGGCAGCCAATCTTTCATGTGAATCAAGGCCAGATTCTTATACTAACTGTAGCCCAACCAATTTATTCTTTGGGAACATGTGACAGGGGTGATGAAACCATGAATATGTTAAAGATAAATACATGGTATTATTTGGTCGATAACACTAAGAAATGGCTATACACGCTAGAAGGCGCCGGTGAAGACCTATGACGACCTCAGCAAACAGTACGAATGAAGCCAGGGCCGATGGACTTCATAATGGCATGTACATTTCTATGATACAATGGAGTCATAAATATACTTTCCAACACCCACCTTCTTGCACACTATTGCGGAGAATAAACTGCGTTTGTTCAGGTTCATGATCGCTCGAGCATAGACTGATTGAGAAATATGGATGTCCTTGCAACACCTTAGAACTGTCTTCAACTGTCAAAACATTTACTTTGAATCAAAAAACTTATGAGAACATTGATAAATTGTTTATAAACGTGCAAATACTCTAGAGCAGAGGTGGGCACACTTTCCAGTGCAAGTGCCGCATACACAAATTTAGACCTTGTCGCGGGCAGCATAGTTCATTAAGTAAAATAATTAATATTTGAAACAGCAAAAACAAAAGGTTGTTCTAAATAACATCTAATTAATTGTCAGTTGTAATATGTTGTTAATATTTGAAAACTTAAACTTTAACATAATCACATTTATTTTATAAACAGAGTAACATAAACAGAGTCAGTGCGAATGATGACTTCTTCCTAGGCCGCATGAAAACCCTTGGCGGGCCGTAGTTCTCCCACCCCTGCTCTAAAGCAAACCTAAGATACGCACAGCTGTTAAAACAGTGTCCTATAGGAAAAGTGAAATTATACTTTTCAGGGAATTGCTACCGTCAGATGGGGGGGGGGGGGCTAATGCACTGGCATGAAAATGCCAAGGCTTTTTTGTATAAGCATATGCTATAAAGTTAGTAAAACAAATCGATTCATTGAAAGAATGAAGGACTGAAATATTTCTAACCATGGCCTAAATTATTTTGCTGAACACATACACTGCCACGAATACGATGCCAACAGCCCAAATAGGTTTGAGAGAAAGCTTGATAAATATTTAATATTTAATGCAAATTTCATTCTTTAATGACACTCCAATCACCAAATCCCCTTTGTTGCCAACACCTTGTTACCAAATATTTTTAAATTAGCAGTAAATATCATGCTGATATATCATCCACGCTCTTAAAATATATAATCGGTAAATTTCATTGGGATTTTGCATTTAATTCGCGGATTTTATAAATCTGAGCAATTAGAACAGGTGATAACGAATTGCAAAGTTTTAGAAATGTGATCACGTCTATTTAATGTCCTCGGAATTTTTATCTTCAAAAATAGGCTCAGATTCAGATCGGCAAATTTTACTCTAATGAAACGCATCAAAATTATTAAAAGCTTTGGCTACATTGATATTATTTAATTACACATTCTGGACAGCACAGTAGTGTACACATACTTGTACCATTATTGTTATCCTAGAATGGATTTTTGAATCATGTTAACTGTGGCTACAATAAGTGACTAGACGTAAGACAAATATGACCATTCAAATACTTCGATAGAAAGAATACCCTATTTGTTTTCGCTACCTCTCTAATCCCTAATCCACATCTGTTTGACTATCACAGTCAAACCTAACTTAAGCAATACATCTGGCTAAGGGAAAGAGTTACCTCCCCAGACGGAAGTCTTGTTCATGAAGCATTGTTTCTTTCTGTAGTCTGTGGAAACCCTAAAATAGTGTTTGTTAAAGACAAATTCCTGTTTTATGGAGGAGGCTTCTTTCTTTGACAATTTGTACTATGGATTATGTTACTTATCTAAGCAAAATATGTCGTTCTCCTTGCACTGTACACAACCACTTGAATTCTTTAAGTTCACAATGCTTTGGGTTTCTTCAGTTCTCTACCCCACCACCTTATGTATTCTTAGCCTCGCTTCAAGAAAATACATCAAATGTTTTCAAATGGCTATGCAATTACCAACATGCAGCTGCAATAATACTCAAGGGTTTGAATTACCCCTCTCATTCAGTTGAAGACCACTTATATAATATGACGCCGGCACATACAAACACACACACACATATACACATAGAAGAAGTGATCACAAGATCACTGATTTATTTTTCTCCATAGGTCGATGAAAAAAATACTGTACTCTGTATGTTGAGCATGCAAAGGGTATTGTTCGATCCAGACTGCAAAGAAACGAGTCATCAGCGGTTATAATTAAATTGCACTGTTGTTTGCGTCGACTATATAAGTAAATTTCTCGGGCGAAATAGATCACTGTCCTTGCAGTGCTGAGCAATTGATTTCTCGTACTAGCCATTTTTCGTCTGCAAAGGACTGATGAAAGCAATCATTCGGATAAATAGCAATCATATTAGGATATGATAGAATCGATGTTTTAGAATAAATTCGATAAAAAGACTTTAATGTGGGATAACAATAGAGTTCGACAATGTTTATGTCTAAACTTTTTGGCAGGGCCTTGCGACGAAGTGGAAATAGTGGTACGAAGAGATTCAATGGTTCCTATGTAAGTATCTGTAAATTACCGTAACAACAATTTTTTGTCAGGGGGTATGGTAGGATGGGGAGAAGGTTGGATTGTGAGGGGAGAGGGAGGCACCTTTGCGAGCAATAGGAAGGTATTTGCTGTTGGAACACTTTATGACAGTTTGTAATCAAATCATAATTTAATCGTAAGACCATTGGGACTGTGCCTGCTTTCAGTCTCACATCAGCTTCTAGGACGTTGTAAATTGAATTATAATATTACTAATGTTCTTTTGAACGACATTCTCTCATTGACATGACCTAAGCTATCGCCGATGTACTAACTTACAAGTCATATCCAGTTACTAACTTAATCTACCGAGATCTGCATAATGATTAGGGTTTTTATAGTTAGACGTAATTGGTAAAATCATTTTACAACATTGCACAATATGTCACCATGTATAGCCTTTGTTAAGTCCATAAAACCAAACCAAACCTGAAAGTTTTCATCTGTATATTTTGTCTTCTCCCATTTATCTTCTACAAGGTGTATTCGAAAGAGATGGATTCATATTGCCCAAAGTGTAACAATTTTTTCATTTAAATGGCAATGATCACATTTTGCATTTTAGTCAAAGCAAAATGTAATTGGTTGCGCTTTGCATTAGGTTGCCTGTTTTCCGGTAAGTGGATTCATTTTGTATTGATGTTTATAATTCGCATTAATTACATAAAGGCAAATTACAAACTACATGGGATGACCGCTCCTGTGGCCTAGTGGTTAGAGCGTCCGCCTCGGAAGCGGAAGGTCGTGGGTTCGAACCCCGGCCAAGACATACCAAAGACTTACAAAAATAGTACTAGGCGCTCAGCATTAAGAGGTTAATGTTAGGACTGGTCGGTCTGGTGTCAGGATAATATGACTGGGTGGGACATTATGCTACGTGTCTGCGACATGATGCCCCAGTGCTAGACATCATTATAAATTGCCACACTGCGATGTGACTGAAAAATTGTTAAAGCTACATTACAAATACCAATCATGTGTCCACACACACACACAAACTACATGGGTAGTTTATGCTATACTCAATGTATTGTCAGGGTAACATGGACAAACGTTACTGTAAATGTGAACGAGCGAGCATGGCTTACTCTTGGTATATTTTATATTTTTGTTTCTTCTATCAGGTGAACTTGAAAAAAATTTCAAACTATTTTTCTCTTGTGAGATCGGTTTTCAAACATTCGAGAGAATATATAACAGTCTGTTTTGTTTGGTTGTCAGTGGTAGTTATATTTTGGTTGCAATGATCTTGTTGAATTCATTTCTTTCATTTCTTTAAGAAACTACCGTGTTGTGTGGAAAAGTGTCCTGTATATAGCAACATATCCTTTCGGTTTTCAAATATATAAATTATTTGCACTGCTATCCTGAAGTTTATTGCTTCACTTTTTACTTTCTTCCTAAATGTTTGGAAATAATATTGTTTCACAAATCCTGACGGAGTTATATTATTTTTGCTGTAGATACTGGTCAATATACTGCAGTTTAATAGCCCTCTTCCACACAAGTTTCATAAATGAATTTCTTCACTCACAATAACAAGTAAAAATTCCATCCTACAGTGTTAATATATAATGACAATAAACAGTGTTAAAATAAGCGGTTTTAGTACCATTAACATTTTTCGTTAATAATTTAATATTTCTGAAAATATCTTTGACTGGGTGAACGATCAGCACGTTTTTATTGTTATTTTCTGCCAAATATTCAGCAAATGTCTGAACATGATACAGTACATGGACAGCAGATCAGTGGCCCTGGGTTCAAAATGATTTATAATCGGACGATATCATAACCAGTATGTTATCTACAAATATAAGGCTCCTTGAAAGTTGAACATTGGCCTGACTGCATACCTTGCCAGTCTCCGATGGCGTTGTAACAAACTGTTGTCGAGCGTGTCGACTCCCAAACTGTGAGACTAAAGTTCTGTTGATTTGAACTCAGTTAAGAAGCAATGATGATAGAATGAGATAAAATTATAGACTTTTTGAGTGAAAATGTAAAAATGTAAAGATCATATAAAATATTTTGATTCCATGATTTAGGGATTTTATATTGCCTTCTCGTTATATTTCACACAGCTTTCATAGACTTTTAATATCTTTACATTTTAGTAGTAAACCTTTTATTTTGATTTAAAAGAGTATAACTTATTAATTTATTTTAAGTCAAGTATATTTTAGAACTCAACTTTCAACTGACATCATTAAGCCAGTGTAGTACTGACGTACATATAAACCTACACGTACATAAAGATTCATTCGTTACACGAAAATACAATTCTGATAATTTCAGTTTTAAAGGAAAAAGTCAAAGACATCAGTAAAATTTGTGTTGATGTATTGTTCCAGTTTCTAGTAAAGTTTTCCAGTAATTTCCTTTAATACCGTTGTATTTCAGTAATAGTTTTCTTCTCTGGAAAGTATAAACATGAAATGCCAGCTATTTTAGATGTTTTTGTCAGTCCTGAAGAAACGAAGTTGCATTCATTGTCAGTGAAAAAAGACGTTATTGCATCAAATACCTTTCTGCATAAAATTGCATTACATCTTGTAATAAACAGATATTATTAAAAATATGCATCGTAAAAACATGTATCGTTAACTTATTTTGAAATTACGCTTAATCTATAGTGTCATCCTTCAAAAACCTATATAACCCGTTGTTTTTTTTACATCCACATGAATGGATCGATATGAATGTGGGATTTTCATGGCCCTAAACGTTTTACCACGAAAAATAATTATATTACAGACGACTGCAATGCTTCTTTTAATACCAATTTAAAATGATCTTAACGCTGAGATGTTCTCTTCCAATCAGTCTTAATAGACGTTGATCCTGGGAAAAAATTTTTATTGCATTTTCTGTGGAATTTGTAATTACAATAAGGTTGAAATTGTGTGCAACGGCAACCCTATACATCACAATGCGTTGCCATTTGTGTGTGATTGTAATCGAATTTGTATTGAGCAATCATTACTTGACGTTTTAATGTTGTTTCTCACTTAATTTGCATAGCTGTTAAATAAATCTGACACTTATTTTTAGAAGTAATCTGATTAAATTTCAATGAAATAAGTTTATAATTTCAACAGAGGTTGAAATTCAGTGCAATCGCAGTACCTGTTGTACGAAAGTTGACTTTATTACATTGTTTTGCAATAGTAACAGATTTTGTAATAATTATTACAACTGGCAACCTTGTTACAATAGGGTTCTCATACACCATGCAACAATATAAACAATATGCTGGTTGTCCATTGCTAGCTTTGAAATTACAAGCTGAAAAAGTCAACTCAAAAAGAAATGTAAGTACAGATTTTAATCTGTGGATTTGGTCAAATAACAAATCATGAAAATAAGAGTCTAGCATATATAAACAAAACAATAATGCCAGTGAAAATGTATTGTTTTATTTATTACGTCCTTGTTGATTAATCGTATGCGATGTGTACGTCTATACTGTGGCAATGTGTACGTCTATACTGTGTCACTGAGTACATCTGTACCGTGGCACTGTGTACATCTATACCGTGGCACTGTGTACATCAATACCATGACACTGTGTGCATCTATACCGTGGCACTGTGTACATCTATACCTTGGCAATGTGTATATCTATACTGTATCACTGAGTAGATCTATACAGTGGCACTGTGTACAGCTATACCGTGGCACTGTGTACATCCATACCATGGCACTGTGTACATCCATACAATGGCACACAGTACTTCTGTACCATGGCACTATGTACATCTATACCGTGGCACTGTGTGCATCCATACCATGGCACTGTGTACATCTATACCATGGCCCTGTGTACATCTATCCTGTGGTACTCTGTACATCCATACCATGGCACTGTGTACATCTATACCATGGCACTGTGTACATCCATACCATGGCTCTATGTACATCTATAACATGTCACTGTCTACATCAATACCGTGGCACTGACAACATCCATACCATGACACTGTGTACATCTATACCGTGACATTGTATACATCCATACCATGGCATTATCTATATCCATACCATGTCACTGTGTTCATCTATACCATAGCACTGTGTACATCCATGCCATGGCACTCAGTACATCTGCACCATGGCACTGTGTACATTTATACCATGGCACTGTGTACATCCATATCATGGCATTGTCTACATCCATACCATGTCACTGTATACATCTATACCATAGTATTGTGTACATCCATACCATGGCACTCTGTACATTTATACCGTGGAACTGTGTACATCCATACCATGGCACTGTGTGCATCTATACCATGGCCCTGTGTACATCTATACCAAGGCACTGTGTACATCCATACCATGGCACTGTGTACATCTATACCGTGGCACTGTGTACATCTATGCTGTGGCAATGTGTACGTCTATACTGTGTCACTGAGTACATCTGTACTGTGGCACTGTGTACATCTATACCGTGGCACTGTGTACATCCATACCATGGCACTGTGTACATCTATACCGTGGCACTGTGTACATCTATACCTTGGCAATGTGTATATCTATACTGTGTCACTGAGTACATCTATACAGTGGCACTGTGTACATCTATACCGTGGCACTGTGCAGATCCATACCATGGCTGTATGTACATCTATAACATGGCACTGTCTAGATCAATACCGTGGCACTGACGACATTCATACCATGGCACTGTGTACATCTATACCGTGACATTGTATACATCCATACCATGGAACTGTGTACATCTATACTGTTGCACTGTGTACATCCATATCATGGCATTGTCTACATCCATACCATGTCACTGTTTACAAAAACACCTTGTCACTGCGTACATCTATACCATGGCACTGTGTACATCCATACCATGGTACTGTGTACATCTGCACCATGGCACTGTTTATATCTATACCGTGGCACTGTGTACATCCATACCATGGCACTGTGCACATCTATGCCATGGCCCTGTGTACATCTATACCGTGGCACTGTGTACGTCCATACCATGGCACTGTGTACATCTGTACCGTGGCACTGTGTTCATCTATACTGTGGCAATGTGTACGTCTATACTGTGGCAATGTGTACGTCTATACTGTGTCACTGAGTACGTCCGTACCGTGGCACTGTGTACATCTATACCGTGGCAATGTGTACATATATACCATGAGAATTTAATTAAATCATCTTACTGCACTACGCAGAACATTGGGCTCAGTGCACAAAATCATAAAGCGTATCAATCAAATATGGAGGACATATATCAATGTATAGCAACAAGTCATAACCCTGAGTCGAAATGGACCTATCGATATTGAAATTATCTCATTACGAAACTTTTCGAAATTTGCACATGCTTGCAAGTTACCGCCCCAAATAGTTCTAAAACGTCAGTTTCTATTGATTTGTCTTAAGAATACTGCTATAATCCAAACAACCTGTTAAGCATTGCTGCCGGATTCAATTTTCATCAGCAGCCGTCGTCTTGTATACAAATTTGCAATCTCCATTAAATCTGAATAGTTATTGACAGTCACCAGCGGTTAATAATCCACAGGGAATCGGGCAAACCGATCAACGAGGATGTAATATGACTGACGGGATTCATATAATAGGCTACATCCACAAATTCACAGTAAAACAGCATTCTCGTCAGACAGGGTCAATTGGTTGCCTTGCATGAAAAGATACTGGTCTAATAATCGCTGTAATTTTACTTCTTTTTAATATTTGAACACGGCATCGTCTTGTAACATCGCAAACCCTATCATTCTGATTTTATTTCCGCATATAGCAGCAGAAAATGTTGATGAAGGCTTAATCCAAACGTAACCTCCAAATGAAAACATAGGGATTGAGTAAAGTTCTGCTGGATGGATGCCTTACTTAAACATACAAATATTATTCATTGAGGCAATGAAGGTACATTAGTAATTCAACTAACGATCATATATTTCATTAATATGCAGTTATGTGGCCTATGGAAAACTCACCGAAAACACTTATTCTTTCAACAGAATAAGTACATCCGCATACAATTTACACGTAGTATCATAAATCAATTATTATCACATAAATGTTGCGTGCATTAGAAATTCTTACAACAGCATTTTATGGATTCAGGATAGTATGAAAAATCTAAATGTTTACATCTTACCGACAAAGTATCGATACCTTATACTTACGAAGATAATGCATGCGTAGTAATGTAAGATTATAGGGGATCAAGGGTGAACAAACATTACACCCCTATGTTAACATATCAGGGACTATATCGGGTCAAATGGGAATTTAATATTACATGACTTGAGGAATGTTATAGTGGAAATATAACTTTATCACGTTAAAATTATGAGTGCTGAAAGCTCTTACAACATTAAATAAACCCTTCCTCATACAAATATAGTGATATGAAATAATCAGATATAACAAGAGGCATCAGGAAAAAAGAAGGAAAAAAGAACTGAAAACAAGGTTCGGAAAAAGAAAAATATATTCAAGGTAAGCAATCAATAGCATTACCAAACTTCGTGAAGATTAGAATTTAATATGTAATGCATCTACATAAAATATTATTTGGTAATTGAATTGCCTGAAAGAGTATTCCCTTCATATTAGGAAATAAAGGGGGGACATTAAAAACCTTGTATTTTAAGTGTAGTTTTGAAAATCTGTGAATGACATTAGAAGTATGTAAGCCAAAAAGGGGCTTGTTGAGACGGAAACGAATATTTGGTTAAGACAAAATATGGGATTTTGCCTTTAAAACTTAGTATCGAGAACAAATGAAAATGTAATGATATTCATTTACTGTTTCTACTCCATAGTCTCAAAAGGGGTTTTCTATCAGTTGATTGTCACACAGATGCTACTTAAGATTTCTGTATTGGTTTCTGATCCATGTATGAATTACAAAGTAATGAACGCTATTGCTTTCTGAGGTAAGATACATTTTAAATTTTAGGAAATTGCTTTCCGTTTTGACATATACAGGTAGTGTCTCCCATAGTAGAATATAAGACTTACGGATCTTTAGAAATGTTTTCCAAGTATTGCATTTAATCCATAGAAGTTTTGTCGATTACATTATTTGTTGTTTATTACATCAAAGGAGAAAGCGCATTATTTAAATAATTTGGAGAGTCAGTTAAAATAATTTCATGAAAGGTAACTAGTTTTTGCGATTTTCCTCTTTCTGACAGAGTCCAACATTCGCATACCTCATAAACAATGCTTGTGCGGGCACTTCCTGTGAGATCTGTAACTATTCTAGCATTGCCCAACTGTTATCTCTCTAAGCCATCGGAGTCTGCATTGGAAAACCAATCCTAAACGACATCTGCATATTCTAATCAAGGGCTAATATATCAATTAAAATTGTATATTAGGATTTTCTACTCAGCTCGTATTTGAGGGATTTTTAAAATCTACTTGCCATGACGGTTCGTGGGGGGTTGGGGGTTGGGAAGTGTCAACTTCTACCGAATGCCAGAGGAAAGATACGCCGTCTGGCCATCATATTGATTGAATAAACGTGGCAGCATGACGGATGAACCTCTAAACATATGTGTCTTAAATCTGAAGAATGAATAAACTTAACAAGCGTAACGGATATAGTTTTGACCTCTAGAAGTAGTACAAGCGTGACGGAAATAGTTTTGACCTCTAGAAGTAGTACAAGCGTGACGGATATAGTTTTGACCTCTAGAAGTAGTACAAGCGTGACGGAAATAGTTTTGACCTCTAGAAGTAGTACAAGCGTGACGGATATAGTTTTGACCTCTAGAAGTAGTACAAGCGTGACGGATATAGTTTTGACCTCTAGAAGTAGTACAAGCGTGACGGATATAGTTTTGACCTCTAGAAGTAGTACAAGCGTGACGGAAATAGTTTTGACCTCTAAAAGTAGTACAAGCGTGACGGATATAGTTTTAACCTGTAGAAGAATAACAAGCGTGACGGATATAGTTTTAACATCTAGACGAATAACAAGCGTGACGGATATAGCTTTAACATCTAGACGAATAACAAGCGTGACGGATATAGTTTTAACATCAAGACGAATAACAAGCGTGACGGATATAGTTTTAACCTCTAGAAGTAGTGCAACATTTGCAAATACACAACAGTCATGTTGTACTAATTTTTGTCTTGGTGCACGTCTAGCACCAATTAGAAGAAAAACTATTTGCATTCCTAATAGTATTGTCCATTTGGTTTTGCAACTAAAGACAGAAAAGCAAAGGATTTATACCCATTTTCTGTTAATTTGGGTTTGGTTTTGTCAAATGATCTTGCACTGTTAATTTGGGTTTGGTTTTGTCAAATGATCTTGCACTTGTAAAAAGAAACACCAAAAGGGAATAACATAAGATAATTTATAAAGCCCAATAAATGGAGACATAAATAAGTTTGAACAATATTAAGCATGATCGATGAAAAGAAACTGATTCTTGCAACAAACGAATAAGTTGTATAACTGCTGAGGTACACATCACTAACAAATTAATGTCTAATACATAAACGCAAAATCGATGCTATCTACATTGTGATTTACAAAAGAACTTTAAAAAGTAGAAAATATAACTATTTGTTATGTACTTAAATTCTTACTGGTGAAAAAGTTTTCATAGTCTTTTATTTTTTCCCCTATATTTTCAAATCAATCATCGATTCAGCATTGAGTTTGAAATGTAATAAAAAGTAAATCTAATTTTCCAGTATAAATACCGAATATATTTCATCTTTTGGTGTACAAAACACGATATATTTAAACTCTCCACTTAGTCAATTGTTAAAATATCACTTTTTGTAACTAACGATGGCATTTATCCGGTATTAACGCAGGAAAAGAAAATATCCTATATGCATTTATTGGTTACTGAATCTGTATGGTAAATGTGTACTAGTTTTTGGAGCTATACTGCACGACGTTAAGATTGCAGTGCATTTCTAAAAATAAAATATTTTCCTTTGCAAATATTGTATTCTTTTCATTATATACTCATTTTGCTTTTTACCTAAGACTGAATAATAAAAAGAAAACAACATTAAACACGTCTTCGTAAGCTAACTCTACGACTTGGCGGGTTAAACAGATATTTTAGTGCTTTGTCCAAACGACAACTATTGGATCTCATGAGTTGCATCCCTTAGTATGTAATGCCAATCAACCAATAGCGTGTAACAGCGGTGCATTATACATCGAACGGAATGGGTGGAGGCAATTGATTTAAAAAAGATAGTTTATAAGTTTAACATCGAATGTATGACTACGTACCAGACAGAAGCCATTATTTGCGTATTTGAGTGAAAGGTATTTGTGCAAACACGGACTGGCACTGTAATATTGCTGATTTATCAGTCCATTCAAGTTGTGTGCTCCCTTTATTTCAATTATGTAGGAGTGTTCAAATTTGAACAATTTAATTTTGATTGGATACAGTGGCTTGCTGCCGCATCCAGTGAAATTAACAGACAACCCGAAGCACATAAATATGTGCTTGATACTCCAAGTTGTAGGCTGTGGGACTGGCAAGGATGCAAGTTACTTGTGTTTTTCCCATCTGACATTGATAGTTTGTAATTAAAAGGCGCAAAGGAACCATGAAATTCTTTACAACGAACTTTTTTTCATGCAGGTATATTATCTATAAGCAAATATAAAAATTAAAGGCTATATTCCTGCCATTCTTAAATATCGGAACAGAAATATGACATTGTATTTGCGAATCGTTATATACACGCGTATATATATATATATATATATATATATATATATATATATATATATATATATATATATATATGCACATTTGAAAACATATTAACTCTAAGAACAACGATAGTTTTAGAGATGTGCTACAAAAATTGAGACGTTAAGGTATATAAAAGGAAGACTGTTTAAGCACTTATATTATGGTCTAACCCTCCATAATTATCTTAATCTTGGTGTGGAATAGTGGACAGAAGAACAAAGAGATGTTTAGGTCTTTTTAACTTCTCTCTTTTCCACCGGTAACAATGTCTTGGTAGTAAATTATATCGTCATAAGACCAAGAAAATTCCATTTTATCATGTCAGCTTATGTTACAGTAAATTTTTATTTATAGGACATCTTGTTTTTGTATGGTCTTCCGTAATAGCTTGCTTTTCAGAGCTTTTATCAGCTTTCTTCCTTTGGCTTTTTTTTTGTTTTATTTTTTAAGCCTCAGATTTTGCAGTTATTGAAACCTTGTCACTTCTAATGCTTCCTGCGAGGTGAGAATCATGAATACCATCAGGTTTACAATCAATTTTTAGTTTCTCACAGAGCAGGGTGCAAACTCGGTATCCGAGAGCATTGGCGCATTTTTAGGCCAATGTTTTCCCTATTCGAAATACTACTCCAGGTTTTCACATTTGTACAACTCATCGATATCAAGCTTCAGAACCTTGATTTCCTAATCTTTCTTAGACACTTTGACTTGCAATGGCTTAATTGTGTTGGCTATATGCCAACGCTATACACCAATGACAAACTGTGAAACAGTCCCCTCCTCGATGACCCTCGCAAAGGCCGGTGTGAGAGCCTCTGTAAAATCAGGTAGCAATTTCATCACCAAATCGGAATTTGTAAAATATGCTGACGCGATTAGTGCCAAGTCAATATTGCTATTTTTCGCAATACTTGTACTCTCTAATGATCGATCAGTGTTATGTTCACTTAGCGAATTCATTCGATCAGTGATTAAACAAATACAACAATGCAACACAGTTCGATATTAACAGGGGGCCCCGACTTGCCAAGTGGTCTAAGGCGCTCACTGTTACGCATCTTTTCAATCTCACTTCTGTTTGCGTGGGTTCGAGTCTCAGGTTCGGCCAATGTGGATATGTGAGAAAGCTTGCCAGTAGCTTCTCGAGGGTTGGTGGTTGTTTCCCGGTTTTTTTCCGGCTTCGTCCTCCACCATTTATATTGGCCGCCATGTATAGCCTGTCTTGTGCTGAAAAGAGCGTTAAACCTACAATAACAGATCTTAACAGATATGCATGTACACATCACAGCCAGACTGGAGTAGTAATAGGAAACCGGGTTTCTGACTCAACGGAATCAAAAAAGCTCAACAAAAAATATAAATTTTTTATACTGGATTTTATGGCCCATTATATTTTCTCTAATATTAAATTTATTTTCCTAGTTTTTAATACATTTAGGATTCTGGCTCAACAACTGTCATGATGATATAACATTTTATATTAGAGATTAGGTTTTATTATAAGAAAATGAATCAAAACGACACAATAAGAATACGAGCAAGAAAAATACTAGAAGAACAAAGAAGAAAGAGTTAGAATGATAAGAGAACGTGTGGCAAAAAAGAAGAGAAGAGGAAATGATTAGAAAAATTATTAGAGAATATGAAAAAAGAATAAAAATATAAAAAGTATTTTAGGTATTTGGAAAGAATGAAGAATATAGAGCATATTCAAGAAATTTTAATAAAATGTATGGAATATTATTTTCACGCTTGTCAGAGTTAGAGTGGCTAAGTGAACGTGACAAATTTTAAAAAAAGTTGGAGTTACTGCGTGGGATATGATAAGAAAATAAATAAATTTAACTATCACTAAAACATTTGATTTGATACTTTTGTTTTATATCGATTTTCATTCTTGCTTATTCGCATTTGTAAAGTATCCATTGGAACACTATCAACTGTGTGAAACTCCTGAATTAAATCATTCATGTCATATTCGACTCCACGCAATAAGATACAATCTTATTCAACAATCTTTTAGATATTACACTTGCTATTTAACAAGAATTTTTGTTGTATCAAATTTTGGTCCGAATCGTTTTAATGCTGTTGACAAACTAACACCGATTTCTGAAATAATCAAAAAAAATGGGTTTAACATCGCTCCGCTATCAACTATACCGGAACTTTTTAATAACAACGGTAAATATGAAATTATTTGTAAAATATTTCCATAATACCTATAACATTTTTTTATACACCAAAGATTCTTATGATAAATTTATAGTATTGTGCTAATACATCATTCTCATCTTTTGGACTATATTTTGATGTATTGAAATCGATAAATTATTTTTTTATTGTTATATGTTTTGTGCGATACAATTTTTACAAAACTTGAAATGTATTATTTTCAAACAATTTATCAAAATATTCACGAAATTTATTGTTAACCGGATCAATTAGAAAATGTATGCATTTTTCATAGACATCTGATCGCGTATCCTTATACCGTTCATCTATTAATTCATCACGTTTTTGTTAACCAACTGTATGAACTAAATTTGTCATATGTTCTATATAACTCTGTTTCATTTACAATATCATTGCAATCGTTTTCTAATTCATCACTAGCGCTATATCTTGTATAATAGAATTATTGAGGATAAGATTGTCTGACAACCCCATATGATGTTAAGAAATTGGATAAAATTTCCCTTCGGAGTATATTTTTACTGCTGATATCATTCACATAAATATGCTCCGCAAGGTTTTTCAATTATTTTTCATAATATTTTGTACATATTTTTTCAACTTTTTATAGCATCTTAACAATGATAACTCACGAGATCATTTTAGTGTAGGTAATGGAACATCATCAGCTTTGCTAATACCATGTGGCGAATTTTATATAGAAGGTAAATTTAATGATTCGAAATCATTGAAAATGTTTCTCGTTCAGCATCATCGAAATCATAAATTTCAGCGCTAAAATTTTCAATTATCACACGTGATTTATTTACAACAATAGGGTCAAAATCATGAAGTTGCTCATATGTTTTTGGACGAAATGCGTTTATGTAAGCTTTTGTAAAAGTTCAGTATATTTTGATATATTTGCAACAACTTCCAGTAATGATTTTTTGTCGTGATAGTCCATCTCAATATGTTTAAAACTTTCTAGTTTCGAAAAACTATCGTTGAGATTTTTTAATTTTTAGTTTTGACTTTTTCATTCTGGCAGTTTTTTAAGACAGTTATGAGAACCCTCTATTCTAGTCTCTTTCTAACTTTTCCCACCATGTACCTTTGCTTTAATTAAATTTGATTTTATAATAACATCATTGTCTTTCTTGCTAAGCTCGAGTAATATTTTTTAATTATACTTTCAATTCGATCCTGCTCTTCCCTACAATCCTCAGGAGGAGAGTACATGCTTATCAAATCAAAATCTCTTATTGCCTCCCTCAAATGCGGACCGCACATGTTCATAACACAAATAAAATATGATTTTTCTTCCGACCATTGAGCATCAACAATTTTATTCATTAAATCATAATGAATTATTTTGTGTTGTTGTTGATATAAAACATTTTGTGTCATTTTCAATGTCACCAGTAGCGCTAGACACATCTTTGCTCGCGTTAAAAATATTATCATTTAATTCTTTCGCAACTGTTATAAATGATGGTTCTGACAATATTTTATGTTGTTAGATAAAAATTGATCGTCAACTATAAAAAATTGAAAGGTGGTCAGTCTGGGGTACGAACTTTCTCCATCATTAACAAGAATACGAAAATATTTATATTTGTTGGCAGTATTTGCAGCAGCTAATGTAAAATATTGTGCAGTTGAATTGTATGTGTTTCTTGTACTGTATAAATCAGTTCAAGCTGAGTCATCATTAGACCCTTGAAGTTTCCAATTATAAATTTGTTAAACACCAGAGTTTAATCTGCCAAAAAAATTGCAGAGACGACTGTATCAAACATTGCTGACCCTGCTGTGAGACAAGCTGAATTCGATAGATTAAGTAATAATGCGTTACCAAAATTATGGTTGATGCAACAACCGCTGAAACACGAAATTTATTATCAAAATTAATGGAAAAACTGAGGATATAGCTGATAAGCAAAACGTTTTATGGGAAAGTATTTCGGTATTAATGCCAAATACAGATAAAATCAATTTTTAAAGGAAAAGTGCACTTCTAAGAATGACAGATATAATATTACTGATCATGGTAAGAATAGATCATGGCCGCAAGAAAAATTTAATAATTTTATTGGAACATACGATGATATAAGTATTATTGGGGAAAATGCCGATAAGAAAATTTTAAAAATCAACAAATGAAAGAGATATGATATAAAAAAATTATTATTATGAAAGAATGAATTATTGCTGATCTTTAAATTCAATCATTAAATCTATATCGAAACAAACCAAAGAATTATGCTCAAGATTATACTTTGGAAAAACTGATTGACTTGAAGGAAAGTAAACGACTCGAAATATTGTCAAAAGAGAAAACCGGTTTGGTGTGAAAGGTTTACCTCAAACGCTGAGATGGTTGACCGACTATTGTTATCGATTGCATCAAAAAAGCTGGAAATGTTAGCAATGAAACCGACAATGAAATTATTGATATAATAGATCATCTTGGATGTAACGGGTTATTAACGTCATCCGAATAGGGAAGTTTGGATCGCAAAATTTTATAAAGCATTATTTTATTTAAAAAATGTTATCAACAACATTATTAGGTGATTTTTCACAACTAGCAGATGATAGCGCAAATTTTTCTGTCATTTATAATCCACCAAATCAACTTGACCTTGATGGGCAATATGCGATCGGATTAATGTCTGCTACAGAATTGCAAGCATAAAAACTAATATCAATGATGATTTTACTTTTAGTCAAGGTGCTTTTAAAATTCCACAAAGTGAGTATAACTTCATTGTTCTTAATAAGATAATCAAAGAGTTAATAACATAACCGAGTGGCTTTGCCGCTGGAGACAATTTTCAGCTGACGCCAAATTATAACACATTGCGCGCAAGAATCACGTTAACAAATAATTTGTTAATTGACTTTTCGCTAGCAAAACGCATTGTGTCACGGCTTGGTTTTAGTAATCGACAATATGGATTGCTCACAGAAAAAACAATATATGATGGAAATGCTACTTTAAATGTAACACAAGTAAACACAATTTTGATTAACTGTTCAATTGCATCTTGTTCTTATTCTACACGAGGTAGCCAGTGACAGACGATGTACAGTCTTTCACCTGTTTTTCCACCGAAATTACTAATGCAAGGTAAGCATAGACAAATAATTTATGAGCCAATTAATCTTGAATCACAAATATTTAGTATAAACATGCATATTACAGATCAGTCAGGACGGCAACTTAATCTTAACAACTAAATTGCTACATATCAATTACACCTACGCGTAGTATAATATTTCATTTAAAAGAATGAAACAAAGAGAAATTTATCCAAGAAAAATCGTAGGAGCATTTTTGGGAAATATATTTACGAAAATAGTCGAGAATATACCGGGAATAGCTAACAGAGTAGCACCAATCGGTATTGGCGCATCACAAGCTTTTTGCTACCGGAGCTGCATATTTGGAATCTGTTGTGATTATAACAAAGTATTTCGTGGATTAAAACATACACTTATTTTATATCGAGCAGAAAAAGCAATTGGTTAATACATTCAGCTGGTGTCGGTAACGCACAATTTCAGATTTACAAACTTGCTTTGTGGATTCCGCGGGTTGTTCCATCGATGACTAAGAGGGAAAAAATAAATCGAATGTTGGAAGCGTACACAAGAAAAGATTTATTTCCAACAACATCAAATATATCAAACAGCTATTCTAAACGCATCCGACTACACATGGCGTATTACAGCAGCGCCAAGCGAATAATTCCCAAGACAATTATTTGTTGTGTTTCAATAACAAGCACGTAGTAGTAGCTTTTGTTGATGATTAAAACAGTAAAAATAGAAAAAATGTAATTGTGATGCATTTGATAAAGATCTTATCGAACAAAATAAAATTATTACTTACTGCATGAGTTGCGATCGAAGATAGATATTCGGAGCTGGCGTTGACATACATAAATTATTCGAAAAGTTACCTAAACCAAAAGGCGTTGGACATTACCAGGACATAGGTACACCGGTCCGTATAATCCGCTTGATCAACAACTCGATGAAAATGATAATCCGCTTCCAGGAAAGAACAATATAATCAAGTTGATTCAATAGCAATGCGACATGATATTTGTTACAGGGATGCGGAGAGACCTGACCCCGACGTTGTCAATGACAACGTAAAAACAAACCTTGATTGTGATAAAATAACGTTGAACGAACTTCATGATATGAAACCGACAAATCTTCTAGAACGATTTGATAGAAAACTTGTTCAGGGATTAATCTGGACAAAATATAAACTCGGTCTCGGTGGGATAGTCACTCGGAACTGAATTATATCGACCTAAAAAAAACCACAAAGTTTCTGAGATGTAAAATTGTAGCTAACGCTGTTGATGATATTTGGGCGATGAATTTGGTGGATCTTTCAATTTTTGCAGATTTTAATGTAAGTGATGGTGCTCCAAAGAAATATTTCTTTAACGTTATTGATGTCTTTAGCAAATATACTTTAGTGTGTTTGTCAAAGATAAAACAGGAACATCGATAACAAATGCGCTGAAACAAACTATTGCGAAATCTGAATGAAAACCAACTAAAACTTGGACGGATCACAAAGAAGAGTTTTTTAATAGAACATTTAAACAATTCTTGGAGAAAAATAAGATAAAGAAGTATGTTACAGGAAGTGAACGAAAAAGTGTTGTAGTCGAACGATTTAATCATACATCAAACGAAAGAATCCACACGCATCTGACAGCTAAAAACACAAACATATATATTGATGATCTTCAAAAAATTGTTGGTAAATACAATAACACGAAAAAGAACGATTAATGTTTCGTCAAACGACGCAATGAAAATGGCAGTTTATTAGCAAATGAAAATATGTACAGAAAACATAAATTTAAAGTTGGAGATCGAGTTCGAGTTTCTCTAACAAAAAAACAATATTCGAAATGGGATTCACTCCTTATTGGTCTGAATAAGTGTTTGTTATTATAAAGTCCTGTTAACAACACGTGTAAAATATGCGTTAAACGATTTATCAGGAGAACCTATTATTGGCAGTTTTTCTGAACAAGAATTATAGAAAACTGATCAATATGTTTTTGTTATAGAAAAAATATTGCAATAAAGGTAATAAAAGCCTTGTAAAATGACGTATATTAAATGCGAAATAATTTTTGGATATATTGCTACCTATTTTCGTAATATTCAGTTATCTTTTATGGGTATACATAATGAAATATAAAAAATGGCGATCGTTAGAAACCGCCATCAGATTAAATATCTTGTCAAGTATAAAATCAGGTTTTTCTGTCGATCAGGAATGTTAACGAAAAAAGAACGGTTTTATCAACTGCCAAAATAATTGATTCTCTTCTACCGTAAAACCAAATTTTAAATCTTTCTTTGTGATATGATATTTAGCATTATATCTACCCGATATTGGTTTTCTGTAACTTTTTTTCATCGTATGATGCTGCAACAACTTCATCGAAGTCTTTGTCTAGGACTTTGTCTTTGACTTTGTCAAGGACTTCGTCTTTGACATTGCCAAGGCCAATTTCAAAATTTGTTTCACGTGGTGTTATTTTCAATGTGCTAATTGTCTGCATTAATTCATATTATAATTTTTTATATATAATTATTTATTAACTAGCAGAAAATATAAGATACTAAGCACAAAAGATCTGAGAAGGCTATTAAAAATGTTTTCAAGGCTATAATTTTAATTGTAGTATTGTTATTATAATGTACGTCGATTATGATAAATTTCTATTCACAGCTGATGAATAAGAAATGTCTAAATATAATCAGATTATGTCAATATAATATACAAAAGATGATGTGATACTTCACGAGCATAATAGTTTGACAAAAAAAAATAATTATCAAAAATATTGACTTGTGGTTAAAAAATTTTAAATCGCATCATATTTGAAGGTACTCTATCAAATGTTGATTGTGATACCGCTGATTTTCTAACATCGTCGGCAACAAACTTAACAATTCCCGAACATGTTTTAAAATGTTTGCGACAGCTGTCATCGATTTAAATATAGTTTCTTCACCTGTTTCAGTGTTTGTTGCAATGACAGATTTAGCAAGTCTAAACTTAATACACTTTTAATGTCCTTTTCTCACATTTTCCTGTTGGGTAACAAGTTCGAGATTTTCTGATTGGTTGTCTGTCTTGGCGCTGTTGAGGTGTTTAATCACGAAACCTCGTGGAACTTGGTTTTAAAAATTTTGTAAATAAATCTGTGTGATTGATAGCCAACAAAGTCAGTTTGTTTTTCTCGAACAACCACAAACAAATAACCAGCGTTACTTAACGTGCCTAATACTTTTTTATTTTTTATATTTAGAATAATTCTTTTATCCGATGACTCAGAAATCAGACACAGAAATTAACAACACCGTTAACATGATATAATGTTTGTCATTCTGGGATATTTTCACAAAACAATTTGTAAATGAATTTCTTTCTAAATATTTCTATTAGATTTTCATCTCCATCATATTTTATGCTAATTTTTATGACCTGCTGATTTTCCCTTGCCAAATTGTAATTTATGCTAATTTTATAACCTGTTGGTAAATTTATAACCTGCTGATGTTTCCTTGCCAAATTGTAATTTATGTTAATTTTATAACTTGTTGGTGTTTCCTTGTCACATGGTATTTATGGTAATTTTATAACCTGCTGAACTTTCCTTGCCAAATGGTAATGTATGCTAATTTTATAACCTGCTGGTGTTTCCTTGCCAAATAGTAATTTATGCCAGATGTGCATCACCGATCCTAATATATTTCCAGCTTACAAGTTTTATTTGGGATGACTATAATAATGTTCCTGCTTGCTTGCGCTGAAGTCGTTTGTCATTATTTTATATATGATTTTATTTGTTCAATTATTTTTTGAAACGCGAAGCATTTTAAATACGTATAAATAAATATGTAATAAAACATAATGTAAGAATGCTAAATTTACGCGACATTGCGAAAAAGAGTCTTATTGGCAAACCAACAAAAATAGCTACCGCTTTCGAAGGATATGATAACAGCTATAGATTTGCTTAACAAATCGTTCTTGCAAATTCTAACTCAAATCTTTTTCATCTGCTAGAGCGGACTGTGAAAGGTGAACTTGAAAAACATAACGCAATAAAAAGTATAGTACAGTATTACGTTTCATTCTCAAAATAACATGTTGTCGGAGATGAGGTTGATGAAGAAATCGATGATCCGTTTATTAGCGCGAAATTAAAGCAAGTTTTCCCCGGAACTAATCTTTCAATGCTCGCTGATGAAATACATCAGGAAACACATTTTAAAAAATAGAAAAACATGCTCTATCAGGTTCCTTTTTGGAAGTTTGAATCAATATCTGAAACGTCATTTCACACAATTAAATAAAATGTGTTACATGGCAGTTCTTACAGCGATCTACCACAAAAAATAAAGAACAAAACATCAACGTAAAACATTGTGATAATAAACGTTTTCAGTGGGCTATTCTTTCTGCAATGTTTACTGGCATTAAAGTTATAGTTGTGGTAAATTAAATGCGAAAATTGGAAAAGCAAAATCATGTTTCTGTTATTGGATATGGCATTGATGAAAATGAAAATGTTTATCCGAGATATATTTCTATAAAAGCATCACAATCAACAAAAACGAGCTGTTTTATAAAACTCATTAGTTGTGGATAAAATTTTTTAACGGAATTGTTGTTCGACAATATAATAAAGATATAAACAAAAAATATGTTTGCTATTTTTGTTTAAATGGTTGCTTTGATAATGAAAATTTCCCAAAGCATATACAATATTGTTCGTAAGTACAACGAATAGCAATGCCAAATGAAAAAGAAAAAATTCTTCGATTTATTAATTATAATCATAAACTAAAAGTTCCGTTTGTGATTTACACCGACTTTGAATGTCTACTTCAACTTGTACTTGGCTTAGAAAAAAAATCCTAATACGGTAATTACAAGACAAACTCAGAACCATATTCCATGTGGAGATGCGTGTAAAGTGGTTTGTGTGTTGATCCAAGTTTACCAAGGCCGGTTAAATTATATAGCTGTTTGGTTGTTAAAACAGTTGATTAGCGAAGTTTATGATATATTTAGACGTTTACAAAAGACAACTCCATCTACTGTCACAGCTCAGCAAGAATTTGATTATAAAGAAGCAAAACGTTGTCATATCTGCGAAAAAGCTTTTGACGATAACAAAAATCTCGTGATCATTGTCATTGACAGGACAGTATGGTGGACCCGCTCATTATAATTGTAATCTAAACTTTCATGCCCCAGATTTTATTCCTGTCATTCTACATAATTTTCTTGGTTATGACAGTCATTTTATTGTTGAAGCTTTTGGTGATCAAAAAAAAAGTATCACGCTTAAAACTTGATAACGTAAGAAAGTGTATCCCAAATAATTTTGAAAAGTATGCATGCCCCTTTGGATAAATTACGTTTCGTCGACAGCTTACAGTTCATGGCAGCATCATTAGATGAGCGAACGAATGGTTGTAGCGAGTTTAATAACTTGCAAGTTTGTTTTGACGATGTATAAAAAAAAATCAAGCTCATTAACAACAAAAGGAATATTTCCGTACAAATATCTTGAAGACTGGAATAATTTTTTTTAAAAATTCTCTACCAGACAAAGATATATTTTATTTACGCTTAAAAAATGAAAACATAACTGATGATGATTATAATTATGCCAAACTAATAGGAAAGAATTTGGTGATTATCATGATTTGTACTTATAAACTGGTGTATTGTTACTTGCTGATGTATTTGAGAGTTTAAGGAAGGTTAGCTATAACAATTACGGACTAGGTCTATGTTGGTATTATTCTGCGCCAGAATTATCGTGGGAAGCCCTTCTAACGCTCAGTGGGATAGAGCTATAATTATTGCGGATGTTGATATGTTTGATTTTATTGAGAGAGGGATTCGATGTAGTATCAGCGTGATAAAAAATAATATTCGGAAGCAAAACACAAAAGCACATGAAAGAATTTAATACCGATTTTCTATCAAAATATATCATTTATCTCGACACAAATGATTGGTATGGTTACGCAATGTCAGAACCAATGGCATTTGTGTGGCAATGTCATTTGTTGGATCACAGCCGATACATTTGTACCTGAAACAGCAACAAAGAAAAAGCAGAAAACGTTTCATATTTTGTTGGAGTTGATATAGATTATCCTAATTCATTATACGGTTTAAATGACGATTATCGTTTTGTTGCTGAATCAATGATAATCGTCTACAGTTTAGCATCCCAAGAACGGTAAGCAATGGTATCATCAAAACAAAATTATGTTGTAAATAAACTGGTGCCAAATTTACTTAATATCCAAAATTATGTTTTGTATTATAGAGTTCTTAAACAAGCAATATATGCTGGTCTTGTTCTGAAAAAAAAGTTAATCGTGTGCTTAAAATTTAATAAGTCGTTGTGGATGAGAGATTATATTAACTCAAATACTTCTTGAAGAACCGCAGCAAAAACTGATTTTGAAAATAAAATCATTAAGCTAACGAATAACTCCCTTTATGGTAAAACAATGAAAAATATAAAGCTGGTAAATATTGAGCTAGTTAATGATTTCAACCGCCGAAACAAACTGTGTCAGATGATAATTTTGTTAGCATGAAACTTTTTATGAAAATCTTGCCGCGATATAGCGAAGAAAAACACATTTAAAACTAAATAATCCAATTTATATTGGAGATGATATGTTAGATTTATCAAAGTGACTCTTGTTTGATTTTCATTAACTGTTTGTTAGAAAGCAATTGCCGTCGAGTCGATTATTATCTATTGATACTGACTCACTTGTGTATGAAATAGAGTGTGATTATGTATTGACGATTACCAAGATAGTTACAGTAACGGACATCTATCAGACTATCCTCGCGACAGTAAATTTCACGATGATATAAATAAAAAGGATATCGGCAAGTTTACGGATGAGATGAATTCGCTTATTATAAACTTTTTTGTTGGACTGCAAAGTAAGATCATTCTGTATTGTTTGACAATAATAAAGTAACAACAAAATCAAAAGGTTTGCCTCGTGATTTGTTAAAACATTTATCGGATTTGATGATTTTTAATATGCGCTTGACGGAGGTATTGTTTTATAAGAGAGACGGCAATTTGAACAAATCATAAAACACTTCAGAAGTTTAATCACATCAACGAAATCATTGACGATAGACATATACTTGACATTATTTTCTCCGACTACTGAACAGAAGATTTCTTTAAATAAATTTTATATAAACTTTATAAATATTGCTTGAAAATTGAATTGTATCAGATGGAAGCAGCAGTAAAATTAAAACGTTAACAATCAACGGTCAACCGCTAACAGCTGAAATCAATAATGAAGTTTCTGGAATTTGTTTTGGAAAATTTGATAGACTAAAACTCTCGCTAATGAAATCAGGCGACAGCAAATACTTTAATTATATTGAGCAACTGAGTGACGAGATAATGTTACTGTACAAATACTTTCATAAACAATAAGCCATCAAAAATACACAAAACTTACTATTGATCTCAATAAGTCAAAAGTATTGTCTGTGGGTAGCATATTTTCCTCTCAGAAGGGTAGCAATGAAAGATTTAATCAAATGTCATTGTAAGGTAAGTGGACGAGTAAAATTTTCTTTATAGCATCATGATGATGAGATATTTCTTATATCAACCATTGACATTTTAACAGTCGGCGAGGAAGTACTATAAAATATAAAATCGAATGTTTTAGTGATAGTTAATTTTTTTATACTCTTATCATATCCCACGCTTCGTTCCTTAACTCCGACTTTTTATAAAATTTATCATGTTAACTTAGCCCTTCTAACTTGGAAAAGCGTGAAAATAATCTATCATGCAATGCATTTTAATCTCTTGAATATTATATCTATTCTGCTTGTTCCGCACATAAATTTCCTATTCTTTCCAAATATATAAATTACTCAGATTCGGCTGTGATTGATTGTTCATCATCAGTTAATTCATCATCACTTGATTCGTTGCTATATCTACGATTTTATTATATTCCTATTATTCTTTTTATTTCTTTATCCCGTTTTATTTTCTTCTTCTTATTTCTTCATCATGTCTTCTAATTAATTCTTCAGTCATTTCTTCTTCTCTTTCTTCTTCTCTTCTTCTTTGTTATGCTATTATTCTTTCTGCAAATTCTCTTAGTATGTCGTTTTGATTCATTTTCTTATAATATCACCTAGTCTTTAGTATAATATTTTATATCATCATGACAGTCGTTGAGACAGAATTCCAAATTTGTTTAAAAAAAGAGGAAAATAAATTTTATTTTAGAGAAAATTAATGGGTCAAAAAAATCCAGTTAAAAAATTAAATTTATATTTGTTTTAAGCTTTTTTATACTGTTAAGCCAGAAGCCAGGTTTCCTATTACTACCACTGTCACTAATTATTCTCGAAAGTTCCACAAAATTAAAAGTTATTCTTTATAATGACAGTCTGATAACAAAACCACTTACCACTATTCAAGATCATAATAAGGCCATGAAAGTATTACATTCAACTGTGAGAACAACATTGATAAACCAGTCTTCTGTTGACGCTCATTCAAAGCTTTCTATTTAGACAAAACTGTTTTTATTGCAAATGTACATAATTAATGTGTTTCATAGTTACATATGTTTTATTTTGTATTTGAATCTTAGTTTGGAATAATATAAGAGCTGATTGCAAAGTTGTAATTTTAACCAGTTTCATTGATCCTAGGGGTAAACAGAACACGTGCTGGTGGCTCGGTTCTTCCAGTTTGATGGGATCATGATAATTCTTACGGGCACCTTAAATGTAGTTCTTCATACTCTTTTTGACAACAAGTATTAGCTCAGACATTTTTTGACCATTTTATTTGAAGATTTTCAGTTCTCCATTTATACAGATACAGATAGATATGGTAAGGAATATGTTAGCGCTAGATTCTGATAAATTGTCAACACTATGCAGATATTTGGGATCTGTATGGATTTAAGTCTAAAATTCACCATACTCAATTTCCATAGCTTTAAATATTCATAAAACATTTAATTATGTTGGAAAGAGTTTTCTTAAGTACTAAAAAATAACAGTGTCATCGGCATAAAAGCAGTAAAATAATGAAAAGGAGAAAAGATATAGTGATCAGAAAAACGTAATTGAACGCTAGTGCTGAATTAAATCGATTAAAAAAGTTCACCTTGCCTCTCAACCTTGCTACACTGAAAACATATTGCTCTCCCCCATAAATAACACCATATTTAATTTTATGATAGAAGTTATATATTATTCTAAATAATTTCTAATTGACATTGTTGTCTAAGAATTTCTTCCAAATGCCTATCCTGCAAACTTTGTCGAGAGCGCTACAAAAATCAATAAAAGTACAAAATAATTTTATCCTGCAAGATTTGAAAATTTTAGTAAGAGCGTAAAGATAAAATATATGATCTGTAGCTAAACAGCCTGTCTTGAATATGGCTAGATCCTCTTTAGGAGTATTCGAAAACCTAAACACTTCTGATGTAAAACGTTCACTAAAAGTAGTAAGGTGGGGTACATTAGCGACAATGGGAATTAGCATTACAGAGACCCCTGGGTCAGATTAGCGACAAGGGAAATTTAACATGGCGAAAAATCGTGGGTCAGATTAGCGACAAGGGAAATTAACATGGGGAATAAATCGTGGGTCACTCTAGCGACAAGGGGAATTTAACATAGAACTATAGTGTGGGTCTGTCTAGGGACAATGGGAATTTAACATGGGGAATAGATCGTGGGACTGTCTAGGGACAATGGGAAATTTAACATTACGGAAACCCCTGGGGGATATAGCCTCAAGGGAATTTAACATATGGAAATTGAACATGGTGGATCTGAATAGCGTCAAGGGGAATTGAACATGGTGGGACTATCTAGGGACAATGATGGTAGAGGGTCAAACACAACAGAGACAGAAACATACATACACTAGTACAAGCGTGGGATTTATATATAAAGCATTACGAAGACCTGAAATCTTGCTGGGGTGTTCAAAAATTTGCATAATTGTAATGATGCTATAAATAGCTATAATCAAGGAAATGCTCAACGACAAAATGGATGTGACTAAAAGTAACGTTAAAATGACGAAATTGTCCCAGAATTTAAAGGAAAATAAACATATCCCCGAAAATTAAGTTACAATGGTATAGACTAAAATGGATAAAATTAGTAACTACTTACAATATCAACTTCTGTGACGATCGTGGATAAATACCTATGTATCTATAATCAGCTGAAATTCCTATGAAATCCCACTATCTATTTATAGCTCCAACTTGTGGGTTTTTCCTCTGGAAAATCCCACTATCTTTTTATAGCCTCAGCTTGAGTGACGTTCCTGTTTATGAATTCTAGTATATATGTATAGCTACAAAATGTGGAAATCCCCAAGTCGATATTTATAGTCTCAAAATTTCCAGCCTCAGTGACGTCACTGTACTGAACACTAGGGGATAAATGGCAACAGTGTTGCAAGTGGCTGACCTGAATACGCGCTACTGTAGTTAGGTAGGTAGAGTGTATCTGATAGGGAAAAAGTGAGTTTTATAGGGACAAACAGAGACCAATACACACACACACACACACACACACAACATACGCGCGCAGACACACTCACACACACACACACACACACACACAGAAGAGGAAAAAACAAACCCCAAATATGCTATCCACACTCGGGAGGAAGAAAAAAAAAACAACCAAATATACGATCTACACAACGTACGCGAACACACACACACGCACACACACACACACACACACACACACACACACACACACACACACACACACAGGGAAGAGGAAAAAACAAAATCCAAATATACTATCAACACAGAAGGGAGATAATACAAACCCCAAATAAACTATCCACACAAACGTACGCGAACGCATACAAACCCCAAATAAACTATCCACACAAACGTACGCGAACGCATGCAAACCCCAAATATACTATCCACACTCGGGAGGAAGAAGAAAAAAGCAACCAAATATACGATCTACACAACGTACGCTAACACACACACACATACACACACACACACACACATACACACACACACACACACACACCACAGAGGGAAGAAGAAAACCATTATACACTATCCACACGGAGTGAAGAAATAACCCTTTATACATATACTATCAACAGAGAGTGAAGAAAATAACCCATTATATTCCATCAACACAGAGTGAAGAAGAAAAAGGTTTTTGAAAGCACATAAGCCCTCACCTGCAATGACCAACTCTGCCAAACACCTACACCCCACCCCACCCCCCACTCCCAGCACTACAAAACCCATTTAACCCGTTATTTTATGGCATCAGTGTGTGCTTTAGGAAACATCAAGACACAAAATGATGGATGAATAGACTGACTATTGTTTACGGACTTGCATGCCTAAAGAGCGTGCGTGAAGGAAAACATCCTTCCATTTCAATTCTAACTAAAACACGATCCAGAGGGATAGAGAGGTGAAAGAGCACAATTTCATAAAGTGTGAGTAAAAACAAAACACGCCATCCTTATTATACAATGTCAAGACCAAGAGACACTTACGTTTTCTTTCTGGTCTATTCTCTTTTAGAAGGTAGTATGAAATTTCACATCAGGGCCAACGCATCGGCTCACATTGTCAATTTTTCCATTTCCATGTCTTTACTGGCACAAGTTCTTCATCATCTTCAATTTCTTCTTCTTCTTCTTCTGAATCCCTCTTCTCTGTTTCGTCTTGTTTATTTTTTCTTCTCTTTTCTCGTAGGGCACTCTGAATTCCAGTGTCCTTTCCCCTGACAACGATATTAGGTATCTTGACTTTTGTCTCTCTTTCTTAGACGAAGCAGGTATTTTGGAGACAAATACCCATTTACCTTTGCAAATATAGCAAACTTCATTAGCACACACTTTCGTATGACTCTCATCAAATCAACGACCAAAAGAGTAAGTTTTGTTGCCACTTTCGCCTGTGAATTATGCTTTCGTATGACTTTTAGCAAATATTTGACCAGCAGGTCGATCTGTGCTGACTCTTCCATCTTCGTGATCGTTTGAGAGCCGAATGAATACTCTGACGCTAAGACACTCTCCTTATATACAAGGACCTGCTGCGTATGAAACCTAGTCAAATGTAATTTTCCAATAAGATGAAACGATTTCATTGAGGAAGTAAAAGGCAATGATGTACCGTATCGCCTCACACAAAACCTAAAGTGTTAGCTTAGATCCGTGTCAGCAATTTCGAAGACATAACTGAGCTTTCATCAATGCTCTCCAATTATACCACAAAACCACGAGTCCTGATTCACGCCAAAAGAAATTTCGTTCGGTCCATAAAAAATAGTATCACATCCGAGAAACGCAAAACCGAACTTCCAGAAAACTGAGAACGACGGCTTACACCTACAACGTGAAATGTATGAGTTCAAGTAGTGCGTAAAACTTAGTCAAATTAAATTTTTATAGTCAAGACGAAACGATCTCTTTTCGAAGAAGAAAGCAGACACCAAGCGACAATGGCGATCCGTGTCACACAACACTTTTCAAAATGTATATGATCAGAGGTTTGTTCTAGCGATCTGCACGGTTAAATTAAATGTTGATGTATTTTGCAATAAGACGGACACAATTTCCATGGGATCGCCCATGGAGCCATTGTTCGTGCATTAGTTTAATTTTTTAAAATATTTTTTTATATAAATCGCCTATAGGATAGACCCAGTAAAGCATGGCCATTCTCGTCACTGTGTGAATAGCTACTCAAGTCAATTCGAAGTGAACGCGGTAAGGAAATAAGTATAGCCAATGAAATGGCTTACAACGGGTGATGCATTGTTTTGTTCTAGGACTGTGTGGCATAATAATCCCTATGTTCTTGCGTTGTTACCATTACAGTGCAGACAGACTGAAATGTCAACTTACAAGCCCTCTTTGTGTGTGTGTGTTGTACCATTTCTTCTTACCACATCAAAATACTGAGCGTCACAGTATTGGTTCGCGTTTTCAAGCTGACCATTTTTTTATATCTCACTTAAACATTTTAACATAAACACTCAAATCGGTAGAGTCAGAACAGACGTGTTACAGTACTGAGGGGCATGTTATCTTTTTTTTCAAACTAATAAATTTGGGGTTTATATGAAGTAAAGAACCGAAAGTACAGTGAAACTCAAGGATGATGACCCAATCTGTCTGTCTATTGATGCGTGTATTTACTTAAGAAGAAATATGACCTCTAAAACACAAAGAGATACGGCAAGCATGATTAGAATGAACATAACGATGTTTTCCTTCACGTCCGTGTAATTTAGAGTTTCAATCCTCTTTGAAAACAAACTTGGTCTCCTTTTGTAGGGCTTGAAATAATAAAAAACCTGAAAAAATCTTAAGCACTTTGCTATAGATAATTTCATCAACAGACTAAACAACATAAATGCCGTTACAACACTAGAAAGCCTTAAATCTTCTATCAAAAAGAAATGCATCAAAAAATTAAAGATTAACGATAACTAACCAATGAAACCGAATTTAACAAAGGCAGTGACATGTGAAGAAATGTCTCTCACTTTGGAAAGGTAGGCGAATGTACTCTGTCATGCACCATCAACTTGAAAAAAAAATTATAAACAGAGAGAAACCTGAATTCAAAATTCAGTTGTTTTTTTTCTTCAAAATTGTTTCGTTTCTTTTTTCTTTTTTTGGAACAAATCTAAGCACTAATATAGAGTGGAAAAGGGAAAATGCACATACAAGCTTTGATATTTCTGAAACAATGAGGGGATATTCCTAACGTTCATAACCACCTATGGACTTGGACTTGTCTGTGACTTATCCACAAAACAAGATGTACATATTTCTGGTCAAGCTGCAAGTGTGTGCGTGTTTTTGAAAATGGTAAAAATGGGATATACAATTTTCTCGTGATACTTATAAAGTGAAGAGTCTGTGCAAGTGTCAAAAGCCAAAGTCATATACGTTTTGTATTTTGTACGGCTTGTAAAGATTTCCACTTTAGAAAATGTGAAGTATCACAAGTTATTATCACAAACAGAAGTGGAACATAGGGGCTTGCAAGAAAGAAAATAACCCAGACAGTTGGTGTCATCAAGAGTGCTAGAGACGGTACCCCAACTTGCTTGCTTGCTTACTTGAATTAAAGTGATTTTCGCCCTAATGGAGCATATATCACTGGTTTAATAACGCACCGCGTGATTTTTAATTACTCCTAGGGAAGGAAAGAGAGCCTCATCTCCCAGGCTTTTATGTACTCACAGACTACTTTTAAATTTAGCCACTCAGGTGTAGGACTAACTAGTCCTTAACAACCTGACTGAAAGGCTTTAAACATGAGTGGGAATAGTCTCACCACACACTCATATTTCTGTCCGAGCGTGGTAAAGGAGGAAAAAGGTGCTCAAAAAGACAGCCATGGGTGTTAAGTACTCAACAAAACGCTAGCCCGTACTTATTTCAAATCAAGTCCTGTTTTTGCTAATGGACAGTAAAAAGTACCAATAATGTGTTAACTACTTGTGCAATTACTTCAAATCTAGCGAGTCTGTTAAATTTCCTACTTCCTAACATATCTATCTAATATTAGTACTTAGTGTACATAAAAATAGCCATAGTGATCTTATTTAAATTATTATGTCTAAGAGACATATACCAGTTTGGTCACTGTTAGGTTTAAAAAGTTAAATTTGTTGCGGTGTTCCAATGGGTCAAGTTTGTTTCGAGAATAGTTTAGTCAAGGAGGGATACCAAGCCAAATATGGTTCCCTATTTAATAAAAAGCAATCTTTTGGAGCCCTAAAAAGTTTGTTTTTTCTATTAGAAGGTAACACGTCTCTCTTTTGCTTTCACGTTCTTTCCTGCACTCCTAGTCTCATGATTCTTGATATCAGGAAATGCGTAGCCATGATGGGCGGCAATGTAAGCAGCGGCTTCTACTAGTTGACTGAGGGGGTATCCAGTGTAGGTTTGTCTGTAGAATTGGGGAAGAACTCTGACCCTAATCCCCATTGAGAAGGTCTTGGTTTAAAGGTGTCTAGAGATTTGTAGGCAACGTATTGTATGGCTCTAATAAACTGCCCTGCTTTGTTGACGTCATACAATGCTTGATCTAGTCCCATTTCGGTGTACTTCTCAACGAGGGTCAGCGTCCCCCTCTTCCTCCTCAACCGCCTCAATTTCCTCTTCTGGTTCTGATACTAATTCTTTAGTTGAGGTAGATAGTTTCAAATCCGCTGCTATGGTGTCTGTCGCTGTTATTGTTGTTGTGGTTGTTCTTTCAGCTGAGATTGCCTGTAGTATCGGAGTGAGAAAAGAACGTTGTTGTTGTTGTAGGGTTTAACGCCATTTTTCAGCACGCGATAGGCTATACATGGCGGCCAGCATTAATGGTGGAGGAAGAACCCGGGAAAAACCCGGAAAGAACCACCGACCCACGAGAAGCTACTGGCAAATTTTCTCACATACCCACATTAGCCGAATCCGAGACTCGAACCCACGCAGACAAAGGTGAGATGACAGTGATCCGTAACGGAGAGCGCTTTAGACCACTCGGCCGCTCTGGGCCCCAGAAAAGAACGTAGTGCCTCCGATAATTACATTTGAGTTTGCCATACCGTTTGTCTAACATAATTGGCCCTTTGTTTTGCCACCACTCTTTCCGGGGCAGGTTGTTTGTTAGGTATAGTCGGCTGTTGACTAGATGTTATTTGTGTTCTCGAGGTGGGTGGAGTGCTAACTGGCTAGGTCTGCATTTCTTGCTCCCGCTACTGTTGCGTATATTTCTTCCCTCCAAACCGAGTTCTGGGCCTAATTCTTTTCATTTCGTTGTACCCGAACTTACCTTGTCCATATTATCACCAACAAAACAAAACAATAACGCACAGACCTAAAAGAAACACTCACTCACTTTTATACAGAACATTACTATTTTTAAAATTTTGATAAGCGACGGAAACGAACAACTTAGAGTCACACTTTCTAACCAAGATAAAGAAATCATGTGCTGATAGACTCACTTCTGTATTTTTTCTTCTAACTAACTAACATATCATAGGCAATGGAATGTTATTTTTTTTCGAGAGTATGGGGTAGCCCTGAAATTTTTTTTGGGAACTTGAAGCTTTGGCGATCGCTTAGGTTATGAGATGGCGGCCTTCTCTGACGACAGGCTTTCTCACAGGATAAGGTCTGCTTCTTCGGAAAAGAGAAGAAGAACTCTTTGGTGTCGATACAACTGTTGACAAAGCCTCTGTTAGGTTCATGCTGCTGCTGTTGCTGCTCTCTCTGCTGTTTATGAAGTCTGTACTTCTCCATCCATTCTTCTTTCTCCTTCTTGAATTCCTCCTTGAAGAGCTCTTCTTTCAGGTCTTCAGTGACTTTTAGCATTCTCACATTTTCTATCTCTTCTGGCTTCGGTATCAGACTGTGTCTGACCCTATGTAAATTCACGTAGGCTTCGTTTAGCTTAGCTAGTTTGGAGCACATCTTCGTAGGAGGATGAGTTAACAATGGATGGGCAGACTGGAAACTTCCCCGGTTCTTAAAGTCAAAGCGCGGACGTGAAGGAAAACATTACTACACGGTTTTCTAGCCGGAACGTTCAAATAGTGTTATGGGAGGGATAGAGAGAAGTCAAAGAGCATGAATCAAGATTCCTATAGCCAAGTAAACCACAAAGGCATTTTTTTCTTCAAAACACAACATTTTTAATTCATACTAACAAACAACTCTAACATTTTTTTAAACAATAATCCAACACTATAACATCAAACATTTTTTTCAAATAGCAAACATTTTTTTTCAATTGACAGTCTACTTTAAACAGGGCTGACAACGTTGTGAATGAAATTGTGATTTCCACTGTCGGAAGTCATTAGGCCATTGATGGACACTACGTTTTCTAGTTAGAGACAAAAGATAAGCATAATGGTCACAAAACCATCGATGTACTTTCACATCGTTTCTAGAAGAATGACGAGCATCAAAATGAGTCACTAAATGTTCTAAAGAATAGCCCAGGCTGCAATCATGCAGAAAATACACACAGTACTGTCCACACACCAACGAATATGTGCCTTGTTATTTCACGTTATTGAATCGTGTGGTCTGAGCATTTCTTCTCATAAAGTCGATGATATCGTCTTCCAAAGGGGGCAGTGCATAGGAATCAAAGTATTCCACACATCCTTCTTGAGGAAAGTAGACGGCTACCCAGTGGGTTCCTGGGAGATGACTGTCGTCCGTGTTGATCACATAAGCTTGATGGTTTTGAGGTGTGCAATGAGGGAGTTCATCTTTAGCACAGACGACAGGATTCCAAGAAGCAGTGTACAAACTGTGGTTCAAAAGGTAATAAAGTTCTCAGGTATCCATTTTTTGTTTTTTTTCTTCTTCACAGGTAATGATAAGTGGTCAATTCGATCCTGACTTTTTGCTTGAAAATGTCTGACGAATAAACGGTTATTCGTTCTGTTTCCTCACTCTGATTCAGGAGAGCTTCGATGCGACGGATCTCTTGTGTGGTTAATGGTGGACAAGAATGTTCACGCAAGTCTTTATACCACTGGTGCAACACGTCTTTGTTCGAGATGAGACTCCAAGCTTCGTCCAGATACTCGTCCAATTTTTCTTCTTGACTTAACATCAGGCATTTATCGTGTTGAATTTGACTGGGATGATCGTTTTGACATCCATAACAATTTTTCTTGATCAATTCCTTAACTTTTTTCTGTCAAGACTATAGCGTAACAGGAAACTAAATGTGATTCTTGTTCTGGCCATCTAGGCTTCATCATGATGATTTCTTCGTCTTTGTCTTGGGATTCTTCTTCCTCAGGGATCTTCACATTCCATGTCCAAAGAATCCCTACTATACAAACATTGATAAAAATCCTCCATGACTTCTAATAGTCTAGAATGACTTCTCTCAAACTGTTGGTTTATATCGTATTGTCCAATTCAGCATACAGGATGACGTTCACCGTATTATCTGCGCGTAGATTTTCTGCAAACTGAAATTCCACACGCATCTGGCCGGATTTTATAGGGTGAAAATGTCCCTCCTCGCTGTCTTGACTTACAATTCGCTAGAGAACCGTTTTCGAAAATGGAGTTTCACTATAACTTTCCCTTTGGAGAATGGAATATTTTGTCCCAGATCTCCTTTTATAGCAATGTTGACAGTGTCTAAATACGACTTACTGACGGGCAAATAGTGAGGATGTACAAATTCGCGGTGTACGTGATAGGTGTTTGCACCTTCCTGGTCATTGTTTGTGGTACTATCCACTTTGAAAGGAATGACACGCAGTAACGGAACAGAGGTGTGTCCCACCACGTTGTACTCCACCACATCGGAATATGCAAACATCAAATTAAGTCCTTGGCTCAGTTCTACCGGGTTTCCAAAAGCTCTGTAAAAATCCATATTACTTTTGATCTTGGGGCTCATATTGTTTGCGACCATTTCTGCATGTCCGCCCAAAATTTCAAACAAACTACCATTGAACCTGAGGGACAATGTGTCCGTATCTTGAAATTTGATCACGAGACGATGAGCCACTTTATTGTACTCAATCTTCACACTTTTTTTGGCTCTGTTCAGTGCTTTGCCAAAGGCTAAGTTGAACCTGTCCGCAATAGTGTCCACCAAATGTTCACCACTAAAATAATAACCTGAAGGAATTTTCAAGGTGTAGATAATGAAGGCTGGATTGCTGGCTGGTCTTGTGTCCCCTAAAAACCCTATTTTGTTGATTTCTTCCTCCAATTGGGCATTCAGGATTTCCACCTCGAAAGTGTCTTGCTTTTCGGTGATGTTTTTGATTTGTGTTGGGTGAATGATTTCTACCAAAGCCACTTCCCAATGGGCTTCGTGATCTAACTGGATGGTCTGAGGTAATTTGACCGTGTAACAGCATAACGTGTTCTTGGGAAACACCTCCATGGAACTGTCACTGGGTAAGGTTAAGTAAAATTGGTTGTTATTGCTCATAATTCCAGAGTTTTGTGGCTCTCCGAGGGGATATTACTGGACGTCAGAGGAGTGTCTCCGCCCAAAATGGGGTTGTTGTTGGAGTGGTGACTGGCACTGACACTGGACACAAGGTTCCCGTTGTTCCCGTTCGAGGAGAATTTCAGGGAGGGATTAGGAAGCAGGTAACCGATGCAACTGCTCAATACAATGGTCCACAATTGTTTGTCTCCTTGTTGCAAACTCAAATTGGCAATGGCTGCACCGATGACACAATACACCACGAAGATTTGGCAGAAAAAGACGATTTGCGTTTTAGGCACACGTTTTCCACACCACACCCACAAGGGTTGTGTTTGTAAATCTTGCAGAGAAGAATTGGGTGAAGGAGTGATCGCAGTAGCTGAATCTGTGTGAAAGGGCATGATGGTCACTTCTTTTTATAGTGCGAAGCGTCGATGCAAGAATGAAAACTGGGTGGATGTCCTTTCCAACGTACTTTGACTTCTTTGACACGTCGTTTGCCCTATTTACGGTTTCTGCGTTTGACAATGCCTTTGATGTCGTACACGTCGTCATTTTGGTGACACGACTTGATTTGAAATAAGTACGGGCTAGCGTTTTGTTGAGTACTTAACACCCATGGCTGTCTTTTTGAGCACCTTTTTCCTCCTTTACCACGCTCGGACAGAAATATGAGTGTGTGGTGAGACTATTCCCACTCATGTTTAAAGCCTTTCAGTCAGGTTGTTAAGGACTAGTTAGTCCTACACCTGAGTGGCTAAATTTAAAAGTAGTCTGTGAGTACATAAAAGCCTGGGAGATGAGGCTCTCTTTCCTTCCCTAGGAGTAATTAAAAATCACGCGGTGCGTTATTAAACCAGTGATATATGCTCCATTAGGGCGAAAATCACTTTAATTCAAGTAAGCAAGCAAGCAAGTTGGGGTACCGTCTCTAGCACTCTTGATGACACCAACTGTCTGGGTTATTTTCTTTCTTGCAAGCCCCTATGTTCCACTTCTGTTTGTGATAATAACTTGTGATACTTCACATTTTCTAAAGTGGAAATCTTTACAAGCCGTACAAAATACAAAACGTATATGACTTTGGCTTTTGACACTTGCACAGACTCTTCACTTTATAAGTATCACGAGAAAATTGTATATCCCATTTTTACCATTTTCAAAAACACGCACACACTTGCAGCTTGACCAGAAATATGTACATCTTGTTTTGTGGATAAGTCACAGACAAGTCCAAGTCCATAGGTGGTTATGAACGTTAGGAATATCCCCTCATTGTTTCAGAAATATCAAAGCTTGTATGTGCATTTTCCCTTTTCCACTCTATATTAGTGCTTAGATTTGTTCCAAAAAAAGAAAAAAGAAACGAAACAATTTTGAAGAAAAAAAACAACTGAATTTTGAATTCAGGTTTCTCTCTGTTTATAATTTTTTTTTCAAGTTGATGGTGCATGACAGAGTACATTCGCCTACCTTTCCAAAGTGAGAGACATTTCTTCACATGTCACTGCCTTTGTTAAATTCGGTTTCATTGGTTAGTTATCGTTAATCTTTAATTTTTTGATGCATTTCTTTTTGATAGAAGATTTAAGGCTTTCTAGTGTTGTAACGGCATTTATGTTGTTTAGTCTGTTGATGAAATTATCTATAGCAAAGTGCTTAAGATTTTTTCAGGTTTTTTATTATTTCAAGCCCTACAAAAGGAGACCAAGTTTGTTTTCAAAGAGGATTGAAACTCTAAATTACACGGACGTGAAGGAAAACATCGTTATGTTCATTCTAATCATGCTTGCCGTATCTCTTTGTGTTTTAGAGGTCATATTTCTTCTTAAGTAAATACACGCATCAATAGACAGACAGATTGGGTCATCATCCTTGAGTTTCACTGTACTTTCGGTTCTTTACTTCATATAAACCCCAAATTTATTAGTTTGAAAAAAAAGATAACATGCCCCTCAGTACTGTAACACGTCTGTTCTGACTCTACCGATTTGAGTGTTTATGTTAAAATGTTTAAGTGAGATATAAAAAAATGGTCAGCTTGAAAACGCGAACCAATACTGTGACGCTCAGTATTTTGATGTGGTAAGAAGAAATGGTACAACACACACACACAAAGAGGGCTTGTAAGTTGACATTTCAGTCTGTCTGCACTGTAATGGTAACAACGCAAGAACATAGGGATTATTATGCCACACAGTCCTAGAACAAAACAATGCATCACCCGTTGTAAGCCATTTCATTGGCTATACTTATTTTCTTACCGCGTTCACTTCGAATTGACTTGAGTAGCTATTCACACAGTGACGAGAATGGCCATGCTTTACTGGGTCTATCCTATAGGCGATTTATATAAAAAAATATTTTAAAAAATTAAACTAATGCACGAACAATGGCTCCATGGGCGATCCCATGGAAATTGTGTCCGTCTTATTGCAAAATACATCAACATTTAATTTAACCGTGCAGATCGCTAGAACAAACCTCTGATCATATACGTTTTGAAAAGTGTTGTGTGACACGGATCGCCATTGTCGCTTGGTGTCTGCTTTCTTCATCGAAAAGAGATCGTTTCGTCTTGACTATAAAAATTTAATTTGACTAAGTTTTACGCACTACTTGAACTCATACATTTCACGTTGTAGGTGTAAGCCGTCGTTCTCAGTTTTCTGGAAGTTCGGTTTTGCGTTTCTCGGATGTGATACTATTTTTTATGGACCGAACGAAATTTCTTTTGGCGTGAATCAGGACTCGTGGTTTTGTGGTATAATTGGAGAGCATTGATGAAAGCTCAGTTATGTCTTCGAAATTGCTGACACGGATCTAAGCTAACACTTTAGGTTTTGTGTGAGGCGATACGGTACATCATTGCCTTTTACTTCCTCAATGAAATCGTTTCATCTTATTGGAAAATTACATTTGACTAGGTTTCATACGCAGCAGGTCCCTGTATATAAGGAGAGTGTCTTAGCGTCAGAGTATTCATTCCGCTCTCAAACGATCACGAAGATGGAAGAGTCAGCACAGATCGACCTGCTGGTCAAATATTTGCTAAAAGTCATACGAAAGCATAATTCACAGGCGAAAGTGGCAACAAAACTTACTCTTTTGGTCGTTGATTTGATGAGAGTCATACGAAAGTGTGTGCTAATGAAGTTTGCTATATTTGCAAAGGTAAATGGGTATTTGTCTCCAGAATATCTGCTTCGTCTAAGAAAGAGAGACAAAAGTCAAGATACCTAATATCGTTGTCAGGGGAAAGGACACTGGAATTCAGAGTGCCCTACGAGAAAAGAGAAGAAAAAAAAAAAAAAACAAGACGAAACAGAGAAGAGGGATTCAGAAGAAGAAGAAGAAGAAATTGAAGATGATGAAGAACTTGTGCCAGTAAAGACATGGAAATGGAAAAATTGACAATGTGAGCCGATGCGTTGGCCCTGATGTGAAATTTCATACTACCTTCTAAAAGAGAATAGACCAGAAAGAAAACGTAAATGTCTCTTGGTCTTGACATTGTATAATAAGGATGGCGTGTTTTGTTTTTACTCACACTTTATGAAATTGTGCTCTTTCACCTCTCTATCCCTCTGGATCATGTTTTAGTTAGAATTGAAATGGAAGGATGTTTTCCTTCACGCACGCTCTTTAGGCATGCAAGTCCGTAAACAATAGTCAGTCTATTCATCCATCATTTTGTGTCTTGATGTTTCCTAAAGCACTCACTGATGCCATAAAATAACGGGTTAAATGGGTTTTGTAGTGCTGGGAGTGGGGGGTGGGGTGGGGTGTAGGTGTTTGGCAGAGTTGGTCATTGCAGGTGAGGGCTTATGTGCTTTCAAAAAACTTTTTCTTCTTCACTCTGTGTTGATGGAATATAATGGGTTATTTTCTTCACTCTCTGTTGATAGTATATATATATAAAGGGTTATTTCTTCACTCCGTGTGGATAGTGTATAATGGTTTTCTTCTTCCCTCTGAGGTGTGTGTGTGTGTGTGTGTGTGTGTGTTAGCGTACGTTGTGTAGATCGTATATTTGGTTGTTTTTTCTTCTTCCTCCCGAGTGTGGATAGTATATTTGGGGTTTGTATGCGTTCGCGTACGTTTGTGTGGATAGTTTATTTGGGGTTTGTATGCGTTCGCGTACGTTTGTGTGGATAGTTTATTTGGGGTTTGTATTATCTCCCTTCTGTGTTGATAGTATATTTGGATTTTGTTTTTTCCTCTTCCCTGTCTGTGTGTGTGTGTGTGTGTGTGTGTGTGTGTGCGTGTGTGTGTGTTCGCGTACGTTGTGTAGATCGTATATTTGGTTGTTTTTTTTTCTTCCTCCCGAGTGTGGATAGTATATTTGGGGTTTGTTTTTTCCTCTTCTGTGTGTGTGTGTGTGTGTGTGTGTGAGTGTGTCTGCGCGCGTATGTTGTGTGTGTGTGTGTGTGTGTGTGTGTGTGTGTGTATTGGTCTCTGTTTGTCCCTATAAAACTCACTTTTTCCCTATCAGATACACTCTACCTACCTACCTACAGTAGCGCGTATTCAGGTCAGCCACTTGCAACACTGTTGCCATTTATCCCCTAGTGTTCAGTACAGTGACGTCACTGAGGCTGGAAATTTTGAGACTATAAATATCGACTTGGGGATTTCCACATTTTGTAGCTATACATATATACTAGAATTCATAAACAGGAACGTCACTCAAGCTGAGGCTATAAAAAGATAGTGGGATTTTCCAAAGGAAAAACCCACAAGTTGGAGCTATAAATAGATAGTGGGATTTCATAGGAATTTCAGCTGATTATAGATACATAGGTATTTATCCACGATCGTCACAGAAGTTGATATTGTAAGTAGTTACTAATTTTATCCATTTTAGTCTAAACCATTGTAACTTAATTTTTGGGGATATGTTTATTTTCCTTTAAATTCTGGGACAATTTCGTCATTTTAACGTTACTTTTAGTCACATCCATTTTGTCGTTGAGCATTTCCTTGATTATAGCTATTTATAGCATCATTACAATTATGCAAATTTTTGAACACCCCAGCAAGATTTCAGGTCTTCGTAATGCTTTATATATAAATCTCACGCTTGTACTAGTGTATGTATGTTTCTGTCTCTGTTGTGTTTGACCCTCTACCATCATTGTCCCTAGATAGTCCCACCATGTTCAATTCCCCTTGACGCTATTCAGATCCACCATGTTCAATTTCCATATGTTAAATTCCCTTGAGGCTATATCCCCCAGGGGTTTCCGTAATGTTAAATTTCCCATTGTCCCTAGACAGTCCCACGATCTATTCCCCATGTTAAATTCCCATTGTCCCTAGACAGACCCACACTATAGTTCTATGTTAAATTCCCCTTGTCGCTAGAGTGACCCACGATTTATTCCCCATGTTAATTTCCCTTGTCGCTAATCTGACCCACGATTTTTCGCCATGTTAAATTTCCCTTGTCGCTAATCTGACCCAGGGGTCTCTGTAATGCTAATTCCCATTGTCGCTAATGTACCCCACCTTACTACTACTAAAGCAGCTCACAATCGTGATAGGTCTATAATTATCAAATGCGATTGGGTCCCATTTCCCCTAAGATATTTGACTGATCAATCCTTCAAGCCAAGCATACTGAATCAGACCAGTATCAAATGCTATAGTATAAATGTAACAATAGTGCATAAGCATGTCCGTGCTGCATTTTATATATTCGTTTATTACAAAGTCATTCGACGATGTTTTGTTGTAGACTTGCAGTAATAATGATACTTTCTGATTTAGTAATTGCAGAATTAAGAAATTCGTCGTTGTCATGTATTGTTATATTGTTATCATCTTCGAATATTTTTTCCAATTTCTTTGTCAGCATTCTTATTTTTAAAACTTCACAACTTCATCGAATTCTTCCAGGTTAACATTTTGTTCCTCTGCACCCTTCCTGGTTAATTATATATTTTCAAATAATCCTTTGGTTTTGGGCTTTTCATTTTCCTCTAATTTTTTGTGTTAAACTATTTTGTTTGTTTACGTAAAAATAGTTGGGCTTATTTTGTATTTTCCTTGCCTTCGCAAGGTTTATTCTGTCTGTATGTCTTTGGTTTTCGTTATGTATTTTTCTTGTTAGGCGATATTTTCTGCGGCCTTTTGGCATTTCGTTCTGAACCATATGTTATTTTTATTGCAACTGTGATTACTATTTACAAGAAAGCATTTCGTAGCAGATCGTTAAATAATGTGGTGATCGAAGAATACATCCTGTTGGTAACATTTGTATCGATGTTATTATATGCTCCTTTGTGCATCTCTGTACTATCTGTTCAAGTTTACCGTTTGAATATTAATTATAATTTTATCCTATCTCCTTGTCATCATGGTTTTAGGATGATATTTTGTTTTCGTCAAGTAAAATTTGGCTTTGTAATAAAGCCAGTAATTAATAATGAGTGACCGTCAGTATAAGTGGGTCAAGGTCATATATGCAACAATTATCAGCACATTTCAGAGCGTCGATAGAGACCATAGAATAATAAAAATGCAGAAGTAATTTGGAAAGTTGTCGAATCAACAACCATGTCATTACCACATCTTCCCTGGAATATAATATGATTTTTATTTATACATATGTCTAAAGGAAATTTCCCCAGTGTTATTTGTTTCAAGGTCCGGTGTTACTCGTTTCTAAAGCAATTTATATTCATCGAGAATTTTCGTGGTTTCATTGAAAAACTGAATATACATAATAGACACCAAATTAAAGTGTTTGAGAAAGAAATCATCTAATTCCAAATATTCATGTATGTTATGAGTTCTGGCTCTAAATTCTCCCGTCTAAAACATATTTGTTCGAAGTAACCCTGTTAATAATTTCGAATACGAACATGTCAATCTCGTTTTTAGTATAAAGCAACGAATGGGATGGAGGCACACATATGAACCCCCAAAAGACGTCGTTGTCAGTTCGAAAACCAGTTTTCTCAACTTTAAACTAAAGTATGTTATCTGAATGATGCTTATAAAAAGAGTTATTTACTAAACGGCCAACCCAACGCTGATGCGGAGATATCTTTGTTTCGATTATTAGAGCAATATATTGTCACAAGCCATGGATATTTACTTCATCGAGCGGTGTCAAACCCTGGCGCGATTCCGCTAGAAGTCACAAGTTTACCCTAAATTTCTAAAGACTTCTGTACGACTTCAGTTATAAATTATAAGGCCCGACGTGTCCATTCTTTACATAAATTTTACTCGTAATCAACGCAAGATTACAAATCTCACAACTTGCCAAGTATATATCAACTGTAAGGCTTCTCTCCATCAACTTTCCGTAGGTTCAGCAGTTTACGCCGTAGAAACTACGCCACCAATGTACACCACTAGATTTTAATAGGGACTATGGTACGACAGGGACACCTTCATGCGGATCTGACCTGAATTCACTAAATATGAACCATTGCATCATGGAAACTCACTAACACTTCACTATGTGAAGTTTGTTGTTAGTAATGGGCTAATTTTTACGGGCTAAATAAATATATTACATTACCCCGGCCTTTTTAAAAACAAAAAATTCACTCGTCCTCAAGTGTCACAAACGTCTCACTTATTTTGGTCTAATCAAAAGTGATGATTTCCCCTAAAATCAACCCCCAACCCGAATAATGACTAACAACATGATTATATAAGACAAATCTCTGAATCAATGGACTTGTTCCTAATAGCTCATCACTCAGTATCCCCAGCTAAACATTTTTGACTCACTAATTGCTTATAAGTAACCTAAATGTCAACAATAAACACAAATAAACCAAGCTGAATCCAGCATCAAAATGTTCCATTAAGTTACTCTTGTTTAAACTCTTTTATAACAATCCTTAGAAGTCGCTGCAGGAATGATTTCTCTACACATAGGTCTCTAACAATAAGAAAACAAATGCAACACAGGACTGTTCCTCATTACCCGAAAAAAATCAGGTCTGGAGTTTGCATTTCCACCAGGATACACGTTTCCCAATAGATCGTAGCGCATCTGAGCAAAATGTATGTTTCGACTCAGTCTCGGTCAGCTGATCCCATCTTCGTACAACTGACTCATTACTGATGGACCAATGCTACAGCGACTAAACATAGCCATAAGAGAACCTACTGGCAAAAGCAAAAGTTTGGAACATCACGTAATCGACTCAACTATACTGCAGTGTGCAATATCATTACATCATTCTGATAATTAATTATTATGTGCTATGAATAGTCCTTCAGAACTTCCCAAACGGACACTATTCCATCCAAGCAGACCATTCAAAATATGCATGATGAAAACCACATTGAGTCAATACACTGTACGAAGCAATTTCCAAATGGCAAGTCGCTAGCAGGTAAATGACAATGTCACTCAGACACATTCCTGTTACAACGAGATTAGAGAATGTGTTCTTCAAAGAATAACACGTCTCTTACGAACCTCAACATCAAGTCAACCATGGCTTCAACGCCCAAACTGGCCTGGCAACACATTGCCGTCCACATACCTGTGATAGACCTGACACTGCCGTCAGTCAGCTGTTTACAACAAATACTAACTCTACAGGGACAGATAAAAAGTCCACAAACCTACAAACAATCATGTACAAACCACCACCTTTCCTTATCAGTTTAGCTCTGTTTCACTCACAGCACGAGTGAAACATCTGTCTAATTTACCAAACTCTGGTTCCAAGCAGCAAACAACTTCTAAAACTGTTCTGATCTAACACTGCATAAGATTAATTAAAAACAACATATGCATTGGAACAAAAATAGACATCTGTCTTCACATAATCAACTCACTAGAATCACACTATGTATACAGACGATGGGCGCAGATCAATCTGATTTTAACTGCGCGACTTTTGTATCTCATCCCGTTTAACGATTTGTCCTATACTTAGCCAAACTTAAAAATCACTGGGAAACGATTATTATCTACCAATGCAAATTTATATCGCCTTGACAAACGTGCGAAATATCAAATTTTCATGTTTTCATACTGAACGCTTTGCTTTAAATGGTATTTGTATTCAATGAGTCAATATATAGCAGCATAAGAGAACTTTTGTATGTTTTTCTTTTCTAATTGGATAGGTGTTTCACTTCTTCCTAATAGTCACCTACCTTAAATCTTTAGGCAATGAACCGAGAGTGCGTGCATTTCCATCAGATGTATCGTCCTCGCTCAGAGTCGAGGTCACAAGGAACATCACTTTGTCCATTTCGAAAAGTTTTTCAGTGCTTCCAAGCGATACATTTTATGGGGACACGATTCACCCTTTGCAAACAGTGATACCGATCTATCCATTACAGCGCACTATGCACCATTAAAATTCCAACCCCCAATAATTATTTTAATAACCAGGATATCCATATAATAATCCCTAGAATAATCTCTACCAATCAATCTTAACATCAAATAATGTTTTCAATCAGGTGCAAATAAATGTAGAAATTACGTTATTGTTATTGTTGTTATTATTATTGCCATATCTGGTATGTGGTTTCAATCCATTCAGTATAAAGGTTATGAACTTAAATAGAGCGGGTGGTGTTTTGTCAAATAGGCATTCTCTTTAGCGGTTCTGTTCTAGTAGTTTTAAGATTATGCAGGCACGTTCATGAATCAGAAATGCACATAATTTCACGGCCAATAATTCTGATATTTGTTTTTAGTTCATTCGAGCTTATTACTGAGGGAAAATCATTCACTGGGCACAGTTCTAGCTTCCACGTGTCGACAAAATGTTACACGTGCTTCTCGCTTACTCTTTTGAATTTCTGCGCCCTCTAAAACACTCTTTATGTATCATTGTTGTATCATATCCTAGATAACGTATTCAGTCATGGCTGACCATAAGTACTCCAATTAAACATATTTCTTAAGGGCAGATAAATGTATCTACTTTCGCTGACTAAAAAGGCGGTCTATCATCAATATTTATTTATTTATTTATTTATTTATTTATTTATTTATTTATTAAATTTTATAGGACACGTCTTTCTTTCCAAATTGCTAAGGAATAGTCTGTTCTAACCATAATAAAACCAAATCATTTACAAGACTATCGCAGAACAATTCAAACAACCCAATCGTCTTGCCACCAGAAATTGTCTTGTTACAAGACAGGGGTATTTTCTTGACTTAGCGGTGTCAACCCTTCTAATCAATGAAAGACTAAAAATCTCACAACTTGCCTAATATATATCAACTGCACATCTGCATGGATTTTCTTCATCAACTTTCATTACCGTCAGCAGTTCACGCCGTAGAAACTATACAACTATCCCCTAGCACAGGTAACTATTGTAACTACGCCACCTTACGCCAGTCGATTCATAGATAACAGGTACCTTTCGCCAGTACAACTGAATAACATTTGCCACCATGGTTACATAAAGGGTATCTGCTGAGTCCCTATTTATTGATTCCATTGTGTAATTTACCGGTTTCTTACTGTAAATACTGCCACTGCAGTTACACCTCCTACGTCCATCACTAGATTTTAATAGGGACTATGGTACGACAGGGAAACTTTCATGTGGTTTTGACCTGAATTCACTAAAAGTGAAATATGACATCATGGAAACTCACTAACACTTCACTCAGTGACGTTAGCTCCTAATAATCGGCTAATTATTTCGGGCTGAAAAACATTCCAAATGCACCGATTTCCAATAATCAAAAAAGTAATTAACAAAATCTAAGAATTCCTTACAACGGGGCACTATAACCAAATGCGCATACTCAAAATTTATATATATATATATATATATATATATATATATATATATATATATATATATATATATATATATATACACATCAGTTGTTTCAAAATTTGCCAAGCCTTGTTTCACACACACAAAAATATATATTTTAAGATGAGTTAAAAAAAAATCGGGGTAAATCAGTGTACGTTTAAGGCCGCAAATATTTAAAGATGTGCATTTCTTATCTTGTTTGACAGATTTGAAGAAGAAGAAGAAAAAGTAGAAGAAGTGTTGAGTTACAGGATGCTTTCTTATCATACAAATTGAGTACGTCTGATAAAGTGATGCCCGACTGTAGTTTCGATAATATTTAATTTGAAAGATTACGCTGTTTCGTTTACACCGAACTACCAATCTGTTTCAAATTGTAGGATACAATATCTATAATTACCCGTGCGATCTTAATTAAACCTATCTTATGAATCTATGTTGGTAAGGAAAAATACACCCAAGGGTCGGAGTTTGCGTACCGAGTGTCTGTTAGATTTTTATTCTGAGGGTGGAAGCTTTCTTTACCGCAATGAGGCATAATGATTCGCATTTCTCGCATTTTTGACCGAAAAATTAGTGCCGAAGTAAAAAAGGCTTGTTGTGAATATTGCCGTAACTGTCAAACAGCAGAACGCCCATTGCAAATTTACTTACCCTAATAACAGAGCGTAAAAGTTAGGTTTACACAGAAAACTCATTGCAACGTTGAATTACTTTTAGCACATTTTAGATTGCAAAGAACAAACTGCTAAGGGAACGGTAATACACAGTCGAAATTGTACACTGCATGTAGCTTGAGCAATGATACAAACGTGAACAGGTCAAAACATAAAGTTCAATTTTTCCCAAAGATTATTTTAGACAAACAAATTTAACAAAATTGTCCTAGATTTCAACTTTGACCTAGTGTTTATTTACCCTTCAAAAACAACAATGAGAAAAAGATTTTTTTTTTCAAACAAGTCACATCTGTAAAAACAGCTTTTTCTACTCGAAATGGACTAAAGAAGCCGTACATGCAGGTAAGCTGATCAGGGTGAAACTGCATATTGAGAAAGATACAGAGACAGACAGACAGAGAGACATAGACATAGACAGAGAGGGACAAAGAGAGTTACTTCATTATATTTCACTACATCTGGTGTAGCAATTAAGATGCCATGACAGAATGCACGTGACATTTCACCAATCACCATTATGAAGTAAAACGTGTTAAAAATACGACCTTGCTGCAAATTAACACCAATGAAAGGTTTCAGTGTGGCTATCATCTTAGTGACAAAATGGTCTTCCAATGTTATATGGTTTCCATGGCAATAATGAGTGTATTACTGTCTTGGGAATTAATTAAAAATATTTCATTGTTTATGTATTTCCAGTGTTCATGTATCACGTTAGGAAGATCGCAAGTTGACTAAGACAAGAAAGAGTCGAATTACTTGCCCAAGTCAATATTTTTTACGTCAGAAATATACCTATAAATTAATGACTATTAAAGATACAATCCATATTTCATCTTATTTTGTAATCTCAAAGACGCAACGAAACATCCAAACATTAAATAGTTCAGGATCAAAGGTATATCGAGTTCAGGATAAAATGTACAAAGACTATGAAACGTAGTAAAATAAAATGACATTTTTTTAAAGTAAACTTAGATTAGTATCTTGTGGTCAACAATGTGTAACGATAGGATACTTATTTTTATGATTACCTCCCTTAACGAAGCTCTTGCTTGTGGAACCAAAAGGCAGAGAACAGAAGATAACATTAAAATACGATAATCTACTCGGATGATTAAATTACACTGACGAAAGTATGGTTATCCATCATATAAAGACTGATATAATGAAACATCAAATCTGAGATTATTCATACACAGTGACATGAATTTTCCTATGTCTGGTTTGGGGCCAAAAATGTGCTCTGCTTTCTCACTTTGAACGCTAAACAATGCCAAGTCAGATCTCAGGAGAGTAGATTATGAGTTTGTGGTGTTGGTAGATGTCGGCTTTTCTTCGTGTTTGAACACGGAAGTTTGTTGAAAAATAAATCTGGTTCAGTGATAAATATAGTATTTAAATATTAATATATCTTTAAGTGTGTGCTAAAATCCAAGAACACGTTTTCAAGCGTATGATTTGAGTTCAATGATTTGTGAGGGGAAAAAGCTTTGGTAAAGAAATATCAGTGGAGAGTCAATTATTTTAGATGTTACAAAGTTTATGCGGGTTCTATTGAGACTGTTTCTGGATATCTATCATCGTATGGTGTATTTCATCCACTATCGACACTACACCTGGATATCATCCTATGATCGATAACCTTCACTACCGACATTGATACTGGATATCATCCTACGATGTATATATTACACTACCGACACTGATGCTGGATATCATCCTATGATCGATAACCTTCACTACCGATACTGATGCTGGATATCATCCTATGATGTATATATTACACTACCGACACTGCTGCTGGATATCATCCTATGATGTATATCCTACACTACCGACACTGATGCTGGATATCATCCTATGATCGATAACTTTTTCACTACCGATACTGATGCTGGATATCATCATCAGATGTATATATTACACTACAGATACTGATACTGTACATCATCGTATGATGTATATCATTCACTACCGACACTGATGCTGGATATCATTGTATAATGTATATCCTTCACTACCGACACTGCTACTGGATATCATCCTATGATTGATAACCTTCACTACCGACACTGCTGCTGGACATCATCTTATGATGTATATCCTTCACTACCGACACTGCTGCTCGATATCATCGTATGATGTATATCTTCCACTACGGAAACTGCACTGGATATCATCGTATGATGTGTATCCTACACTACCGACACTGATTCTGGATATCATAATACGCTGCATATGCTTCACTAGGAGATTCAAGATATCTGTGCACGTAGTAATTAGTTGACCGTATTAAGAGTGATACGGGCATGTCAATGTATGCGTGTTATGTAAATCAAGTATAATCTGACAAAATTACAAAACTATATTCTAACTACAATGTTTCAAATATTATGTTTGCAGAATATAGTCAGGATAGATTATTTCACATTTTTGTTTCCAAAATCTTTTAAAAAAATTAAAAATTAAATCTAGTTTGTTTTTCATCTCACTACCTTTCTGTCTATTCATGGCACACGCATGTTGTACCAACAGTTGTCGATATCCAAGCACAGCCAAATGTTTTTTTCACCTTATAACTAATAGATATATAATGACTAAATTTTCTCCATCGTTCTATCGTCTAGGTCATACTTGTTGCTTGTTAAACTTAGAACTGAACATCACTTATTGTTACCATAGTTCAGTCAGACGTAAATAAACATTGTCTCATATGTTTTCTGTCACCTTTCCATATAGATTCTGCTGACTTTATTGACATTCTAAAGGCACATGACTTAAAAATTATGATTGAATTTTAACAATCTATAATGGGGCCCCACGTGGCCGAGTCGTCTAAAGCCCTCTCCGTTACGGATCACTGCCATCTCACCTCTGTCTGCGTGGGTTCGAATCTCGGATTCGGCTAAAGTTTCTCGTGGGTCGGTGGTTCTTTCCGGGGTTTTCCCGGGTTCTTCCTCCACCATTAATACTGGCCGCCATGTATAGCCTATCGTGTGCTGAAAAATGGCGTTAAACCCTACAACAACAACAATCTTTAATAGTTCAAAGTATTTTACTGGTGTAAGCCCGCATGGAATATGCACATATTCAAATTAGGATTAGGATACAGATATTAGTGTATAATTAGTCTATTGTAAAGGACTTCAAAGAGAAAATAGAGGAAACCATATAAAGAGGTCACATATCCTTCACTACCAACGCTATATGTATATGACCTAATTACTCTATTTCACGCTTTTATATATATATATATATATATATATATATATATATATATATATATATATATATATATATATATATATATATATATATATAATGTATGTATGTCTTTGAATGGCAAACAATATTTTAAATATGTCATTACTTAAAAAAAGAGTAAAATTGATAGTATTTCACTTTTGCTTTAAACTCATGGTGTTTTTAAATTCCATTATCACGGGAAATTCTGAGTCTAAAATTATACAGGTAATAGTTTATTAAGTAAAGATAAACAACAAAATATGAAATGTAAACGGTGATCTTTAGGAAAACATGTATACATATCACTGGCATGCCCTCTTAGACATAAATAAACGCAATGTTATTTTGCTTTACAATATTGCAAACAATTGTATGTGCTAGTGTCCATAAATATAGGCTACTACATGCACTACCTTGAGAGTGCAGTATATCCATCCGAAAAACCGAGTTCATATTTTCCTATGCAAATGCAGTAACCGTTTTGTTATATGCTCATTTTTTAATTCTATTTAAGGTTTAATTATATAAACAAAAAAACACACCTCAAGAAACAAAGTTACTGAATTTATGACGTATTCTAAACTAAATACACAGCGCAGATTCGTCAGTACACAACAACAATATTAATGCACACATAACTCCGACCACCATAATTTGAACTTGGTCGCACGCTCGACGTCACTTTCGAAAGAAAGTGTCGTTATGTTCTACTAAAAATTGAAATTTAGAGTCATTTTGTGAATCAATGCGCATTAAGACAACTTTGCATTTGGTCTTGAATGAATAGCTTTTGGTATTTTCGTCGATTCTACTAAGTTTTGTGATTAAGGAATGGATTTATCTGTGTCAATTCTACATTAAGTACATTTGATTTGAGAAGCAGGGAAGCAGCGTCTTGACTGATATGCATGCATGTTTCGTTTCTGGTATTGAATGTTTGGAATCATAATGTGAGAAAAATATTAACTCTTTCAATTGTAATTATCAAAGACTCTCTGGAATATAATGTTCATTTCATTTTGAGTGCAGTAAGAAGGATGTTATTGCACTAGGAATGTAGTAGAAATTACAGAACAATTTCGAAATATTTAACCAAGATTTAGAACCTATGACATTGTTCATGTAATTCGGATTTGCAGAACTCAGAAAGCGTATTTTGAGGAAATTCACGATGTAAAACAAACTCAGTACATTTTTGCCATTCTTATTACCAGCTAAAGAAGACAAGTTTATGCCTTGCCATTTGCACGCTGTTTGTAGGGACCCCAGCAATTGTGTGACCTGTCTGTCGTCTGTCGCTAGCCTAAATCTGAAATATTGTATAAAAAAGTTATCGCGGAATATTGTAAAGCATCTGGTATGTGGCAATCCACTAAACAGCTGCTTTAGTTCATTCAGAAACAAATTTAATCATTCAAAACGTAATGCGTCTACTACATGAGTGTACATGATTTGTTTACAAAGTAGTTCCTAATACATTATGCTACTACTGGGCACATGTGTTTTTTTACGCGCGTGCAATGTGAAAGAGATCAATATCATAAAATGTTGCACAGTTCTGGCAATATAAAGTTAACGGAGCATATAATAAGTGATTTTATTATTCACAATTATTTAGAAAATGTCTTTGTTCTGCACTGATTACATGACCTATTTATGTTGATGTACCGTTTAATTGGCTTTAGATTTTCAGTTGCTTATGGAATTGTTGCGTTGCCCATTAAATGTAGATCGACACATACTTAATAACTATATGACGCCATTATTCATCCCAACACTTATTTTTTTCATAAACTGTAACTGTACTCAAGGAATAGTTGCAATGATATAGTATTTATCCAAATATTTGCTATGCAGGGTCGTTTAATTTCATTCATCTTTTTTAGACTGGTTCACTGGAAACAATATGTTCAAAAGTTAGTACAAATGAAATATTTGTCTCCCTTGTTGTTATGAAATTAGAACAAATGCACGGAATTTGCATGGTTGGAAAATTAGTTGCAAATATTCAAACTACATGTTTGCATTTGCTGATTAGGTCATTAAATAAACTGTTGTATAAAACAAAAGTATTCAGAATATGATGTAATGAATTCTGAAATATGGACGACAGCTAGTGTGCTTTGCAATTACAACACATTTTTTGAACCTGATATTATTGAAAGACAACAGAACTTTGTTACCCAGTTGTATTTTGCTGTTGAATTGTTTGTTTATTTATTTAACATTGATCATGACTTCATATGTGATGTTTCCTTCTGTTAAAGTTGTGGCATTTTATTAATTTGTACTGACCAAAAATTTCAAGAACAATGATGCTGTGTTCTAGCTGCTATGGCAACCATATAGAATATTTAATCCCTTGTGAACCCTATCAAACATAATTGCCAACTGTATTATGTTCTGTAATAATTGGTTTTGTTGTATCATCTTTGTGGTGAGAGATAAATGGCAAAGGTATACCATTTAACACTGCATTTTAATTTTTGTTGCTAAACTGGCAACAATTTAATCACTTAAACACAGATAACACGTGACATGTATGCTGAAACAGGTATATTTAGTGTGATATCTTCATTAGCGGTTAATTTTATTAAAATGTTTTAAAAAATCCTTTCTGGTAATTTTCCATATAAGTAAAGCTCAATACTCAAAGGCGTACCTTCTTTACAATGTCGTAAAATAGCGGAAAATAATATTCATCTTTTATAGTTCAAATCTCCAGTTGTGTATTCAGTATTCTGATAATAAATGATCCTTATTTGACCCAAAAGGTAAACTGTTCGTCACCCAAGTTGGTCACGATAAAAAAGTTTTCTCAAACAGTAACGCTCAAGAAAACGTAATTACTACGACTTTCACTCTAGCTGCTAATAATGAAACAAAAAAATGGATGATTACAAAAGTCGATTAATACATGGATAGGGTGTGTATCTGTATAATATCCAACATATTCTACTTTAATTGTGGATTTGACATTTTCACCATAGAATTCTAACTACGTATTTTGTATCTACACATTTTACGAATATAATGTAATGGTTCGTGTTTTTCTGTGTGCCTTTGAATCCAACAACCCGCCCACCAGCTCACGTGTCATTCGTTTTTCGTTGTAATCTTAACATCACCCAATGTATATAATTTTCATGAGGATGTGTACATGAAAACAGAGACTTCATATTCTGCATGTAACAGGTGGGGGAATGTTGTTTTTATTGTTGCTGCTGTTGTTTTGGGTTTAACACCATTTTTCAGCGCATAATAGGCTGTACATGGCGGTTAATACAACTGATAGAGGAAGAACGCGAGAAATCCCCGGTAAGAACCACCGACCAACAGGAAGATACTGACAAAAAAATCTCATCTACCACCGATATGGTGGCCTAGTGGTTAGAGCGTCCGCCTCGGATGCCGGAGGTCGAGGGTTCGATCCTCGGACGAGTCATACCAAAGACTTATAAAAGTGGTACTAACAGCTGCATCGCTAGGCGCTGAGCATTAAGAGGTTAGTGTTAGGACTGGTCGGGCGGGTGTCAGGATAATGTGACTGGGTGGTACATGATGCTACATGTCTGCGGCATGATGCCCCAGTGCTAGACATCACTTTAAACTGCCACACTGCATACATCGTAGCGATCAGACTTGAAAATTGTTAAAGCTACGTAAAAAATCTAAATCACACACACACGTTTCCTCTACCTACATTGGCCG
>CM068824.1:178361460-178608960 GCA_028554795.2 Sinohyriopsis cumingii
TGAATTAGTCCTACAATGTTAGATATGTCATGTTTAATCATGAATTAGTCCTACAATGTTAGATGTGTCATATTTAATCATGAATTAGTCCTACAATGTTAGATATGTCATGTTTAATCATGAATTAGTCCTACAATGTTAGATGTGTCATATTTAATCATGAATTAGTCCTACAATGTTAGATGTGTCATGTTTAATCATGAATTAGTCTTACAATGTTAGATGTGTCATATTTAATCATGAATTAGTCGTACAATGTTAGATGTGTCATGTTTGATCATGAATTAGTCCTACAATGTTAGATGTGTCATATTTAATCATGAATTAGTTCGATAATGTTAGATGTGTCATGTTTGATCATGAATTAGTCCTACAATGTTAGATGTGTCATATTTAATCATGAATTAGTCCTACAATGTTAGATGTGTCATGTTTAATCATGAATTAGTCCTACAATGTTAGATGTGTCATGTTATTTATGTTTTAGTGCTACGTCTTACTGCTCAAATAACCACTTTGTGTAATGTGTTCTGATGTCGGTTGACATTGGAACGAGTAGTCAAAGTTTCAGGAATATTGCACACACATGGCAGTCCATATTGACACTCTTCCACAAATTGATATGTAATTAATATACTTACTGTGCTGCTTTTATCCCGGTGGAGTCAAAATCTGACACTAGCAAAGGGATGTATTTTCATGCTCTGTTAATATACATTTGACTTTGTTGAAACGCGATGGTAGTTCAGGTATGCTGAAGTATATTCAGGTAGGTTCATGTGGGGATATGTTTCTTGAATGAAATGAAACGTTGCTTACTCTTCCAATAGGCACAATAGACATAATATATTTGTATTCATTTCATTAAAAATTAATGCATTAGTTGATTTTGGCATTCCCAGCTTCCATTGCTTTCCAGCCAACTGAAATGTAGGCAAACGAAACTTGAAAACAGGTCCATTTGCTTGTGTGAGAATTAGAATTTATTAGGAAAAGGACATCAGAGTATGTAAAGTCTGACAAATACATTATAACTTTAATTTGTAGAAAAAATTGCCGATATAGGCTGCCAAGTGTTTGAGATATTCCTGAAAATTTTACTTTTGTTATGATGTCAGTTGACATCCAAACATGTTACACAGCACTGTCATTTAGGCAGTAAGACCTAATCGCCCAAAACATAAATATCAAGGCCGAGGTCTTACATTGTCAGACTACTCATGAATATGATCTCAGAGCAGTTTTGTTTCAATACAGCATAAGAATGTTTATTGAGGTGGTTCACTGTCAGGTTTATGTGATCCAGGTGAGTACTTTCAGACCTTGTGTTTCTTTCTTTTCTTTATATCCACACTTAACAGCAAAAGATATTGCAAATATTTATAATGGATTCCAAATCTAGCACATAATTCAGTGCATATTGACATATGATGAAGACTATCACATCATTTAAGTGTACCCATGTGAGCTTTTTATGTGCAGGTTTGACAATAGCTACCAGTAAATTACGAACTAGATTCATTTTAATTTGTTTGACCATTATTGGGATAAATAAATCATTATGACTGCTTGTTATACATAAAATAGTTTAGTTTCAAAACTCCTTAGTGGGAAAGCTTGTCTTATCGGAAATTAAATAAATAATGGAAGCAATTGCATTTTGTGCAAAGTTGAATATACAGATTCCTATTAGGAGTTCTATCTAAGTAACTGGAAGATATATTGAAGTAAAAATTAGCTTATTTTGTTTAGATTTGAGCTGTCACGATCTCATACTGATTCTTCAAGAACCTCCGAGTCTGAGCCATTCTATCTAGGAGATGACACACCTGTCACATTTGGAGAAAAGGTATTTAAGTAGAGTAGACAGTGCACATGTTTTTCATTTCTAGTTTTATGACAAAGATTAGGTAACGAAGAAAAGGATCCAATCCTATTTTGTACTAAGTTTTAACACTTGTTGAAAGTATGATGTTTGCTGATTGGTTTCTTCATCAAATACTTAACCCAATCATAATGTGTTATACTATCTACTACCCTCCAAATTCAGCTCTCCCAAGCTAAAAGAGATGTTTGCTATGTCTTTTGGCTTATTTTAGCAACAGAAGTGTGAAAGAGTTAGTTGTTTGAGAAAGTGGAAGTGGAGAAAGGGATTGGTGCCAAATGTCAACATGCACTACTTTCACCCTTGCTATTTCTTGATGCCTTACAATAATCAGTTCATTGTGCTTTTTCATCAAGAAATTTTCTCACCCAGGATAGCTACTTCTAAACTATTTTCCGTTTGTTTTTCTATCTACATCATAGATGTGCACATTTTTCTTTGTCATACTTCAAATTTATTGGTAACATTTTAACTGACTGCCCTGTAGTTTACAATACATTCACTTTCACTTGGCTTGTTAGTGACTTGTTTTAAAGATGCAACATCTGTTAATCTATTTGTCAAGAGAAATTAGCCATCACTTTAACAACAACCCCATTCTAGTGGAGTTGCTGATATGCTACATTGGTTTGGCAGACAGCTTCATGAACCAAGTGTGAACAGGCCTTCAACAACCATTTGTGAACAGGCCTTCAAGAAGCAAGTGTCAACAGGCCTTCAAGAACCAGGTGTCAACAGGCTTTCAAGAACCAGATGTCAACATGCCTTCAAGAAGCAAGTGTCAACAGGCCTTCAAGAAGCAAGTGTCAACTGGCCTTCAAGAACCAAGCGTCAACAGGCCTTCAAGAAGCAAGTGTCAACAGGCCTTTCTCATTGTATCAGCATCTTCTTTGAGATTTCGTGCATTGAAAATTATCTTGATGGTGTCTATCATTTACTCAGAATAAAATGTTAGAATGGTAATTTCTTCACCTCATGGGCCTTGTCATTGTGACAGTGAATCAGTAACATATTGAAATTAGCCAAAGAGATTCCCAGGTAGATCCTGCCTTCTCCCATTCTCAGACAACCATGACTGCAGGTTTTCCATCCATACTCAGAAATGTTGTACATCCATGTCTGGCAGACATTGTGCAAGCCCTCACAAATAAATGGTTTGCAGAATAAAATGTGGCCAGAGTCATTCAGGCAAGAAGGCCTGTCACTGTGAAATCCTATTTGAGTACAAGGATTGTTTTCCTCCAGTAATTCAAGTTGAATCACCTTTTGCCCTTAATAGCCTGGGCACAACAGAGCTAACTTTTTATTATGACTCATTAAGGATAAGTTAGCTCCCATCACAATCAGGTAGTACCATTCCACAATTTGGGACACCTTTTCACATTATGGAAGGGAGTATATTAGCCAGCCTTGTGAACATGTCTCAACCAAAGACTTTGGCCCATTGTGCCAAATGGAATCTTCCATGGGTTCTGATATGGTTTAATATTACACCCTTGGAACAACTGTCTAGAGTGTCCATGTCTAGTCACTCTAGCTAAAATAGGCAGAGCATTGGGATTCATCCCTTGTTTTATATGATGGCGTAGAAAATATTCTTTGAATATTTATTTATCTGTGTATAAACTATGTGCTGACCCTAAACATATCTCACAACTTGATGTGCCATTATGTAGGTTAGGGGACCAGAGACAATGCCAACTTTGTATGGGGATATTGCTCCCTCCTCCTCTTGCTTTTTCTCCTCATTAGTATGATTCACTAATTGTAGAAGAAACTTTATATACTTGAAATTGACAGGATTTTTTCTGTCTAATGGGAGACCAGTTTAGTCCAACATTCACCTTGGCAAGTAACCTTGTAGCATTTCAGTTGCTAAAACATGCTTAAAGACATAATGAATGTCTATTTTTAGCTTTGGAAGGCTGGATTTGCAAGTTATTGGATGTACTATATGTATATTATGATTGGGTTAGTATATTCAAAGAAAGATTTTACTCTCAAAATTGGTTTTCAAGAAATAACAAAGATCCTTTCTGTAGTAAGTACTACATTATGAAACAGTAGGTACAGTCTGTTCTATTAATTTTACTTACTGATTTGATGAATAATCAGTCTGTCAATTTTCTAAGAAGTTCTTTGTGAGAAGTTTATTATCTAAAAGTTCTAATATGCTAACAGTTTTCTCAAACAAATGAAATTGAAAGTGTTCTCAGTGCATAAGTGTATACAGTATTAAGTAGGAAATTGTTTAACTTTTACCAAAGAAACTTGAAAATTTCTTTCTTGTTCAATCATGCCTTTGTATGCAGATGTCATTGCTGTGATAGTGCTGTCGTCATCTGTGATACAGTGTCTTTTGATAGAAATAATCAGAATTTATTCAGATACTATGCAAATTTGTGAATTTCTTTCTTACCATCTTGACATGACATGTAAGGATTGTATAACAAGCTGTTTTATCATTGTGCAATATTCATTGTTTTTTACATTGCAGCCAGCAAACACAAAGGCAAAGCTATCCGCCAAGCAAAGAAGGTAGGTTTTATCTTTCCTCAAAGTACAGTGCCCCTTGCTATAAAACACCTCAGTATAAAACTCTTTGTATAAGGAAGGTACAGTTATGGATCCCAGTACTCATAGCTGCCAACTCACGATTTTGACGTGAATTTCACGACTTCTGCAGTAATTCAGATTCATGCCACATGCAAAATATTCATGAATTTCCCAATTCTCAATTTTTTAAAATCTTTAAGAAAATAACCGATTTCCCGTTAAGTACTAGTCATGATATTGGCAGTTGCCGAAATGGTCCGGCCCTGCAGTTCATGATATTAGTAGAACTATAGCCGATTGATAACGTTGGCCCAGGTAGCAATCATTTTAGAGTATTTTAATCTATACGTATAAGAGTAGTTATACAAATACTTTTGAGAGAAACGGGGGCATAACTGAAATATTGATCCATGTGTGTGCCACCAACACTGATTTGAATTTCCATTCGGCATTGCATCTTGAAAATGTCTTCACCACCAAGGAAAAACAAACGTATTGCACAAAAAGTGAAATTTTAGTTTGGAGTATACCAAAATTGGCCATGCATTCTGCCATCAAACACCCGATATACATCATGCTTTTTGCACACATTGTGCACCATTTTTTAGCATTGGGCATGGTGGCAGAGATAATGTGAGGAAGCACATTGGTAGCAAAAAGCACAGAGTTTGGGAAAATTAAGAACTTGCAGCAGATTTCAGCTCTGGAATATTTTAAGCCATCGACGGAAGACCTGCAAGCTACCAATGCTGAATCATTGTGAGTTTTCTTGCTGAACACAATCTACCTTTAACAGTTGGAGGCTATGCTAAATATTTGTTCTGACAAATGTTCTCAGACTCGAAGATTGCTTCACGAATTCATTTTGAAATTCACTCATTTTTATCCCTATTATCACTAATTGTGAGCCTGGAGGGTTAGCAACTATGCAGTACTTAATGTACTAGTTACAGTATGTATAGTGTACTCCATTATAATGCATCATCACCTGTAATTAACAGGGTATTTTTATGATTCCTTTGTACAGCATGTGGTGAGAAATTACTCTTTATTAAAATTCAGTCATTTTTTTTCTCCTATAAGCACCTAAAAACTGGACCCAGCACCCAGCAGCATAGGGAGTCTATAACTGTTTCTCGAGATATATCACTACTGAAGGCCTAGCATTTGCAGTTAAAATAATGTAAACAGTATGTACCAGTAAACAGACCTAAAAGGAACATAAATTATAAAATAATTCCATTGACTGAAATGTCTGACGTTAATATGGGTAGGGAATTCATGCCTATCATACCAAATTACTACAACTCTTAATACCAGAGGGTGACTCAACATTGGAGTAAGCCTGTAGTATTAACAGTGTAAAATTAGCCAACAACAAATTATACAAATTATAGCTGATAATGAAGGCTGATCCTTCATTATAATTTTAAAAAATTTACAACAATGATACTGCAAGCTTCCTTGTGTAGTTACTGTTTGGCATTAGTATTATATTTTGCAATTGAGTAAGCATTATTTAAAATTGCGATATGTCTTGTAAAAGGAGACTTAACTCTGCATAGTGTTTTTAAGTAATCACTTGTGTACTAGATATATCTGTAATTTGTCTGTAGTCAAGTACAGATTCTCTATTTATTCTCAGAGAGATGAAGAAAGCCATGAAGGCTCAACAGCAGCATGATGTTGATACTGATGACAGAGAGACAGATAAAGTGTCCAAATTATCACCTGATCATGAGCATGAACAACAAGGAATTGCAGAGGAAAGAAGAAAGGAAGAAAATGTGGTAAGAAGATAAACAATTCTTGTATAATGTAAACTCCCTAAACAGTCAGCTATGCAGTGGGTCAGTTTTGGCTGTAGAATGAAAGCTAGCAGTTTAAGGGAGATAACACAGGAGGAAACTGATGGTAGGTAAAGGCCACCAGTTGTTAGCAGTGCCTTGAAAATTGTGTAATAGTAAGACTTGGGAGGGTGGAATAAATAAAATATGTTTTGTTTAATTTAATCTTTATCTGTTAGAACTTTGATTGTATGAATTGTTAGGTACATGAGAAGAGTTACGATGATCATTAGAACATTTTGAGTGCACAAGATAAATTGTGATCATCATCGGAATTTATTGGGCACATGAGAAGGATTGTGGTGAACTCAAAATGCATTGGGTACGTGAGAAGGGTTGTGGTGAACTCAAAATGTATTGGGTACATGAGAAGGATTGTGGTGAACTCAAAATGTATTGGGTACATGAGAAGGATTGTGGTGAACTCAAAATGTATTGGGTACATGAGAAGGATTGTGGTGAACTCAAAATGTATTGGGTACATGAGAAACATTGTGGTGAACTCAAAATGTATTGGGTACATGAGAAGGATTGTGGTGAACTCAAAATGTATTGGATACATGAGAAGCATTGTACAGTGGTGAACTCAAAATGTATTGGGTACATGAGAAGCATTGTGGTGAACTCAAAATGTATTGGATACATGAGAAGTATTGTATAGTGGTGAACTCAAAATGTATTGAGTACATGAGAAGGATTGTGGTGAACTCAAAATGTATTGGATACATGAGAAGCATTGTACAGTGGTGAACTCAAAATGTATTGGGTACATGAGAAGCATTGTACAGTGGTGAACTCAAAATGTATTGGGTACATGAGAATGATTGTGGTGAACTCAAAATGTATTGGATACATGAGAAGCATTGTACAGTGGTGAACTCAAAATGTATTGGGTACATGAGAAGGATTGTGGTGAACTCAAAATGTATTGGATACATGAGAAGCATTGTACAGTGGTGAACTCAAAATGTACTGGGTACATGAGAATGATTGTGGTGAACTCAAAATGTATTGGATACATGAGAAGCATTGTACAGTGGTGAACTCAAAATGTATTGGGTACATGAGAAGGATTGTGGTGAACTCAAAATGTATTGGGTACATGAGAAGCATTGTGGTGAACTCAAAATGTATTGGGTACATGAGAAGGATTGTGGTGAACTCAAAATGTATTGGGTACATGACAAGCATTGTGGTGAACTCAAAATGTATTGGTACATGAGAAGCATTGTGGTGAACTCAGAATATATTGGGTACATGAGAAGGATTATGGTGAACTCAAAATGTATTGGGTACATGAGAAGGATTGTGGTGAATTCAAAATGTATTGGGTACATGAGAAGCGTTGTGGTGAACTCAAAATGTATTGGGTACATGAGAAGGATTGTGGTGATCTCAAAATGTATTGGATACATGAGAAGCATTGTACAGTGGTGAACTCAGAATGTATTGGGTACATGAGAAGCATTGTGGTGAAATTAAAATGTATTGGATACATGAGAAGCATTGTACAGTGGTGAACTCAAAATGTATTGGGTACATGAGAAGGGTTGTGGTGAACTCAAAATATATTGGATACATGAGAAGCATTGTACAGTGGTGAACTCAAAATGTATTGGGTACATGAGAAGCGTTGTGGTGAACTCAAAATGTATTGGCTACATGAGAAGGATTGCGGTGAACTCAACATGTATTGGGTACATGAGAAGCGTTGAGGTGAACTCAAACTCAAAATGTATTGGGTACATGAGAAACATTGTGGTGAACTCAAAATGTATTGGGTACATGAGAAGGATTGTGGTGAACTCAAAATGTATTGGATACATGAGAAGCATTGTACAGTGGTGAACTCAAAATATATTGGGTACATGAGAAGCATTGTGGTGAACTCAAAATGTATTGGATACATGAGAAGCATTGTACAGTGGTGAACTCAAAATGTATTGAGTACATGAGAAGGATTGTGGTGAACTCAAAATGTATTGGATACATGAGAAGCATTGTACAGTGGTGAACTCAAAATGTATTGGGTACATGAGAAGCATTGTACAGTGGTGAACTCAAACTCAAAATGTATAGGGTACATGAGAAGCATTGTGGTGAACTCAAAATGTATTGGGTACATGAGAAAGATTGTGATGAACTCAAAATGTATTGGGTACATGAGAAGCATTGTGGTGATCATCATAATGTATTGGGTACATGAGAAGCATTGTGGTGATCATCATAATGTATTGGGTACATGAGAAGCGTTGTGGTGAACTCAGAATGTATTGGGTACATGAGAAGTGTTGTGGTGAACTCAAAATGTATTGGGTACATGAGAAGCATTGTGGTGAACTCAAAATGTATTGGGTACATGAGAAGCATTGTGGTGAACTCAAAATGTATTGGGTACATGAGAAGCATTGTGGTGAACTCAAAATGTATTGGGTACATGAGAAGGATTGTGGTGAACTCAAAATGTATTGGGTACATGAGAAGCATTGTGGTGATCATCATAAATTACTGCATACATGAGAAGAGTTGAAGTGACCAGGAGGCTAAATAATGAGATTTATTATTATATATATATTAATCTTTTGTTGTTGATTGTGTTGAAATGAAGATTTTTTTAAATCAGATTGATTAATTACAGTGGTACAATTGTTCTTTTGTGTCATAGTCTTCATAAATTTAAAATTTCTGCATTACATGGTACAGTGAATACAAGAATACTACGTACTAGACTTAGGGCACCAACACTGTTCAGAATTGAGTGTTATAGGCACAGAACCAACTTTCAAAGACTAAGTATCAAAGTTTAAGACAGCTTTTCACTATAGCAATGTGCTTTGAGAATATATATATATATATATATATATATATATATATATATATATATATATATATATATATACACACGCTGATGTTGGGCATTTCTACGAACATTTGGTTTCCATCACCAATATTGAAGCAAAATACATACCAAATTCAAGCAATTGATGAAAATAAAATACTCCAATGCTTACCATTTGATGAGTGGCAATTGTCACCAGAATATTCTGTTCAGAATAATATTAATTTTGGACAAAGGGGATACCATGCCTGTGTTTTCATGGCTCACGATATGTCAGCCTATTCTGTGCATTAGCTTTGAAAAGATGTAATGTTTATCCATCAGGCTATAGAAATGAAATATATTACTTTGGACTGTTTCTGTCAGCAGTTTAGTCGAGTAATTAGGTCAGGTTTATAGCTAGTTTTACAAAATTCAATGTAACAATGCCAATAAATGGCAAGAGATATTAAGCAAACTAAACCAACCTTGTTGAAAAAAACTAGTACAGTTCAACATTTTATAAAAAAAATAAGATGTTGAAGAGAAACAACAAATAATAGAATGAAATGTGTTTACAATGTCTTGTTTTTGGGAGGAAAAAATACTAAAGTATTTAGAAACAGACTATACACCAGGGGAATTTCTAGAGAATCCCATTCTAGCAACAAGTTGACATTTTGGATAGCAGACGATTTTGTACATGTGGGACAACTTCTTGCAAAGTTGGAAACTTGGATTAAAATGCAGTATTGTTTTAAGATATACTTTTCCTTCTTTTATATAATATATATATACTGGTATGATTCAAAAAGATATATAGATGTATTTATCTGTAACAAATCCATAGTAAATAGGATTTTCTGGGTCACAAGATAAAGAAGGTCATGGAGTGGGTCTTCATATTGATGTTTAGAATCACATTTTCATATGCATTTAGAATAGAAATGTGGTATATTTGTGTACACTTTATGAATATCACTTCCTTAATTAAAGGAGAATCATTCTTTCTTGATACAAGTTGGATATTGGACCAAAAACAATATATGATCCAATGTTTACAGGAATGTTGTATTGTTGCACAGAATTACCCAATGCACAGAATGGGACGACATAGTGGTATATATATATATATATATAATGTTCTATTTTGTGTTTGTTCCAGACTTTTAAGGAAGTTTTGGATATACAATTCCAAACATTGAAAAACTACACAGTTGTTTTTTGGTGTCAGTTAATTTTCTCATTCCTAGTATGCATTTGAAGTGAATTAAAATTTCGTGAATATACAATAAATGCCAGTACTGTTTTCAAATACCATTCATCTTCATGAAGTTGATTTCATGTAATGTAACTGAATGACTTTATGTTTAGTCTTATAAGTAATATGAGTGTGTAAATTTAGTAAAGGTAATGAAATACAGCCATCTCTAAGTACAACAACATTCTTTACAATGGAATATTTGGGTTTCACCAGAAAATTGGAGGAAATGAATGTGTTTCATAATAAATTAGATCTTTTTAAATGGAATATTCATTGTCCAACTTTTGTAATAGCAATTTAATGAGAAAAGAAACTTGCATGTTTATTTTATAATGTGTATTATTCTCTACAACAACATCATCTTTCCTTAGGTTTGAATATCAGAGGATTGTGAATAAACATTCATTGCTGGAAAAATGGGCTGTAAAAGTAGGAAAATATGTATAAGATTTAAAAATAATTACAAAAATACTATATACAAATGTAGCTATATTTTCTAACTAATTATTTTCTTTTATACATGCTGGTGTAACATTAATAAAAGAAGGACAATAACTACCATAAATCAAAGGAATGACCTTTCCACCAACAGACTTGTTACTACAAATAGATAGCAGGAAGTGTCTTGTGAGATTTTGACTACATCTTTCTTACTTAATCTTTTTCAGGAACCCATAGATCAGCAACAGCAACTCCAACAACAGAAAAGGGGACATAAGGTGAGGAATTAATACATGGCTGTTTATCCTATCATTAAGTCTCTGTCAAATATAATTCAGGTATTCATGTATGCTTTTCAACACAAGTTTTCATATTGTACCTATTGGGTGGCAAAAAGATTTCATGACATTGTATTATAGGGACAGAGCACATTTATGATATCAATATTCAGGTGAGAAATGTAAACAGTGTGAGCTTTATTGCTTCATCATTTGTATGTATATTTAATTTATATTGTTTGGTTGACCTTTCTCTGTGAATGATGGTGAAGTTTTGTTCTAACTGTTGTCATGTAGTGTTTATTCAATTGTATCATGATTCTAAGTGATAAACAAGATGTTTACTAAAATTTAAATTCAAGGCTGAACTTGCTTAAGAGGTAGTGTAATTTTCCATTAGTTTTTCTGAAAATTTTTTGTGTCATAGGTCAGGTAACAGTTTGTATATAAAGAGGTTAGGTAAAGAATTGTTCATTCCTGTCTGATATCGGTTTTTGGGATTATGTGATCATAGGTTTTAGTTGTGTTCAGATGTAATTTAAGAGGAATAATTTATTTAAATTATTCATTAGATTTACAGAGTGCTCAATTTGGATTGAAATAATACTTTGGGATTATTGTGAATTCATTCAGACTCTTTGCACATCAGTACATTCAAGACTATTAGTACATCAGCACATTAAAGTTTATTGGAATTCATTTGGAATATTATATACTTTTCAACTTGTGATAGAACATTTATTATTATTTGAATTTAATTCACAATACTGTATGTGTCTTTTGAATCTTCACTTTGTATTTTTGAGAAATAAATTTTTTGTTGAATTTTACTAAACTTGCTAGTTTCACTTCTTTCTGTTGCTTGTTTTAAAACCATATATTTGTAACAATTGCCCACATACTGCTGTCAGACAATTTACATGATTTTCACTTCAAGCACTAAACCTGCTTTCTCTATAGATAATACTGGTGTAAGAAATGAAGAGAGGCTTGATACTGGGAAATAATTTTCTTTAAAATATTTGAAAATGTTTCAACATAAGTTTGTTAATAAGAACAAAATGATAGCTCTGTTTGAATTTTCATACATGTACATCGTACTGATACATAGATCAGTAGAGAGGTTTGTGATTGTTTAATAAATGATTTATTGAGTGATTGATTGATCTAGAGATGTATACCAATGACAAATAGATGTGAATCATGAGAAAAGGTTATGAATGCACAAAAACTCACAAATTCTGGTTTTCATTATTTGTGTAAATAGATCAGACTCAACGTTTTATTGTTGTTTTTGTAGGGGAAGCTGAAAAAGATGAAAGAGAAGTACAAAGACCAGGATGAGGAGGAGAGACATCTGCGTATGGAGATACTGGCTGTGAGTTGGTTTTCATGTACACTTGTATAGTTTGCAACATTTATTTGTAATAAATTGGAAATTTTATTTGACGTTTCAATTTTCAGATTCCTGGTTATGAAGTGCAATATTTTTTATTGTCATTGCCAAAAATGAATTTGCAAAGTAATAAATATTAACTAGATGATTTTCCAGAAAGTACAAATTCATTAAAACTTACCAGTGTAAAAAGTTTCCCCATTTTGTTTTTATCATGGAAGTTCAAACAGTTCAGTCTGGCATCTTCATAATTCACACAAATTTCACAATAGTGTAACCACTCAGGCCCCTTCAGTTTAAAACCTTATGAATAAAATGCTACTCTAGCCTTTAACAGATGCAGGATTTGTATTGGTCTGAATAATTTTGAATAAAATTGGATTTTTGGAGCATTTATGTGATGCTATGCCCAGTTCAGAAAATGTTTTAGTTTTATTAATATTACTGCAATGAAATGCCCATACATTTGACATTATTTTAGTAAAAATATGTAAATTCAGTTCTTTTACTGTAAGGTAATTTTTATTTAATGTGCTGTTTGTCATTGCAATAGATCATGTACTGAAGATCATTCTCTTACTTCCAACTTTGAGATCTGAACTGTTGTACTTGTAACTTCAATCAGATTTCAAATACTTGTTATGATTGATATCAGATTTCAAATACTTGTTATGATTGATATCAGATTTCAAATACTTGTTATGATTGATATCAGATTTCAAATACTTGTGTTGATTAATATCCATAAACAATTCACTTGAGGTGGATTAATTTTTTTTCAATTAAACTCCAGGGTCACCTTACCAGGTGAAGTGGGTGACTAAGTCGCCTAAAAGATGAAAACCTTGCCTTTCTTTTGTTAGGAAAGTGAAAATGCCTTGTGATTTTTTAGATATACATTGAGTGACCATACATTTTGAGATGTACCTTTGCTTCAGCCTGTTATTTCAAGTGTTATTTTGTAGCTCAAGGCAAAATTTAGACATGAAGCCATCAAATAAGCTGGTTTTTATTTCAGTTGCATCGAAAAACAGACCCTTTCACATTCACAGGCATGTCTTTTGATAACTGATTGACCATTAACCCTTTCCTGAGTAAATTTTTAGCAGAGATGTGTTATATATCTCTCTGGTTATAGAAACTATCAGTTGATTTCCAAAAGTTATCATTTGATGATAAAAACACAAATTTGTGTTTTAAAACTTAATATAGTATGTAAATAGCAATTTGTGTTTGAAGAACAAAATCAGTGACCTGAAGATTTTAATTGCTATATGTTCATTATTTTAATCATAAAACCATTTGAAACCATGAGTGAACCTGTCAGGGGGAAATCATGGTGAACATTGTTGTGCCTGGGAAGTACCACTCTGTGAGATTGTCTATTTTCGGGAACATTTGGGAAAATATATTTAGAAAGATATTCAACTCAAAAAGCAAAGTCTATATGTTATGATAGTCAAGATTTACTGTAAAAATGCAGTTATGTAGGTCCCGAGATGGGACATTGAAGTGTTGTGGAATTTGAGAAGTGTTGTAAGATTAAAGTTGTGAAAATACAGAAAAAAGGAGCAAAGCAATACTATTTAACCAATTCCTGATGTTACTACATGCATGTTGACAGATAATAAAACCATATATTTGTAGTTCTGTCAAAATATACAACAAAGCCAGAATGTGAGAGGGTACATAATGAAAGCCCCCCCTTTCTAAAAATAGATGCACCCATATGTTGGCTAGTTAGTTTTGGTTGGAAAGAAGGTTTTAGCTGTTTCAGTTCAGCTGGAAAGGTTTTAGTTCATTCATATACCAACTTCAATGCTTCACTGTCTTATGTATGAATAGTTATGGTAATGCTTCTTCGGCAACAAGAAATTGAGACGAACAAAATGGTGTGAAGATATATGGACTTGCTCTCATGTACATGTTACAGGGGTTGTTTAAACAAGTTTACAAATTTTATTCAACTGCCATTTTACAGTTAACTTTTATACCGTTTCAAAAAACATAAATGCTTATTGGCATTTGATTCAGCATTTTTACTATTGCACAATTGCAATACTGTAATCTGGTTATTTCTTTAAGTTAAAATTCATTGCAGATGTATAGCGTCTACAGTGCTCTTAAGTCATGTGGCCAAAATACACTGCATATGAATATGTGTTTATAATATACATACAACTCAGAATGTTTCTACTTGAAAATAAAAGAATGTTTAAAACCAATGTTTATAAATAATATTTATGGAGCAAATCTTGCTTTGTTTACACTTCTCCCTGTTTTGTCCAAAAGAAGAAGTCACTTTTCCCTAAATTTCAAGTCTAGCTTGACCCATGTAAACTGCATAAAAATGACTTCTCATTTCTTTTATTTTTCATTTGCACAAATATTTTTGGAACAGGTTATTTTGTTTGTAGAATAGTGAAAAATTTGTGTGCAAAAAAAATATTGACTGTTGCGATCACATACAGAAATTGGTGTTAGCATGGAATTAATTGCCTGATGTAGGTTCAAACACATATCTTTTTTACATTTCCGTTTATAATCCATAATCAGTTATTCATCACAGTCCTGTTGTTGCTAAGCATCTGTTCACTTTCAATTATAATGGCTACATTTTAAAGTAAATATAATACCAAAATACCAAAATAAATAATCCACACCTGATGTTGTTTCATTATTCTTACAATTCTTGTAATTGTAGTCTGCTGGATCGAAAAAGGAGGATAAGAAGAAAGGAAAGAAAAGTAAAGAGAAAGTCAAAGGTCCTAACCCTATTGGATCAGACAAAGGCAGGCCCCAGAGTGGAACAGGTCAGTCTAAGGGAGGGAAAGTCCCACAGCAAGTGGGAAAGGGACTGGCCCAGAACTATGGAAGAAAGCTAGAGCTAGTAGATATTGTCATCAAGGATGTTGAAGATATCAAGATAGAGAGTAAGACTTGCAGCATTTTCTTTTAGAATCAGTGTTGTTGTTTTTCTGTCGAGATTATGTGCTTTTTCCTTCTATGCAGCTCTCACACTTTAAAAATAGTGTCAATGAAAATAATTTTTTGGGTGATGTATTCAGTATAGAGAAGAAATTTACATAGTAAATTATATTTTTTCAGGAATACTCAATGTCCATCACATTATAATTAAGCCGTCCCCCACTTCCTGACATATATAAGAATACTCAATGTCCATCACATTATAATTAAGCCGTTCCCCACTTCCTGACATATATAAGAATACTCGATGTCCATCACATTATAATTGAGCCGTCCCCCACTTCCTGACATTTATAAGAATACTCGGTATCCATCACATTATAATTAAGCCGTTCCCCACTTCCTGACATATATAAGAATACTCAATGTCCATCACATTATAATTAAGCCGTCCCCCACTTACTGACATATATAAGAATACTCAATGTCCATCACATTATAATTGAGCCGTCCCCCACTTCCTGACATTTATAAGAATACTCTGTATCCATCACATTATAATTAAGCCGTTCCCCACTTCCTGACATATATAAGAATACTCAATGTCATTCACATTATAATTGAGCCGTCCCCCACTTCCTGACATTTATAAGAATACTCGGTATCCATCACATTATAATTAAGCCGTTCCCCACTTCCTGACATATATAAGAATACTCAATGTCCATCACATTATAATTAAGCCGTCCCCCACTTCCTGACATATATAAGAATACTCGATGTCCATCACATTATAATTGAGCCGTCCCCCACTTCCTGACATTTATAAGAATACTCGGTATCCATCACATTATAATTAAGCCGTTCCCCACTTCCTGACATATATAAGAATACTCAATGTCCATCACATTATAATTAAGCCGTCCCCCACTTCCTGACATATATAAGAATACTCAATGTCCATCACATTATAATTAAGCCGTTCCCCACTTCCTGACATATATAAGAATACTCAATGTCCATCACATTATAATTAAGCCGTCCCCCACTTCCTGACATATATAAGAATACTCAATGTCCATCACATTATAATTAAGCCGTCCCCCACTTCCTGACATATATAAGAATACTCGATGTCCATCACATTATAATTGAGCTGTCCCCCACTTCCTGACATATATAAGAATACTCAATGTCCATCACATTATAATTAAGCCGTTCCCCACTTCCTGACATATATAAGAATACTCGATGTCCATCACATTATAATTGAGCCGTCCCCCACTTCCTGACATTTATAAGAATACTCGGTATCCATCACATTATAATTAAGCCGTTCCCCACTTCCTGACATATATAAGAATACTCAGTGTCCAACATTATAATTAAGCCGTCCCCCACTTCCTGACATTTATAAGAATACTCGGTATCCATCACATTATAATTAAGCCGTCCCCCACTTCCTGACATATATAAGCATCCTCACTGAGGAACAGCCAACATATTATTATCCAATAAATTAGATTACCATCCAGCTATCCATGATAATTATGATGGCATCATGGAAGAGTTTTTCCTAGGACTATCATCCCTCTGTCCGTGATAATTATGATGGCATATTGGAAGAGTTTTTCCATAGATTGCCATCCATCTGCCCATGATAATTATGACGGCATCCTGGAAGAGTTTTTCCATTGATGCTATCACTATTTTCTGTATGGTATATAGATGGGAAAGACAATTTTTTCTTTCTTCTCGAGAACAGTTGGATTAAGGATATAGCATAAATTAATTCCTAACATTATTGTGATCAGATCTAGTATTCATTCTTAGATAAACATAATTTACAATTAAACTTTTCTTGCTACATCAAGTAATTTGTGAAAGACATTGTATTTGTCCATTGTGCAAGGGACATTGTACTTTTACATTGTGCAAGATACCTTATTGTCTATTGTACAAGACATTGTATTTGTCCACTGTGCAAGACATTGTATTTGTCCACTGTGCAAGACACTGTATTTGTCAGTTTTCCAGACATCATATATGTCCATCGTGCAAGACGTCGTATTTGTACTCTGTGCAAGACATCATATTTGTACATTGTGCAACACATTGTATTTGTCCATTCTTGATAGGTAGTTTTCTCGGAGTACAGCTCATTCTGTCACTCACTTATGCCATCCATGCTGTACACAAGTCTTTCCCTTGTTAATGCAGTAAATGTTAAAGTATGCATCGATTGGGCAGTAAAAGTTAAAGTTTACATTGGGGAGGGACAGTAAAAGTTGAAGTTGACATTGGTAAGGCAGTAAAAGTTCAGGTGTTAAATAAATTTAAGCAGAACAGATTTTCGATATTGAACAAACTATGTACATTGTCATTTATCTGCATACATTGTCATTTATCTGCATACATTGTCATTTATCTGCATACATTGTCATTTACCTGCATACATTGTCATTTATCTGCATACATTGTCATTTATCTGCATACATTGTTATTTACCTGCATACATTGTCATTTATCTGCATACAGTGTCATTTATCTGCATACTTTGTTATTTACCTGCATACATTGTCATTTACCTGCATACATTGTTATTTATCTGCATACATTGTTATTTACCTGCATACATTGTTATTTACCTGCATACATTGTCATTTATCTGCATACATTGTCATTTATCTGCATACATTGTTATTTACCTGCATACATTGTCATTTACCTGCATACATTGTCATTTACCTGCATACATTGTCATGAGAACATATAGATGTCCTCATCCATCTTTATTACAGCATAATCAAATTTCTAGCAATATGAATAGTCAATTACCTTGATATAAAATCCAGTATTTCTGTAAAAATTATTCTTGAAAAGGTGTATGAATTCCCAACAATGTCAGAACTAGATCATGTGCCAAGTAGGGTGCAAGTAAGTAAAAACTAGATCATGTGACAATTAGGGTGTAAGTAAGTCAAAACTAGATCATGTGACAATTAGGATGTAAGTAAGTTAAAACTAGATCATGTGACAATTAGGGTGCAAGTAAGTCAAAACTAGATTATGTGACAATTAGGGTGTACGTAAGTCAAAACTAGATCATGTGACAGTTAGGGTGTAAGTAAGTCAAAACTAGATCATGTGACAGTTAGGGTGCAAGTAAGTCAAAACTAGATCATGTGACAATTAGGGTGTAAGTAAGTCAGAACTAGACCATGTGACAATTAGGGTGTAAGTAAGTCAGAACTAGATCATGTGACAATTAGGGTGTAAGTAAGTCAAAACTAGATCATGTGACAAGTAGGATGTAAGTAAATGATATGCAGACTGGTAATACACAAGTGAAACAAAATGGTAGACAACCTCTGCATCAGAAGTTAAAAATTCAAAAATCTAATTTGTGATGCAAATACCATATATGAAATGATTCTATTATGTTTAAAAATGATTTACTGTGTGGTTTCATATCAGTGGAAAGTTTGACCAAAACAGTTTGTTTTGTGCAAAGTTTTAAGAGTCAATAAATGAATTACATGTTAGTTTTTACCAAGGAGTATGTAATGTTATGAAAATCTTGAACCCCATAAACCCATCAGTGTAATCTCAGAGTGTATGGAGTTCAGGAACATCATAAAATCCCATACATACCAGGAAATTCACATACAACTAATAATCTGTCTGTTGTCTATCTGAACTTCCAACACAACTGGACAGAATTTCACTTGATAGGATACATTGCTTGTCCATTTGGTTAGTCGCTTATCGAAGAAGGGTGTCAGTTTTTCTTATGTGCCTTGAATTGCCTAAAGAGGTGTCTGAGGATACAACTCTTAAAATGAAAATGCTTCTAATTTTGAACATTCTTTTTCTTTGTTTTAATTATATCTGAAAGAATAAATGAACACACTTTAACTAAATAATAAACCGAAACATCAGCTGTTACATACATGTGATTCTACTGGTGGTAGGAAAAATATCATTTAAAGTTATCTACCTCTCATACAATTTTAAAGGTGAAATTCACAGCTTTTAAAAACTGAGACATTTTTAAGATGATTTTGATACAAAAGGGCATTATTGGGCATTATATCCACACAGAAACCAGTAACATCCAGTCTACTAGGGACTAGATCTGTTTCACCAGTGCAACTGTCTGTGCAGTGACCTACCTTAATTAAAATTCAGCCAACCTTTGGTGAAGTAGACATAAATAGAAGAGACTGACCTGAAAATTATCTCTGCAGAAATACTTTAATAATTATTTTGAATTTAGTCTTGTTTAATTATTATTGTATTTTTCAAGATGTTGGGAATATTGAAAGGAAACTTTTTTTGGCCAATTCCTGTTAAATGCCAAAACATGCACTTTTTTCAATGCTAACAATCATCATCAAACGAAAATTAAAAAGTTTAACAGCGCTTGGAAATCAGAGTTAAGTCAGTTCAGGTTAGTAGTAAATTTCGCAAGTTGGCATTGTGTTTTATGCAAAGTGGACATTAAGATAGTATATGGAGGAATAACATACATGCAGACACCAACAACTCGGGAAATCTAGATCTGATAAATATTGACAACCTGTTAAGTGTGAAAGTTACAAAGCACAGTGAATGTAATCAGTGGACAGGAGGCTAGTAAACGTGTGAAGGAAAATGCTTATGAATTTTATAATAAATATGTTTGCAATCAGTCAAGAGATATACAACTCCTCCTTTTCCATTTATTTGACAATAACCTCACTCTTATTAATGAATTATTTTTGTAATTTTGCATCATAATCTGATTCAAGTTCAGAATTTGCTATTTTATTATAATTTGAAAAGGGTATAATATTATGGCAATAAATGCACATGTTTTGTTTTATAAACCTAAAAATGCGTAAAATGTATCTTGGTAAGAAATCCCACTGATTTCAAATCCAGTCTACTATTAAAAATCTTGAAATCATCTGTTCTGATGGCCTGGTTGTACGCTATCAGCTTAGAAATATTACTACCAATATCACACATTTAATGGTTACTAAAAGATGTTAATGATGTTCTCACACACATACATCTAGATAGCATGTAAACTTGTAAAGCATGCTATCTGAGTTTCTTGTTTGAAATGATTATGTCAGTTTTACCTGTATTCCAGATGGTGAGCATAGAGCAGATGATGTAACCTCCATTTCAGTGAACATTAAGGTACACTATTTATAACCACTTTGTAAATGTACGAATATAAATTTAATTGCTAAATACTTTTATATAAAATGTTATAATACACCTTATTTTCATACTTGCTGTATTTATTGTACTTTTTAATATGAGCAGTGCTGTTTTGTAGTAAATTCAGCAACAGTCTTTAGTTTAAATTCAGATGCCATTGACTATTGCATGATATTTCCTATATCCAACAGTCTTTAGTTTAGATTCAGATGCCATTGACTATTGCATGATATTTCCTATATCCAGCAGTCTTTGGTTTAGATTCAGATGCCATTGACTATTGCATGATATTTCCTATATCCAGCAGTCTTCAGTTTTGATTCAGATGCCATTGACTATTGCATGATATTTCCTATATCCAACAGTCTTCAGTTTAGATTCAGATGCCATTGACTAGCTATTGCATGATATTTCCTATATCCAGCAGTCTTTAGTTTAGATTCAGATGCCATTGACTATTGCATGATATTTCCTATATCCAGCAGTATTCGGTTTAGATTCAGATGCCATTGACTATTGCATGATATTTCCTGTATCCAACAGTCTTCAGTTTAGATTCAGATGCCATTGACTATTGCATGATATTTCCTATATCCAACATTCTTTTAGATTCAGATGCCATTGACTATTGCATGATATTTCCTATATCCAACAGTCTTCAGTTTAGATTCAGGTGCCATTGGCTATTGCATGATATTTCCTATATCCAACAGTCTTCAGTTTAGATTCAGGTACCATTGACTATTTCATGATATTTTCTATATCCACAAGTCATAACAGCAGCAGTCTTTAGTTTAGATTCAGATGTCATTGACTATTGCATGATATTTCCCATATCCAACAGTCTTCAGTTTAGATTCAGATGCCATTGACTATTGCATGATATTTCTTATATCCACAAGTCATAACAGCAGCAGTCTTTAGTTTAGATTCAGATGCCATTGACTATTGCATGATATTTCCTATATCCAGCAGTCTTCGGTTTAGATTCAGATGCCATTGACTATTGCATGATATTTTCTATATCCAGCAGTCTTCAGTTTAGATTCAGATGCCATTGACTATTGCATGATATTTCCTATATCCAACAGTCTTCAGTTTAGATTCAGATGCCATTGACTATTGCATGATATTTCCTATATCCAGCAGTCTTCGGTTTAGATTCAGATGCCATTGACTATTGCATGATATTTCTCATATCCAGCAGTATTCGGTTTAGATTCAGATGCCATTGACTGTTGCATGATATTTCCTGTATCCAACAGTCTTCAGTTTAGATTCAGATGCCATTGACTATTGCATGATATTTCCTATATCCAACAGTCTTTAGTTTAGATTCAGATGCCATTGACTATTGCATGATATTTCCTATATCCAACAGTCTTCAGTTTAGATTCAGATGCCATTGACTATTGCATGATATTTTCTATATCCACAAGTCATAACAGCAGCAGTCTTTAGTTTAGATTCAGATGTCATTGACTGTTGCATGATATTTCCTATATCCAACAGTCTTCAGTTTAGATTCAGATGCCATTGACTATTGCATGATATTTCTTATATCCACAAGTCATAACAGCAGCAGTCTTTAGTTTAGATTCAGATGCCATTGACTATTGCATGATATTTCCTATATCCAGCAGTCTTCAGTTTTGATTCAGATGCCATTGACTATTGCATGATATTTCCTATATCCAACAGTCTTCAGCTTAGATTCAGATGCCATTGACTATTGCATGATATTTCCTATATCCAACAGTCTTTAGTTTAGATTCAGATGCCATTGACTATTGCATGATATTTCCTATATCCAACAGTCTTCAGTTTAGATTCAGATGCCATTGACTATTGCATGATATTTTCTACATCCACAAGTCATAACAGCAGCAGTCTTTAGTTTAGATTCAGATGCCATTGACTATTGCATGATATTTCCTATATCCAACAGTCTTTAGTTTAGATTCAGATGCCATTGACTATTGCATGATATTTCCTATATCCAACAGTCTTCAGTTTAGATTCAGATGCCATTGACTATTGCATGATATTTCCTATATCCAACAGTCTTCGGTTTAGATTCAGATGCCATTGACTATTGCATGATATTTCCTATATCCAACAGTCATAACAATAACAGTCATAGTGTTTTTTTTTATTTTCCCTGCTTTTTACAAGTCAGAGGGCTATAGCAGTGCTGTCCATTGGGAAAACATTTTGATCACAAAAACAGCTAGGCAAACACCTAATGTTTCTTACAGCAATGATATGTTCATAAAAACTACCTAGTTCTGATTTGGTTTGGTGTTTTATGGCATAACAACACAAGTAGGTTATTTAGTATAAGAGGCAATTGGAGCAATGTGCCATGCCCAAGGATACACCATAGTAGACAGCCTGGGCTAATCTAATGGTACACCATAGTAGACAGCCTGGGCTAATCTAATGGTACACCATAGAAGACAGCCTGGGCTAATCTAATGGTAGATTTGAAGTAGATTGGCATGCTGACCACTGAGTCCCTGCAGCTCCTACCTTAATAATCCAACTCTTACAAGATGCAGGAGAGTGCATTGGAACTGTTCTACATCCTTGAGTACTGAGTCATTTATACCATTTCTTAGACAGTTCTATTAACATATAAAGTTTATTATCTACAGGGTGAAACAGAAGTTGAAGATGATAAAGAAGAGGAGGATGTACAGACAACATCAGAGGTAATTGAAGCGTAGTAGAATCCATATCTAATGTAACTCCACGGTCCAATGAAATTAATTCATAAAAAGACAATTTTCATTACAAATGAGAAAAGATACAGCATTGAAGTACACAAATAAACACATGCAAAATGTATCTAATTTTAGCTTGATGCACCTAAACATTCCCTGGTGGCAGCACTGAGTCTAAATTGGAAAACTTGGAGAATCAAACAAAATTGAAAATTGTGTTTAAAACAAAACAAGCAGTAAGAGTATTATTATATAGGTTTACATCATTAAATCAACAATCTCTCAACACAATAAGATCTTAAGCAACAGTGACTCATTAGGCTGGTTATCAGATTTTTCTATAGATTTCCATAAGAAAACATGTTTTCATATGTGAAAAATGTACAGTTCACTGGTCTCTAATATAGACATTTTCGCTGATTAAAGATATGCATAACGGAATGACAACTGCAGATTTGTAATGAAGGCAAACAATTACTTGAATGTAATCTTTTTATATCCAATGAAACTTCTAAGTCTGAAAGTGGGGGCAGTTCTCATGAACTCTTTGAGACCCAAAAGTAGGCCATATGTTAATTTCTTAAGCAAAAATGAGGGCTTTAGGTATGAGTTTAATGGACTGGGTAATTTGCTTTCTGGTTTGAAATTAGTTATGGTTTTATACACCTCAGGAATGTTTTGTTATTGGCATTATCATTGACCATCAGTATGTTGGTCAGTCTGTCCATACATCCATCCAGCCATTAATATTTCCTTGTCTGGTCCATAAGCTTGTAACAGTTGAAGAGATCTTTGCCCAAACATAGTATGACTAGATGGTGTGTTCCATACCATAATAAGGCCTGTGCCTGAAGGTCAAGTTCACAGCAAGGGAAAATGTAATTATTATGCAATAACATTTGTACCCCTGTAGATAAATGAATAAAACTTATGCCAGTTATATGGTATGTATAATGGCAACAGAATGCGCTAAGTGCAAGAAATTGAAAGCTAATGAAGACTCACATGAGACTTGTTTTGTTTTCACATAATATTTATCATCCTCAACTTGCATTGTTAAGGATCATTAAGTAGCATTGTTGTGAAGCCTCAGATAGAGTGCAACATTATAAGCCGTCACATCAGTTCGTTATCTTAGTGGTGGATGTCATGTTGTTTACCCCCCAATAATATATGTTCATTGCAGACTGTAACAATTACCTCTAGTCAAATTGAGGCAGAAAAGGTTACAGAATTGCCGTTACCACATTCTTCCCAGATGTTAATCGAGTCACAGATGTGTCACCAGCTACATAGAAATAGTGATGCAGTTGCTGGCCTTGAGACAGTTTTTATCCATTCATGTGTTGGATGGTTTGGGTTTAATAAGGGAGTGTTCCACCTTATATTGGCAGTCCATTGGGCACAAGTGCCACCTGGTGGCCTAGCACGGGCATAGCATTGTTAGGCTGGATGCATGGGTATTTGTCAAATCCTGATGATCCAAATCACCATCCTTTCACACAATACACCACCTTTCTGGCTGCCAACCAGCCAATCTGGCCATCTGGCTGGCTTTACCTGTAGTCTAATGACCAGGGATCTGTCACTTCACGAAGCTGTTTTGCATACTGGCCAGTTGTTCCATGGCATGTGATAGCGTAGGGGGATCAGTTTGACTAATGTGTCCATTTTAGTACACATTCTGCATGGGCAGTTCCAGATGCAACAGTCAAGCTGACTGTCCAGTCAGCAACCATGCATAACATCCATACCAGCAAGACAAGCTGTGGCTCTTTACTGGCTGCCAATTCAGCCTGCAAGTCAGTTGTTCACATCTTATCCTTTGGAGAGATACAATGACACACACAGAGTGGCAATTTCTCATCCATGCCTCAAAGAAAGTTTTACATGGACATGGAGCTAACACTGAATAAGAATTATCCCCACAGTGAGTGCAGGTATTACATGGATGACTTAGCATACTCAGATCCCACAATAAGACTGACTTTGTTCATCATAAATTTTCCCAACTGGAATTTGTCATGGGTGCTGATATGATTCAACTTAGATCAGTTTGAGCCCTTAGCCATAACCCCCTTGAAGCTGCTGTTGTACAAAATGTATTTCTTGATAGCTCTAGATTTGACATGTATGGTGAGTGAATTGCATGCCCTTTCAGTGAATCTGAACTGGCTCCAGTTCAGATAAGATGGTTCTAAGGTATTGATGATGCAGCCAAGTTTTATAGCAAAGAACAGGACGCTGTCCATGGGCATTCAGAGAGTGGTCAATTATCCCCTCATTCCATCAATCAGCACAAGAAAGCAAGCAGTGATGCAGGATCCAGTCCATGCACTGGAACATTATAAAGTGAATTGAAAGGTGCCATTGGGCCCAGCAATGCCGTTTTCTTTTGATCAGTCCAGGAAAAGAGGGTTTAACCATCCAATGACAGGCATCATGGCAAAAGTGGGTAATACACTCAGCATATTCTGAGAGATCAAGTATGCTTCATAAAAATCTCAACTAATGGAATCAGAGATAATTATGCAAGAATCACTTTCCATTGGAATTTGGTGATGCAAGATGCAGTTGACTAGCATACAGTAAACCTTCTCAAGCTTTTGTCTGTGTAATCTATCTTCACAGAGACATGAATTGAATTTGGTAGGTCTAGTGGCTGTAGCCCAGATCATGGCAAAGAAAAAGCTAAATGCTGCTGTCAGTGAGCAGTCAGAGATAGATAATCTATCCCCTTTCCTCCATCAGTCAATCTAAGGAAGCATTATTTAATGCAATGCCCATTCCATGCACTCAAGCATTGTGAAGTCTGCAGAAAAATGCCATTGGGCCTGGCAACACCTCTTTCTTCTGATCTTGGCTAAAATGGGTAATACACTTAGTGTATTCCAAGATTTGAAGAGACCAAGTACTCATGAAAATTTCAGCTCATGAAATCAGATCTATCTCTAGGATTTGCTTTCAAATGGAATCTGGTGTTTGTGCATGTGATTTGAATTTTTAACATAGCTTTAACAATTTTTCAGTCATATAGCTTTGATGTATGCAGTGTGGCAGTTTTTAATGATGTCTAGTACTGGGGCATCATGCCACAGACATGTTGCATCATGTCCCACCCAGTCACATTATCCTAACACCAGGCCGACAAGTCCAAACACTGACCTCATAATGCTAAGCACCTAGCGGGGCAGCTGTTAGTACTATTTTTATAAGTCTTTGGTATAACTCGGCCTGGGTTCAAACCTGCAACCCCCAACATCCGAGGCAGACACTCTAACCACTAGACCACTGTAACAGTCTGGAATCTGGTGATACAAAACATAATAGATGCAGTTGGCTGGTATGCAGTCTTTTTTTAAAACGTTTTTAACTGTGTGATCTAGCTTTGCTGAGACAATAATTTAATTTGGTGGGTCCAGTGGTTGCAGCCCAGGACACCACCAGGCCAGTTTGAAGTCAGCACAGTCATACCATGGGTACAGAACTTTAGACCGTTAGTTGTTCTTCTCTTAATGTAATGTGCAGTTATGCTCCTTAAGGGAAGAATCTTTATCCTTCAAGGGTGACCCTGGTATAGGTAGGGAGCTCAGCACTACCACCTTTTACATAATCAAATTACTATTAAACCTTCACACACCTCCCATCAAGTGTGAACATCCTAGTTGAGTCAGTGCTTCGGTTAAAAGTAAACAACCAAACCTACATAGCAGTGGCAAGTGGAGGTAAGGAGAAAGGTTGGGAAGAGTTTCTTCCATTTATCTATATGATATATTGATTGGAAAGAAATTTTACAATTGCTGGATTTAAGAATTAGCAGAGTCACTTCCAAACATTAATGTGACTGGGTAAGTATTCCTAAAGAAACATAATTTACCAAAAACATTTCGCTAACTGCAATTACATATCTATGAAAGAAATTATATAATCAATGTAAAAATGTATAAAACCTTGGAAAATCACTTACAATCTTTCACATTCCGTCAGCCAGCTGTACAAGCTTTCATATACAGAAAAGCACAATAATTGTGTCAAATTGAAAAAAAAATGTTCTCCAACACACCTTTATCTTTGTGCATTTGATAAGAGGAGTCGATGATCTTCAGCCAAGGAAAATTTGATGAATTGTTAAATACTCATTCAGGTAATAATTTAATAGACAGTGAAGACCGTGTACATGTCCCCATACTTTCTTTGTAATGACATTACTTTTGGATAGAGAGTCTAAGATTCAGCCAATGTGGGCATGTGAGAAAGCTTGCCAGTAGCTTCTCGTGGGTCGGTGGTTCTTTCCGGGGTTTTCCGGGTTCTTCCTCCACCATTAATACTGGCCGCCATGTATAGCCTATCGTGCTGAAAAATGGCGTTAAACCCCACAACAACAACAACAACTTTTGGATAGATATTCAGCTAAGAGTAGCTAAAGAAAATGAACACCAGTGTTACGAGTCTATGCTCTTAAAATAAGTAACAGAAAAGAGTGAAAGACAACAAGCTGTATCAAATTTAACAAATAATTTAATTTCCCTTGAATACAAAGTGAAAATAAGAAAATAGAATTTATGATATTGTGAATTAAATCCCAAAATAATCCAAGAATTAGATCAAACACAAGTCCTAGTAATTTAAAGTCCTGAATAAAACTAAGTACAAGTCCCGAAGAGATCCAAAACTGAAGGCGATGATGTGTATATTACAGCTTATGGAGTGCTGATGTGTCAAAAGTCTTTTGCTGAATCACAGTAATATAATTCCAGGTTTGAATTCAGTATAAATTCCAGTGAACATCTTCATCCAAGAATTTTATCAGAGCACTTTTGTATTTCAGAGAAAATAATATACTTTAATTCAATAATTTGAAGAAAATAAAATTCAGACCAAATTGGTCACAACATAATACAACTTGAAGGTGCTTGATGATAAAGAATGACTGACCAAATCCTCACAATCTTAAGATTATATATTTGCCTACTTGACCTCTGGTCACAATTATCATTTTCTTTTTTAAAAAAACATTACCTAATGGAAAATAACCTTCTAGAATGATCTAATGAGCCTTGTTTACTTACAACACAGTAGCCTGCAAAATTCACTTAGGAAACTCCAAAACCCTGACCCAAATCAACATATTTAATTCTTCTAGTTTACCTGAATAAAATTCCTGATATTAAGTTCATACTCATAGAGAATAATGAAGCTATTATTAGTTGTTTACATAAAATTAAATACATTTTTTGAAAAATGTCAATCAGGTCAAGCAGAAATTGACTCAGTTTAGGACAAGGTCAAGTCCAGCTTACAGTGTTGGATTACAATAGCATGTAATGAAATAAAAAATAAAACTAACAAACAAGCAATTAAATAAAATATACATAATACCAGCCTTTCCATTTTTTTGATGAATTTGGGTTCCTTAGATTCTTAACTACATAAGCTACAATAGCCATGTCCATTTTTAAAAAAAGTTAAATATATTCCATTATGTCACAAGCAATTATCTTTTTGGTGGTAACAATGGTATAGGCATTGTCAGTATGTGATGAAGTTATTTTAGACTGGTTATAGTGCTGCTTTGTTAGCAGTCATATGTGTTTCATGACATTCTTATTTCCTAGTGATACTTCCCAAAGTCATAAGATTTTGGTGGATTAATGTCCAGCAAAGTAGGTGAAGATAGTTCCTCATAACAATAGTTAGGTGTTGAAGATAATTCCTCATAGCAACAAACAGGTGTTGAAGATAGTTCCTCATAGCAACAGATAGGTGTTGAAGATAGTTCCTCATAGCAATAGATAGGTGTTGAAGATACTTCCTCATAACATTAGACAGGTGTTGAAAATAACATTAAATTTTTGGCAGAATTGAAATTATCAATAAAATGCCTGTACTTTTAATTTTTTATGTCATTACAGTAACTTTTGAATAAAAAAGAATGAAGAAATCATCAGCTTTCATGGCCTGTTGTTTACATTGCTGTTAGTGATAACATGTCTTATAATTGTTTTGACGTCAGTAAGGTTATTATGATGTAATAACAACCACACACTTGGAAGAAATTCAAAATGGCCAATGTTTGCATCCATTATATTTTGCTAGCATTAAACAATGTATTTATCTCATTTTCATTTAACTTTTAGGATAAAAAGATTTTGGATTCATTGTCTGGTATTCCCCACCCAGATGATGAACTTCTGTATGCTGTTCCAGTCTGTGCTCCATACACTTGTCTGACACATTACAAGTATGTATTTTTATATTATCCATATAAAATCAGTACATATTCTTTATATTTATCATACATAACATAGTTTGGGAAATAGTAGTATAAAAACATAAAAATTACAGCTAAGTTTTAATGTGGGATGTTCACATATGGAGTATTTTCTTGTAAAATTTCTCTGAGATATAATGCAAAGAAGGATGGCATCAGAAATGATGTATATCTATTTTCTGTATTTCTGTATATTGTCTGTATTTTTAATGAATGTGTTTGGAACTTTTACAGTCTCTGAAATCCTAATTTCTTTATCAGAAAGGAAACATTCTGAGTTAACAGAATGATATTCTCAGTAGGGCCCCACTCACTGAAATTGTGAAGCTCTATGGTACAGACTGTGCTGCAGAAAATTGTACCAAATCTGTATTTCATTTGTGATTCATTTGGATTTTGAAACGCATTTATAATTCATTTTATTTGTTCTGTTTGCATTCCATTTCCATTTGCATTCCTTTCCATTTGCATTTCATCTATCATCTCATCACTTTTCATTTACAGTCCTAGCCATGTATTCTGATTTTGTGTTTATTGATTCCATTATTGTTTTCTTTCATTTTCATTTGTTTGGAACAAAATGGAAATATTTGACTGAAATTGGAAGTTTTGTTTTTTTGAGTGTTAAATGAGAGAACTGCTGCTTTCATATCTTCTCTTATTGTATGCTAATTATTTTAGCAAATGCATAAAAAGGAAAGGTAGCATGGAATTTGCTTTTAATAAAAGTAAAATCTATAATGTCAATAAATGTAAAATCCCCCATTTTTGATTCAGCAGATGTTGCTTATTACTTGGTTTAATTCAAATAAAAAAGTACAAATATATACACAGTTGTGATAATGTCATCACATTATGGGTGGTTGCCTTGAGATAAACAATGTCACAACTTGAAACAGATGAAAAATGTCTGTCCATTTAAAGACTCCGATCCCAGATTACAATGCAGAAATGGCTTTTGATCATGGAAATTTAGTGACATCCTGAAAATATTCAAATAAGTTCATGAATGCATTTAATTCATTTGTCATTGTGGTTCTGCATTTTGCATCTGCACTTACATTTTCTTGAAAATGCATTAATCAATTCATCTAACTTTATTCTACATTGCTTTTGTCTTCATTCTGCATTTTTTTGTTTCATTCTGTGTTTGGTTTTGATTGGTAGAATTACCAGTTTGGGGTCTGATATTATGTCTGTCAACAGTTTGCTTCTGCAAGATGACTCTACTTGGAATTATTGGGTCTTAGCCAAATTTGGTATGAAGTTTTATGCTAAATTTGGTATGAAGTTTTATGCTAAATTCTGTATGAAGTTTTAGGCTAAATTTTGTATGAGGTTTTACGCTAAATTTGGTATGAGGTTTTACGCTAAATTTGGTATGAAGTTTTACGCTAAATTTGGTATGAAGTTTTATGCTAAATTTTGTATGAAGTTTTACACTAAATTTGGTATGAAGTTTTACGCTAAATTTGGTATGAAGTTTTATGCTGATTTTGATTTTCAGCCTTCAGTGTCATCATTTGGAGAAGTTATGGCCTCTGATTACGTCACCTCCTAGCTTTAATTTCAGTAACGTTGCATCACCTAGGGTTGTTAGATTCAACCAAATTTGGCATGCAGCTTTACATTAGAAAGATATTATATGAATTTGGGTTACAACCCCAAGTCTTCACAACATTGCACTTTCTGGTGCATATTTTGTCTGCATGAGGTTCTGTCTTTGTGTTCATAATGCCCAAAACAGAGACATTTTTCATCTTATATAATCCAAAATAAAATTTGCAATTAGTATAGCTGGTGCTTACAATCCATGTTGTGAATTAGCTCAAAATAGCCAATTATCTGTGTTTTTTGCTGGATATCTGCATTTGGTAAATATTTAATGCCTAAATCAAATTAATTCATGCCAGTATTCCTGGATTCATCATTAACACATGATCCCATAGGTCGAATGTTGGGTCCTGCTTTTTCTATAAAACTTTAACCCTGTGCAAAATGCAATACTGTGGAATGAAATCTCAATGTTCCCCATGACATCATATACAGGAGTTATATCCCTGAATGTTCCCCATGACACCATGTACAGGAGTTATATCCCTGAATGTTCCCCATGACATAATATCCAGGAGTTATATCCCTGAATGTTCCCCATGACACCATGTACAGGAGTTATATCCCTGAATGTTCCCCATGACACCATGTACAGGAGTTATATCCCTGAATGTTCCCCATGACATCATATGCAGGAGTTATATCCCTGAGTGTTCCCCATGACATCATATACAGGAGTTATATCCCTGAGTGTTCCCCATGACATCATATACAGGAGTTATATCCCTGAATGTTCCCCATGACATCATATACAGGAGTTATATCCCTGAATGTTCCCCATGACATCATATACAGGGGTTATATCCCTGAATGTTCCCTATGACATCATCTACAGGAGTTATATCCCTGAATGTTCCCCATGACACAATGTACAGGAGTTATATCCCTGAATGTTACCCATGACATCATATACAAGAGTTATATCCCTGAATGTTCCCCATGACATCATATACAGGAGTTATATCCCTGAATGTTCCCCATGACATCATATACAGGAGTTACATCCCTGAATGTTCCCCATGATATCATATACAGGAGTTACATCCCTGAATGTTCCTCATGACATCATATACAGGAGTTATATCCCTGAATGTTCCCCATGACATCATATACAGGAGTTATATCCCTGAATGTTCCCCATGACATCATATACAGGAGTTACATCCCTGAATGTTCCCCATGACATCATATACAGGAGTTACATCCCTGAATGTTCCCCATGACATCATTGACAGGAGTTATATCCCTGAATGTTCCTCATGACATCATATACAGGAGTTACATCCCTGAATGTTCCCCATGACATCATATACAGGAGTTACATCCCTGAATGTTCCCCATGACATCATTGACAGGAGTTATATCCCTGAATGTTCCTCATGACATCATATACAGGAGTTATATCCCTGAATGTTCCCCATGACATCATATACAGGAGTTACATCCCTGAATGTTCCCCATGACATCATATACAGGAGTTACATCCCTGAGTGTTCCCCATGATATCATATACAGGAGTTAATCCCTGAATGTTCCTCATGACATCATATACAATAGTTATATCCCTGAATGTTCCCCATGATATCATAAACAGGAGTTACATCCCTGATTGCCCATGCTCTTGACTTTGGTTTCTATGGCCTAACTTTTTTGTTGGATTTCAGTTGTATATGTCAAGGTGTATTCAGTTGATGAGACTGAATTAGTTTGAATTCCAGCATTCTATAACATTTAGAGGAATTATGGCCCCTTATTTCCATTGGATATCTGGAGCATTACCTTGCCTTCTTCTGTTGGATTTCAACACAATTTAGTATATATCGATAAGACCATAAACGGGTTTGATTTATAGCATTCCGCAACATCATTTACAGAATTCATGGCCCCATATTTTCTGTTCTCCAGACTGTTTTCAGCAAAGTCAGGATAATGCTTTTTATTGTTGACATTTTCACTAAGTTTGATAATACATGTACCATTTAGAAGTGTTATGGCCCAGGATTTCCAGTCTACCTAACATAAACTTATGCAGCATATCTTCACTAAAAAGTGCAGGCAGTCAACCAGATTTATCATACTATTTTAAACAAGTTGGATTTTTAGCATTCCTTGTCATTGTTTGAGGAATAATGGCACCTGAATGCATGTTCTCCTAACTTTGGTTTTCCGTCTCATGTCTCTATGAATTCCTTCTTAACATCCATGACAGTTTACAGAGTTCATTCATGTTCTCATCATCTGTGACAGTTTACCAAGTTCAGTCGAGTTCTCATCATCCATGATAGTTTACCAAGTTGTCATGTTCTCATCCTCCATGACAGTTTACCAAGTTCAAACATGTTCTCGTCCTCTGTGACAGTTTACCAAGTTCAGTCATGTTCTCATCATCTGTGACAGTTTACCAAGTTAGTCATGTTCTCATCATTAGTGACAGTTTACCAAGTTCAGTCATGTTCTCATCATCTGTGACAGTTTACCAAGTTAGTCATGTTCTTATCATTAGTGACAGTTTACCAAGTTCAGTCATGGTCTCATCATCCTTGACAGTTTTCCTGTTCTCATCATCCATGACATTTTGCAGAATTCAATCATGTTCTTATCATCAGTGACAATTGACATGAGGCCAGTCATTTTCTCATCATCCTTGACTGTATAGAGTCCTGTCATGTTCTCTTTAGTTCAGTCCTGTTCTCATCATCTGTGACAGTTTACCAAGTTCAGTAATGTTCTCATCATCCATGACAGTTTACCAAGTTAAGTCGTGTTTTCAATATTTGTGACATTTACAGAGTTAGTCATGTATCGGAAATATCCAGTTTATGTTGCAAATAATGACATAACACTGCTGCTTCATTAGACTATCTATATAATTGTGTTTGTGTCTGTGTGTCTGTTTGGGTGGGAAATCATGAGCAGATATATTTTTTAATGTAGAAATGTTTAATTCAAATTCTATATATTTCAGGTACAAGGCTAAACTACTACCTGGTTCAACGAAAAAGGGCAAAGGTCAGTAAAATAATTATATCTATAGATATGTTCAACTTTCAAAAGAATCAAGTTGAAAACTTTAAATGCAGTAAAAATATGCTATGTATTTATCTCTATATTTTCATAACTACATTTCATGATTTTGCAAATTAGGTAACTAATCATCTTAAGGCATTAAGGTTTAAGCAAGATGTATTTTAAACTTTTTAAAATGGTGTCGTCAGTGAAGTCACATTCCAAATTGTGGGTAAAATCATCATATTTGAAGCTAATAATTAACTGTCAAGTTCAAATTGTAAACCTATCACCCTCAGGTGACCTTAAGAACTGTAATCAGCCTCAGTTGATGGTATGGATTCAGTAAATGTGACACAGGAACAATATAGAAAAAATTAGCAGTAAAATTACTGACAGTCAGACTGCTGTAAACACAGAGACGGAAAAGTTTTATTTATACAAACTACTACTATCATAAAAGAAATGAAGATAAAGGTCCTTCATCAGTGAATTTAGGAACAGGCATTATATAGTGACAACATGGAGAGAGATGGTTTATATAATTCTTAGTAGTGAATTTCTTTGGCAGGCTTGAGGTTGTAGCAGATGATAACTGTTGACAGTTTTATCAGGCAGATTTAGTCATACTATTACAACTACTTATTTAGGGGCCCCGAGTGGTCGAGTGGTCTAAAGCGCTCTTCGTTACGGATCACTGCCATCTCACCTCTGTCTGCGGCGGTTCGAGTCAAAGATTCAGCCAATGTGGGTATGTGAGAAAGCTTGCCAGTAGCTTCTCGTGGGTCGGTGGTTCTTTCCGGGGTTTTCCGGGTTCTTCCTCCACCATTAATACTGGCCGCCATGTATAGCCTATCGTGCTGAAAAATGGCGTTAAACCCCACAACAACAACAACAACTACTTAATACTTTTTTTTAAAATTTCTTTTCAAATAGGTTACTGATCATAATACATTTTGAGTATGGCAATTGCCTTGCAAATCCAGTCCTATAAAGCCTGTATTTAGCCACAAAAGTGCAAAAAGTTGTTTGCCACCTTCATTGGGAGTCAGATGAGAGTTGTCTCCCCATGAATAGAAGGATTGGTACTAGATCCTGTCCATACATTAGTTACTGCTTCTGCTTGTGCTAGGGAGCACACTCTTTTGGAGACCTCACAAAGCAGTTTTCAGTTGGTGCCTTTTTGGACAATTAGTGTGATTCTGAGTTGTTGTCTGACATAACAGAAATATACTGCATCTGTATTTCTGTCTTTCTCAGTTCTGTCCGAGAAAAATAATTCACACTTAATTTGGCAAAATTCATCTTATGATGTACAAGTTGGCACTAATTTAAGAATTTGGAAGGTCTTTGAAAAGTACATAAAAACATCTTTGTGTGGCTGTCTGTTCCAAGTTTCATCATCTGTCTATTGACCAAGAAAGACAAGTTGACATTCAGACAGGTTCTGCAGTCAGGTCAAGTTGTATTACATTGTTTAGAGAGGAAGCTTCAAGACCTGAGCATTATCAGATCTTTCTTTCTGCAGTAATGACTCCAGTGTAATTATAATAGTTTATGCCAAGACAAACAAACCTGTTTTTGATGCTGAATTCCCAATTCTCATCAGTGATGTGGCAGGTCTGGGAATGTCAAGACCAATGTCAGTTTGTATATATTAGAAGTTCTTTATTGACACACAATAACTGTTTACAGTTTTATTGCAATAGACTTATTGTTCAACTTGGTATACATGGTTATATTTCAGCAATATGAACACAGCCACACCCTCTGATAGCCTTGCTTGTCTTGCTTGGGTATCAGTCTCATGGATGGCAAGTGTGATGAACAGACTAGCGCAATGAATGCTTGCTAGTGCCGTAACTGTGTCAGTTAATCTGCAGCTTTTGAAAAGAGAATCACTTCTGCATTCATTAAAAAACAGCATAAATGCCTTACTTGTATTGCAGCCATTGTTGTCAAATCAGCGTTTTTGTAGTTCTATGGAGGAGGATCAGAAAAAGTTTGCTGAAAAGACAAACCTCACAAAGGCCCAAATCTTAGAACTCTACCCTTGTTTCAGAATAGAGACTAGGAAACAAGAAGGACCCCACTAGGTCATGCCAGATGATGAAACAGTCTATCAGGTCCTTCCCTTGATCAAAACCAGTTTCTAGAGGCCAATGACAACAAGAAGCAGGCAGATTGGGATCACTTTTGATCCAGTTTCTTTCCACACCATTCTCCTCCCCACATAATGATACAATGCTCAACCTTTTTCACATATCCTAGTGGTGGGGAATCTCTGACACTTAACCACATAATGGGAAAGATGTTCCTTTAATCCAGCAAGTTAACTTAATGGACCTCCATGTAAGTTTCTCCAAACAATCTTCTCATTATGGAGCTACTCCAGATCATGCTCAGCACCCTTCCACATTGTCCAAGTATCTCATTCTTGTAGATGCAGACCCATTCAGAGCAATTGCTTTGCATCAAGAAGCAGTAAATCTTCTTTACAATCATCTCTGAGGACCTCAAGATCACATTCAGTACCCCTTGCACCTTGGTCAGGGCTCCTTTTGTTACAGATACCCTCAAAGACCCATTCAGAGCCAGTGTTCTGCAGCAAGAAGTAGACTCTTCTCTCACAAGAGTGACTGTAGAAAGTGCTTGAAGCATAAACTCACATGTATGTTACTGAATACTGTTCTTGGTGCCAAAGATGGGATAATCTGCAGTCATTTTAGATCTTCAGAATGCATAACTCCATATCAAAACACAAATCTTACAGGAAGATCCTGGGGTTCACTTTCAGGGATACAATATACCGGTCCAGGGCATTTCTTTTTTAGTCTGAATATTAATCTCTGGGTCTTTATGAGAATTATGGGCAGAGTCATGTTGCACTTCAAAACCATCTCCACATTCATTATTTAGGTGTGTTATATTCTAAATCAAGACATGAAATCCCATGTTTTGCTTTAGCTCCACTTTGGATTCCTCATCAAAAAGTACAAATTCAAAATCATTCCATCTCATCATTATAACAACTTTGGTATGGATCTCAAAATGTATGTGAACAAGGTCAGTTTCTCTATGGAACTTGGTTTGAAGATCATCTTAATAGTGTCTTTTATCCTTACAAAGAATCACATATTACTCATGGAATTCCTTCCAGAACTTTTTGTCTGTTTCTCCTTTGAATAAGTTCCTCATTCACATTACGTTAAGGTCATTAGCCTGCTACCTCACGAATCTAGCCCTACTAGAAGATGAAAATCATCTTTTCTATTTCAGTAGACAAAGGGCATTAACTATTAAGTTGCCCATTACCTCCCCTTGGCACCACCAGGTGTCACCAGTTTTTTGATTTGCTGCTGTCTGGATAACATTGTCCAGTTTATCCTCCAACAATCCAAGCCATTTTTGTATTCTAATTGACTCATCCAAATTTGAGTGATTTTGTCACTTTTAAGGACTTTGCCATTCTAAGACTACATCACACTATGCTATCCTTGACCTCTACAAGGTCGTTATGAGCTAGTGCAACTTTGACTTTTTTCACTTGCTCCATTTTTAATGGAGTTGGTTTTAACAAGTTTTTAACATGCTGCATTGCTAATTTATGCTTTGTTTTCCCCTCCTTGTGTAGTTTCAGTAGAATAGTAAGCTAAATACTTGAAATGCTTCAGTTCAAAGCATAGTCTGATTTGCTAATCTAACCTTTTAGCTAGTTAGTCACATACTGATATGCTAATCTACTCTTTTAGCTAGTTAGTCACATACTGATTTGCTAATCTACTCTTTTAGCTAGTTAGTCACATACTGATTTGCTAATCAAACCTTTTAGCTAGTTAGTCACTTACTGATTTGCTAATCTACTCTTTTAGCTAGTCACATACTGATTTGCTAATCTACTCTTTTAGCTAGTTAGTCACATACTGATTTGCTAATCTATGCTTTGTTTTCTTGTTTCATTTCATGAGAAATGTTTACTAAATGCATGAAATGCGCGTTCAAAGCAATAGTCCATTCAGCATTGAAGGGAAGGAAAAACAGAATAAATCAAGGAAGACAATATGTGGTTTGTTGTTGGTGAATAATCGGGGAATATTCCCCAATTTTAGGCAGCGCAGTTGGCATAAGTTCCCCCGCATGTCTGAGCATGGCCTTCAGGCCTGTAAGTCAGGGCCCATGGGGGTCATATCGAGTCAGTTGGATCAACCCCCTTGTACCACTGCACTGTTACTGGCTGTCCAGCCATCACGGACCATCCAGCATGGGAGTCCTTTTAGAAGACAGCTCAGCAGTCTCCCAATCATTGGGTCAGTGTTCCCCAATTTTAGGCAGCCCAGTGGGTGTAAGTCCTCCTGCATGTTTAAGCTTGGTCTTGGGGCCAGTATGTATGGACACATGGGGTTTGAACTGGATCCCTTTGATCTAATGCATAATAAAACTGCAGTGTTGCTGTCCGTCCATCACTGGCCATCCAGATGTTCCAACATTGGGACCTTTTCGCTAAATCAGTCCAGCCCACTATGATTTATGGGGATCTTAGTGACAGTTCCGTCAGTCTAACCATACCTTCATTGACATGCCCTTTGTTTGACGGAGATTTCAGTTATAAGTCAGTCTGTCCAGCCAGGTCCTTGGAAATGTCAGTGCTGGTGATATCCAAACTGTCTCCTATATCGCCAGCTTCCAGGCCGACCATTCACCAGGCAGACCAGCCAGAAATGCCAAACTTCATATGTTCACTGTTTGTCAACAAAAGAGAGCTAGTCACATTTTCATAGGTATGGCTTCTCCAGAGCAGCAAGTAGACCCAGTTGGGCATAGACACAGTGAATGTGACGGAACTCCTTCAAATCCACCATCCTTCACATCTTACTCAGATCAGACCAAGGAATGGACTGAAGTTAAGCTTTTAAGCTGACATTGCAGGCATTTATAGGGTGTTGGCTACTTCAGAATGCTCTCCACCCCCTACCACTACTTTAAAGAATCCCGAAGAGGAGGAATAGATGGACTTATGGTGACAGATGCCTTCAGTACTGATCTCCATTCACTTGAAAAGAATATAGTAGCTGTTCATGTGTCTGTTTTATAAGGTGGACAAAAGTGCTCCATGCCCATCAGAGCTTGTTTGAGCCGTCGATGCACCTTCATTGTTTGATTTGGCCTCATTCGGACCTTTCAGACTCAACTGAGATGAGACACCCAGCATTAGCCAAACTTGGGAGGCGATGGCCAGGATTGCTAGGTTCATTGACCAGGGCTGCTCACTATACTGTGGCCAATACTTTAACGAGTTTCTACCAATTTAATCCGTATACGACATGTCACATTTCTGTGATCCATGTCTCTCAAACCTTGTCACACCCTCCCTTTCCAGAAAACCCTGTTTAGGTCACCATTGCTTTGGATTAAGAATTGAGGAAGTTCGGAGGCAGGCATGTCAGGAACTGCCCCTCCGTTTTGCCGCTCAAACCACAAGGGGTGTTTGGAACTACTCAGCCCCCACCAGTGTAAGGGGATGTTAAGCCTCCTCAGAAGAGGGGATTTCTCAGTCACATGTGCACCAATATCGATCTTTTGGAAGCATTCATACAGAAGCAGCAAAAAACTGAATTTTGAGATTACCGGATGTCCCTATTCCCTCAGAACGGGGGGTGGAGTGGGGATCCTGGTCATTTGGATGGTTGCATGTTTTGTTCATCAACAGTCCCTACCTCTCCTCCTCTTCATTCTTCATGGATACACCATCAAATTGGGAGAAGGATGCCTTTCTACAACAGGAGATATGGTCACTCATTGGATGTATGCCACCAATCTCAATCTGACTGACACATATTTTCACACAATGTGTCATGAATGTTTTTTCTATTGTTGCTTACCACGACACGGTTTATCAGTTCAAAGTTCTCCCTTTGACCTCAATATCAGATTATGGATTATGTCATCACCCTGTTCCAATCAACAGCAGCCTACCTGGATGAAATCCTACAGAAACATATGGTAAGTTCTATTCTACCCCAAGGCAGGAATGATCTCCTCTCTCTTAAGATTATCCAGGCTTTCCAGTAAGCTGGGATTGTCAGATCTCTGTCCATCCCAGAATTTTGTCCATCTGGACATAGCATTTTTAACCTACCAGAATCTGGTACAACGTCCTCATGTACATGTAATCAGAATTGTCTGCCTCAAGTGGAAGTAGCGGTAGGTACCAATGCCAGTGTGCATTAATGGGGTACCCACCTGTTTCCGACCTTCGCTACCATTGGTGACACATGAGAACCAGGGTGAACATCCTCTGCACATCATCAACCTAGAAATAAAAGCTGTCATCAACGCCTTTCACTTCTAAAAAGATCAATTCTGAGGCAAAAATGGTCCTCATTAGGTCCGACAACTCAGTATTGGTGACCTATCTCCTGAAGCAGGTTGGCTCCAAATCACATGACATGTGTGTTCTTATTTGGCAGTTTCTACATTGGTGTCACAATCTCAATATCAACATACAAATCAGACACATTCCCATCTGACTCAATGCCTAGGCTGACACTCTATCCAGAAGAAGTCAAGTCCTTCGCACAGAATGGTCATTATTTGGATTTAGGGGGTCAAATGATCTACCTCTTTCTGTCAAGGTGGAATCACAAGCTACCCTTCTTTGTCTCTCCAGTTCAAGACCCTAAAGCATGGGCTGTGGATGCACTGTCAGTCATTTGGGAGCGGTTGTTGGCATTTGCCTCTCCTCCAACTCTGCTGATACTGAAATAATCCAGAAGCATCCTCGTCAGTTACTCACTTAGCTAAAAACAAGCAACACCAGGTGTTGCCATGGGTAGGTAATAGACAAGAGTAATTATCCTTTGTATATTTAAATAGGATAAGATGATTTTGCTTTCCATGGTTATATATACATGACATTTTGCATATCCACTGTAGTGGTAACTGACACATGTTTGGAATTTAGCGCCATTCCCTGTGTCGAAGAATAGACTTCTCTGGTCTGACACCCACATAAGTGGACAGAGAACTTTTAGCACATTTGGTAGCAAAAAACAAGCTTGGGAGGGCTGGATTCACATAGTAGTGGTCATAAACCTGTTATTATAATTTGGTAAGTATCATTGATGAAATATATTTTAACCCAACTGCTCCGGTGGCCTAGTGATTAGAGCATCTGCCTCAAATGCAGGAGGTCATGGGTTTGATCCCTGGCCAAGTCATACCAAAGAGTTATAAAAATGGTACTAACAGCTGCCTCGCTTGGTGTTCAGCATTAAGAGGTTAGTGTTAGGACTGGTTGGCCTGGTATCAGGATAATGTGACTGTGGAGGACATCATGCTGCATGTCTGCGGCATGATGCCCCAGTGCTAGACAGCACAGTAAACTGCCACATTGCATAGTGATATGACTGAAATATTTTTAAAGTTACGTTAAAAATCCAAATTGCGTCACATAACATATTTTAATCCAATAATTGGTTTCTCATTTATTAACTTAAAGTCTTAATTCATCATCATTTATTATTTTCCTAAATTTATGTTGACCAGGTGCTTAGAGCTGACACATTTTGCTATGTGTATGGAGCACTGTTTAGAAGATTTTAATCAGTTATGTTATGTGTATTGGTATTTATTTATTTATTTATTTATTCTAGCTGCCAAAATTGCCTTGAATATGTTTGTTCACGACAAGCAAGCCTCATCCAGAGAGAAAGATCTCCTGAAGATCTTGAAGGTAAAATTTTTATTTGTAATTCCTTTTTTGAATTTTATTTTAGTTAGGTATATTTTCTGCAAAGTTACCAGAAACAAAAGTATTGACAAGATACAGAAAGGCTATAATGTACTCAGTTAGCTTGCTCTTGGTCTGTACATAAATCCTGCCTTGGATGTTTTGCTCTTAGTCTGTACATAAATCCTGCCTTGGATGTGTTGCTCTTAGTCTGTACATAAAGCCTGCCTTGGATGTGTTGCTCTTGATCTGTACAGAAAGCCTGCCTTAGATGAGCTGATTTGGTCTGTTCATAAAGCCTGCCTTAGATGTGTTGCTCTTAGTCTGTACATAAATCCTGCCTTAGATGAGCTGATTTGGTCTGTTCATAAAGCCTGCCTTAGATGTGTTGCTCTTAGTCTGTACATAAATCCTGCCTTAGATGAGCTGATTTGGTCTGTTCATAAAGCCTGCCTTGGATGTGTTGCTCTTGGTCTGTACATAAAGCCTGTCTTGGATGTGTTGCTCTTAGTCTGTACATAAATCCTGCCTTAGATGAGCTGATTTGGTCTGTTCATAAAGCCTGCCTTGGATGTGTTGCTCTTAGTCTGTACATAAATCCTGCCTTGGATGTGTTGCTCTTAGTCAGTACATAAAGCCTGCCTTGGTTGTGTTGTTCATGGTCTGTACATAAAGCCTGCCTTGGATGTGTTGCTCTTGGTCTGTTCATAAAGCCTACCTTGAATGTGTTGCTCTTGGTCTGTACATAAAGCAGTTCTATGTAAGTTTTCTTTTGTAAGATGGAGTCACTAGCACATTGCTAATTGTGTAGAAAGTCACAAGGTGCAGAGAAAACCAAAGACATTACTGTATCTGATAATTCTAATGTGAATTCGAGCATAACATGTTTACTCACTTATAAATCAGATAAAACTGCAGACTTCACAGACCCAGATCTGCCTCAACACACCCAGATCTGCCTCAACACACCCAGCCAACAGATCTGAGTCTGATAGAAATAAACAACATAGACCTGATCTGCCATCACATAATGCACTTTCAGATCTGGGTATATTGCAGTTCGACCCAATTTAGATGCAATATATAATGTACTACTGTATTAGTATTAGTATTACTGTATCAGTGTTGTGACTTGGAGAGTTCAGATAAACTTACGTCATCTACAAGTCATTTCTGGCAAATGTTAAGTAAGAAATACTTTATAAATCTTATCCAAGTGCACACTGCTTAGAACCAGAATTGTCAGCACATAATACACTGGCAGATCTGGGTCTATGCAGTTTGAAGTAATCGGTAAAATGAACATCACACACTATGATCTGCTATATATGCAATAGCAGATCAGTATCCATGCTGTGTGCAGTTGGAATTGCCTTAAAAGTTAGTATAAACAATAAGCTTTCAGTTGTTTTTTGTTGTACCACAGAGAAGTGAGGTTAGTTTTTATTTTTTATTTTTATTTGTATTTTGTCTTGCAAAACTTCTCAAAATAATTGAATGCAATTTATAAGATTTTAAAATAATAATCAATATTCTGGGGATCCTCTGTTTCAGAATACGAATAGGAGACATTTAATTAAATTATAATGTTCTCTACCATCTAAAATTTATTATTTTTTCAGAAACCTTTGAAGGAAGAAGAATTGTTTTGTAATTTGTCAATTAGATTTATGATAGAATTGGACAATATAATGAGGGATTATATATCTTGACTTTTTTTGGTAAATAAATATGCATTAAAACATTATGGTTACATTTCTTGACTAATCTCTTTATAAATGAAGCAGTGTAAACCCTTGAACCTTTCTTTTACTTTGTTCAGCATGACAATGAATACAAAGTTTTTCCATAGAAAAGCATTAGCAGCATTAGATAAAACTGTAAAGGATTTTTTTATTTTACATCAAAAGACTCAACACTTGGTTCTTCTTTCTTCACAGGATGTTGATATATCCAGAAATTTTCCAGGCAAGGTGAAGGTTGCAGCTGCGAATTTGCACAAACAGAAGAGACATTGATATAAAGCACCAGATTCTTCTTGTGTTACTTACCAACAATTTCAAGTTATGCTGAGTCTTTCAAAAGTATTTCTGCCTGATTCTTAGATGGATGTTAGTTTTTTGACAAATGGCTGCTTTTTGTCAGCAGTGTTGTCATCATCAATGTCAAAGTTTTGTGTTAAGACTTTTAGTCACATATCTTCTGCATCCATTGTGTATTCAAATGAAACTGTTTGATAATAGCACTCTGGCCCTAAAGTGCTAGGAGTCCCTGTTTTACCTGCTTAAGCATCATGGAGAAAATATTTCAAGTTTTCTGTTAAAGTCGTTAAAAGTCACATGTATTATTTATCAGTGGCTGCATTCAACTGAAACTTAATGATAATTTTACTGAGTCTAAAGTTTATATGCCAATTTGCTAGGAGTTCCTTTCCTGTTTGCCTTGTCATCTGAAGCAAAAGCTTAGTTTATCATTGTGGATAATATTAAAATTTTGTGTTAAAGGTCTTAAAAGTCTCATATCTTCTACATTTTTTGCTTTTTCAATTGAAATTTTGTTATAGTGTTCCATTATGTCTGAAATTTTATACTCTCTTGCCTATCTCACCTGTTTATGCAGAAATCATGTTTCATCTTGGCGGTGTTCAAGTTGCATGTTAACATTTTTTAAAATCGGAATTTTCAGTATAGTTGCTGTCTTCAGCTGAATGTTTAAAATAATGTTACTATAGGTCTAAAGATGATATGTTGATATGCAAGGACGTCCTTTCTTCCCTCTCTTGCCAACTATAGCTATGGTTAAAAGTTTTTAGTTTTAAGTGAAAATGTCTGATACAGGGAATATAATGACCAGCTTACTGATATATCTGAGACCCTTCCAGGGAACACTTGTTTATAATTTGGACTACTTTTTCACTGGGAGTTACACCAGATTGACCAATACTCAAAATCTCATTTATCTGTTAAAACTGATTTATAAATTTCATGTTGTGTAGACAAAGGCAGAAATCTCTGATTTTGTCCATGATTGATTACATAAAGTTCCTTTTGATTTACATTCATCTGTAGACTAATAGTAATGGAGGCCTCGATGGCCGAGTGGTCTAAAGCACTCGCTTTTACTGATCACTGCCATCAAACTTCTGTCCATGTGAGTTCAAGTCCATGCTCAGCCAATGTTGGTATGTGAGAAGCTTGCCAGTCGCTTCCCATGGGTCAGTGATTCTTGCTGGGTTTTCCCGGATTCTTCCTTTGCTAGTTATACTAGTCACTTTGTACAAGTACATCACGGTCTGGAAAGTGGTATTAAAACAACAAGAACAACTAATAGTTAATTTGAATACAAACTGTAGTTACTGTGTTCATCAGCATGATATCACCCATTAAGAATAACAAGGAGCACGCATCAACAGCAAGTCAAACTATTAAATCACTCTCCTTCATAACATAAACAAGGGAGAGCAGTCTTTCTTCTTATGTGCTAACCACAAATCCTGGACAGATATACAAGCTGGTTGTACTGCTGTATGCTGTCATATACAAGAGTATGAACTTGACATTGCATGGTATTCAGGATATTTTTAACTTTAATGTGCATATTATCCATTACTATAGAGTTGTCAATTTGATTTCCATCTTAACACAATATCACTACTGTTGAGTTGGTCAATTTGATTTTCATCTTAACACAATATCAGTGATGAAGGATTTTCAGTAATTTAACATTTTTTCTTCCAGTCTCAGATTTCATTCACTGGTGATTTTCAAAAATAAACTGGTGACTTTGAAAATGAACTTGCATTAGCATATGGGTGGGTCTGTATAAAACTAGCATGATATTTTTCAATTATTTTAATAACAATTTCCATGAAATTGTTAAATGTGTTCATTAAAGTCAGTCCTTTTTGTGTAAACTTAAAACAGGCATTTTACCTGTAGAAAATCTAATTTTCATTTCATGCATCAGTTTTAGAAATGTGCATTGTTCTAATAACTGTTGATACCTATTAACTGCAGGAAGTACTTTTCATTTGACTGTTTATTGGTTTTATATTTTTGCAACTTACTGACTAAAGAATATTGTAAAAATTAAAGTTGTCTTGAGCAACCTCTGCTGTTTGTGACCACCTGTCATTTGTGACAACAATTTTCATGCACAGATCAATTATATAAAATGCACTGTCATGAGTGACCACCTGCAGAATGTGACCAGCAACCATAATTCTTAGGTGAAAACAGTGATTTGACACTGCTGTTAATGACTGCGTCACAGAAACAAAGTTAAATAGCACTGACTTTTATTTAATCCTTTGTAATCATAACCACTTGGGAAGGTCTGGAAGCTAAGTGCAGATTGTTCTAAACAACAGTGCTATGAACAACAACATCACAAGAAGAGAGATAAACACTCTTACCTTTTTATTTAATCCTTTGTAAACATGTCTACTTATGAGGATTTGTTCTATTTTGACAAAATAATCTGTCTACCAGATTTAAAATATCTGCAGGTCATGCAGGAAGCATTATATCCTGTAGTCCTTACCAGACTAAAGTACATTTTACTATCGCATAGTCTGTACCAGACTGAAGTACATTTTACTATCCCGTAGTCTGTACAAGACTAAAGTACATTTTACTATCCCGTAGTCTGTACCAGACTAAAGTACATTTTACTATCCCGTAGTCTGTACCAGACTGAAGTACATTTTACTATCCCGTAGTCTGTACCAGACTAAAATACATTTTACTATCCCATAGTCTGTACCAGACTAAAGTACATTTTACTATCCCATAGTCTGTACCAGACTAAAGTACATTTTACTATCCCGTAGTCTGTACCAGACTGAAGTACATTTTACTATCCCGTAGTCTGTACCAGACTGAAGTACATTTTACTATCTCGTAGTCTGTACCAGACTAAAGTACATTTTACTATCCCATAGTCTGTACCAGACTGAAGTACATTTTACTATCCCGTAGTCTGTACCAGACTAAAGTACATTTTACCATCCCGTAGTCCGTACCAGACTAAAGTACATTTTACTAACCACCAATTTAGTGCTGAATCATGTAAATCCCTATTACGATTTACCATTATTAATCAGAGTGAACAGTCAAGGATATAGATTGTCAGTTCAGTGGTTTGTATTGTTTCTTTATCTTTGGGAGAACCCACACAACCCCAATTATGTCATAATTAGAAACCTTAAATGGTATCACTATACGGGTGATTAAGTTGTTTTTCATTGGAATCAATCTATAATGTCGGCGATGAAAGAGGTCTTTGTCTTAATAAGTGATTATAATTTTCCAAATTTGCTTGTCATTTAAAAAGGTTCATCTTTTTTTTTTGTTTTTTTTTTTGAATATACACTTATTAAAACCCACACACCATGCCATCTTATTAAAACCCACACACCAAGCCATCTTATTAAAACCCACACACCAAGCCATCTTATTAAAACCCACACACCAAGCCATCTTATTAAAACCCACACACCAAGCCATCATCTGTTCATCATAGTGCAGCTGGTTTCAGCCTATGTTTGTCAACTTAATCGTTATTTCGTTGGTGAATTGAACATTTGACTTTTCGTCTCTCCATAAATTTATTTTGTTGAGTAAGTGTTATCATAGCTGTTTAATTCTTATGCTTCATTTAAAGTAATTATGAAATTTATTGACCTGTGAAGTTAACTTAATGAAGGATAAATAAAATATTACTGTAGTTAATTTTGCAGTTTAATTATAACTGTGAATGTTTTATGATAGATATAAATCCATTGTTATTTTAAATTATTTTGAGACAAAATGAATGCAATATTTGAAAAAGATGCACGAATAAGACATAAAAATCATCTTGAGTAATTGTGGGTATTTTTCCTTCTTCAGCCTTGTCAAATTCTGACCGTGACGACTAATCATCTTGAATAAGCCTCTTATGCAAGACCATCTTGAGAAACTGCTTTTTGTTGGTAGAAGGGGTGGTCTCTCAAGACAGGTTGTATTGTATTAAATTGAGTCTGTAGACTACTCATACAAATTGTAAATTAATTCACGGTAATTACAGTATCTACTTCTCTGTTGGAATGTCCTAAATATTGTTGTTCTGATCTGTGACTTGTTCTAGTCTGAATCATCTGAAACACTATATAATATTCTTGAATAATTTGGGACAAGCTGCTAAATAAACATTTAATCCACCAACTGAAACTGTTTTACTGTTTTGTTGAAATATTTTCTTGTTTCCTGATATATTTGAGTTGAACCATCAATATGAAACTCTTGGAAAGATCAGTACAAAGTGTCAAATATTTCTTTCCTTTTCAAATGCTGATCACTTTCCCTTTTCATATGTTTGTGTGTGTGTGTGTGTGTGTGTGTGTGTGTGTGTGTATATATATATATATATATATATATATATATATATATATATAAAGACAATGTGACATTGTTATAGAAAACCTGTGTCAAAAAAAGAATTGATAACAATAACATTGTTGCATCATATACTTAGACCATAGTATCTCCATTAATATTCATGAAATTTGTATGAAATAATCTGCATTAGTAGTGAATGGGGATACCGTAGGGACTATAGGGCATACCATTAAAAACACCCTTGGGTCAATATAGGGACAATGTAAATTTAACATGGGAAAAATGGCTGGGTCAATATAGGGACAAGGGGAATTGAACATGGGGAAAAATGGCTGGGTCAATATAGCGACAAGGGGAATTGAACATGGGGAAAAATGGCTGGGTCAATATGGGGACAAGGGAAATTGAACATGGGAATAGAGTGTGGGTCTGTCTAGGGACAAGGGGAATTGAACATGGGAAAAATAATCTTGGACAAGTTGAGCCTCAAGGGAAATGGAACAGGGTCGGGACCTTATTTTAATATGATCCCGACCTGATGGGTCTCTATTTTTTTGTTTTTTTAAAAAAATAAAAAAATAAAAAAATGGGGCTAGGCAATTGAAAGTCTATCTCTTTTCGAGAGATTGGAGTGGCCCTGAAAAGGGCCTTTGGGTTTCTTCTTCTTCTTCTTCTAACTCCTTAACTTCTTTATCCATCCCCTTATTTTTTCCATCATTCCTTTCTTCTTTTCTGTTTCCAGTATCCAGTCCGGGTGACCCAAGGCTCGGAACTTCTGTTGGATTTTCATCCAGTTAGCGTTTAGTTTCTCTAGTTCTTTCTTTTTCTTTCTATTTTCTTCTTCTTCTTTTCTATCTTTTGCCCACCTGTCCTTTATTTTCTCCACTTCTTCATCTATCACCTTTCTCATCTTTTCTTCCCCTTTTTTCAATTGTTCAACACTCCTTTTGACAAAGGGCCACTCTGACCTTTTTCTATCTCTTCCAAGAACCTTCTTACTTCTTTTACCTTCTCCATTGCCTCTTTTAATGTCCCCACTCTGACATAAGGGGGATTTATTAGCCCTCTCAATCTCTTCACTTCTTCAATTAATCCCTCTGTCATCTCCCTGGCTAATTTTAGTTCGTTCACGTAGTGCACACTTGTTCTTAACCTCCAATCTCTTTCAATTCTTTCAACTCCATATTCACCATCCACCATCTAAAAATAAACATGCCTTAAATCATTAAACAGTTGGGACACTTCCATCTTCTTTTTTATTCCTTAGAATGGTGCGAACGAACAACTTTGTGGGTTCTTATAGTTAAAGTGCGGACGTGAAGGAAAACATCTCCCTACTTTTCTCATTTCATATAATATACTATCCACATAAGTGAAGCAGCAATAAACAAACCCCAAATCTACTATCCACACACGCAAAGCATTAAAATTAAACCCAAATCTACTATTCACACAAACGTACATGAGCGCTTACAAATAAACACACACACACACACACACATAAGAAAAAAGAGTCGGTGTTTATATTCACACTACATACACATATTGGCAAATCTATTACTATTTCTTTTCTAGAGTATTGGGTAGCCCTGAAAAGGGCTGTTTGTTTTTTGAACTCCATGACACCTGGTTAATGATGGCACCTTCCAGGCCTGGCACCACACACACATCTTCTTCCCCAGTCTCCTTTCACTCTTTTTGGGGGGAGAGCAAAGGCGGGATAAGTGGCTTCAGAATCCCAATCTTCTGTCTCTGGGATTCTGAAATTTCCTCTCTCCTTTTCTTCCTCTTCTTTGTTTCTTCTCTCCTCCTCTTCTTTGTTTCTTCTCTCCTCCTCTTTCATTCTTCCCTCTTCTACTATGGTCTCTGCAGCCAGCTCATTCACTATACGCCTGGCATATTCCAGGTGTACATGAAGTTCAAGCAGTTTTGCTAGTCTGATGTTCATTCTCTTGATCAATCAACAAAGGTAGCTTGACTGCCGAGAGATTTTCAATTTATAGTGAAAGCGCGGACGTGAAGGAAAACATCCCCTAAGACCAAAGTTATATTACCTAGATCATGACCAAACAATGCGCGGACCTAAAAGAAACACTCACTTTTTTACTGCCCATTACTAATTTAAAAATTTTCATTAATCACTTCAATATACTATTCACATACGCAAAGCAATCAAATCAAACCCCAAATCTACTCTCCATGCACTTCAAACAGCAAAAAAAATATGATCATTATCTACTATCCACACAAACACATACAATCACACCAGAAAAGAGTTAGTGTTTATATTTACACTACTCTACATACACACATTGGCAAATCGATTGTTATTTCTTTTCTAGAGTATTGGGTAGCCCTGAAAAGGGCTATTTGTTTTTGCTTGTGTGAAGTTGAAGCTAGGGCGATCTTTTAGTTTCGAAGAATGCGACGTCCTCTGATGATAGGCTTTCTGATGATAGGTCTGCTTCTTCGGAAAGAGAAGAACTCTTTGGTGTCGATACGACAATCGACAAAGCCTCTGTCAGGTTCAGGTTCCTGCTGCTGCTGCTGTTGTTGCTGTTGCTGCTCTCTCTGCTGTTTCTGAAGTCTGTACTTCTCTGTCCATTCTTGTCGGGGCCCCGAGTGGCCGAGTGGTCTAAAGCGCTCTTCGTTACGGATCACTGCCATCTCACCTCTGTCTGCGGCGGTTCGAGTCTAAGATTCAGCCAATGTGGGTATGTGAGAAAGCTTGCCAGTAGCTTCTCGTGGGTCGGTGGTTCTTTCCTGGGTTTTCCCAGGTTCTTCCTCCACCATTAATACTGGCCGCCATGTATAGCCAATCAAGTGCTGAAAAATGGCGTTAAACCCCACAACAACAACAACAACAACAACTGTCCATTCTTCTTTCTCCCTGTTCACTTCTTCTCTGAAGAGTTCTTCTATCAGGTCTTCAGTGACTTTTAACATTCTCACATTCTCTATCTCTTCTGGCTTCGGTATCAGACTGTGTCTGACCCTATGCAAATTCACGTAGGCTTCGTTTAGCTTAACTAGTTTGGAGCACATCTTCGTAGGAGGATGAGTCGACAATGGATGGTTAGACTGAAGGCTACCCAGGCTTTAAAGTCAAAGCCCGGACGCGAAGGAAAACATCCCTCCACAGTTTTCGAGCCACAACGTTCAATGAGTGTCATGAGAGGGATAGTAAGAAGTCAAAGAGCATGAATCAAGATTTCTATAGTCAAACAAACCACAAAGGCATTTTTTCTTCAAAACACATTTTTTATTCAAAATCACTTAATACTAACAAACGACTATAACATTTTTAATAATAATTCAACAATATAACATCAAACATTTTTTCCAAATTACAAACATTTTATTTCACTTAACACTTTTCTTTAAACAGGGTTGACAACGTTGTGAATGAAATTGTGATTTCCACTGTTGGAAGTCATTAGGCCATTGATGGACACTACGTTTCCTAGCTTGAGACAAAAGATAAGCATAATGCTCACAAAACCATTGATCTACTTTCACATCGTTTCTAGAAGAAGTACGAGGATCAAAATGAGTCACTAAATGTTCTAAGGAATAGCCCAGGCTGCGATGATGCAGAAAATACACACAATATTGTCCACACACCAAGGAATCTGTGCCTTGTAATTTCACATTAATGAATCGGGTGGTCTGAGCATTTCTTCTCATAAAGTCAATGATATCGTCTTCCAAAGGAGGCAATCCATACGAATCGAAATATTCCACACATCCTTCTTGAGGAAAGTAGACGGCTACCCAATGGGTTTCTGGGCGATGACTGTCGTCCGTGTTGATCACATAAGCTAGATGGTCTTGAGGTTTGCGATGAGGGAGTTCATCTTTAGCACAGACGACAGGATTCCAAGAAGCAGTGTACGAACTGTGGTTCAAAAGGTAATAAAGTTCCCAGGTATCCATTTGTGTGTTGTTTTTTTCTTCATAGGTAATAATAGGTCATCAATTCGATCCTGACTTTTTGTTTGAAAATGTCTGACAAATTACCTTTTCTTCGCATCGTCTCCCCACTCTGAGTCAGGAGAGCTTCAATACGACGGATCTCTTGAGTGGTTAATGGTGGACAAGAATGTTCACGCAAGTCTTTATACCACTGGTGCAACACGACTTCGTCCGAGATGAGACTCCAAGCTTCGTCCAGATACTTGTCCAATTTTTCTTCTTGACTCAGCATCAGGCATTTATCGTGTTGAATTTGACTGGGATGGTTGTTTTGACATCCATAGCAATGTTTCTTCATCAGTTCCGTAATATTTTCGACCAAGTGTTTGGCAGAACAGGAGACTAAATGGGCTTCTTGTTCTGGCCATCTCGACTTCATCATGACAACTTCTTCGTCTTTGTCTTGGGATTCTTCTACGGTCTCCTCACATTTCATCTCCAAAGTTTATCCACTAGGTAAAGAGGGATAACAGTCTTCCATAGCTTCTAATAATTTAGAATGACTTCTCTCAAACTCTTGATTTCTATGGTATTATCAAATTCTACATACAGAATGACGTTCACCGTTTCATCAGGGATTCGGTTTGCAAACTGAATTTCTACTCGAATCTGGCCGGATTTTATAGGGTGGAAATGTCCCTCGTCGCTGCCTTGGTCTGGAGTGAAGTCATAAGCCCACAAAGCGTAGCCTCCTGCATAATCGTCGTACGTATTGCCGTGACTGGTGTTGGTTCCTAACTGACCGGTGGCTTCGTACAGGGACAAGTACGATCTCAAGTAATTCTTCTTGTCAAAGTCAGGTTCGAAAGGTCGGGTACACAAGGTCTTGCCATCGCGACTGACTTCGATCTTGGACACGCCAAAGGGTTGAAAGAAGAAAGGATTTTTAGCCAAAGCTCCGTTGAAGGCTTCATTGCTCACGATACCAACGATTAAACGTTTGGGTAGCTGTCCTTGGAACAGATGATCTTCGATCATGGATCGTTGCCCCTTGGGAATGGTGAAGGTTTTCACTTCCACGCGTCGTATCGGATACTTGGCGGTCGTTCTGCTCAAAGTGTTACTGATGTCGTTTCCCACTCTAGGTAACACTTCCACGCGTCGTACGTAGAGCCTGGCTTCCTCGATGACAGTTTTGCAAGCGGCAGTACCTATCAAATGGAAAGCGGCACTGCTACGATTCAGTCTCAGGCGAACATTCAACCCATTCAGCAAATCCTTTTCTTGCAACCACATGTCCAAATGTAAACGATCCATCAGTTCTAAACTACGACTTTCAGCAATTTTCTTTCTTCGTTCTACAAATCCCTTATTGTATTTTTTTATTTTTATCAGTTGTAATACTTTCGAATGTTTCAAACTCGTCAGTTTCGTCAGCTTCCCATACCACACAGGCATCGAGATGAGTGTTCTTGGCGTCTATTCCGTACGTCAAGAGATTTTCCAGGTAGGCACGATAAGGGTAAGTATTCATGCTGCTACTGACTAGTTTGTTATTCAAGTACAAGTCCACTCCACCGAACAAGGAATGCATGAAATTGTTGACGGGAGCTACTGCTTCGGTGTCTATATCACCTCCTGTCTTATCTAGACTTTGACATTCAGGTACAAGTAACTGCTATTCAGATCGATGTAATCTTCGGACTGTCCTTTGATTTCAAACTCGATGGGAGCGGAGGCTGTCAAAGAGGAGACGGGATGAAATTCCACCCATTGGGATTCTTGCATGGTCATCATAGTGGGGGGCATGGCAAACAGATCTAGTTCCGACTTGAAACAAGCGCAAGATTCTCGGTGCATCATTTTTTCTCTTTCTCAATAATCGAAAACGTCTAAGTCTCGAACGGTTCTTCTTTTCTTTGTCTTTCTAGCTTTAGAAGTGTGAAGTCTGGTGAAAGGGTGTTTTCTTCGTCGTCTCTTTGTGCCTTGTCCTTGCTGAATGCCTGACTCGGTAGCGTGCAGGGCATTTATAGGTGTTTCACGTCGGCTCAAAAGGTCTTTACCCGTTTGCAGCAAGACATTTTTGCCTGCCCTCATGAAGGCTTCTTTGGGGTTTTGTTTGTCGATGATGACATTTTGGAGAAATTCTTTGCCTTATGTCAGTGCCGCATCTTTCAAGGCGTGCAATCCGCGTGTCACCATCGGTTTCAACACAGGGGCCACCGAACGAAAGGCCGATTTTAACATATCTCCTAAACCGTGTCCTCGCTGTCGAGCAACCCCTCGGTACACTGGATACATGACTTACGAATCGTGAGAGAACCGTTTTCGAAAATGGAGTTTCACCGTGACTTTTCCTTTGGTGAATGGAATATTTTGTCCCAGATCTCCTTTTATAGCAATGTTGACCGTGTCCAAATAAGACTTGCTGACAGGCAAATAGTGAGGATGTACAAATTTGCGGTGGACGTGATAAGTGTTTCCACCTTCCTCGTCAGCGGCCGTGGCAGAATCCACTTTAAAAGGAATGACACGCAGTAACGGTACGGATGTGTGTCCCACCACGTTGTACTCCACCACATCGGAGTACACAAACATCAAATTCAGTCCTTGGTTCAGTTCTACCGGGGTACGAAAATACTTGGCAAAAGTATCGTTGTCAGAAATGACTAGTAATTCGCCTTTTTCTTGTTCTACTTTCTTTCTCATCTCCATGTCCCCGCCCAACATGACAAACAATTCAGGACAAAATAAGAAAGACATGATTTTACTCCCCTCAGGAAATTTCATCAGGAAGCGACTAGCTGTTTTGTGGTACTCCACGGTGACACTTTTTTGACACTCCAAAGCTTTCAGAAACACGACATTAAACCTGGAGGCTATGGTGCTGACCAAATGTTGACCACTAAAATAATAGCCTGCGGGAATGGACAAGCGACAGTCGGTCCACTTTGGATTTTTTGTGTTAGGGTATTTTTTGTTATATTTGCCATGGATATCCAAGTACTGTTGTATTTGCTCGTCATGAACTTCCACCGTAAAAATATTTTGATTGGGAAGGACATTGAGGACTTGAGGACTTGGGTCGGGTGAATGATTTCTACTAAAGCCACTTCCCAATGGGCTTCGTGATCTAATGGGATGGCCTGAGGTAATTTGGCCGTGTAACAGCACAACGTGTTGTGGGGAAACACCTCCATGGAACTGTCACTGGGTAAGGTTAAGTAAAATTGGTTTTGGTGACTCCAGAGTTCTGTGGCTTTCCGAGGGGTTACTGGACGTCAGAGGCGTGTCTCCGCCCAAAATGGGGTTATTGTTGTTGTTGGGTGGTGACTGGCACTGGCACTGGACACAAGGTTCCCGTGGTTCCCGTTCGAGGAGAATTTCAGGGAGGGATTGCAAAGCAGGTAACCGATGCAACTGCTTAATAAAATGGTCCACAATTGTTTGTCTCCTTGTTGCAAATTCAAATTGGCAATGGCTGCCCCGATGACACAATACACCACGAAGATTTGGCAAAAAAAGACGATTTGCGTTTTAGGCACACGTTCTCCACACCACACCCACAAAGGTTGTTTTTGTAAATCTTGCAGAGAAGAACTAGGTGAAGGAGTGGTCGACGTAGCTGCGTCTGTGTGAAAGGGCATGATGGTCACTTCTTTTTATAGTCGATGACTTGCGAAGCGTCGATCCAAGAATCAAAACTGGGTGGATATCCTTTCCAACGTACTTTGACTTCTTTGACACGTCGTTTGCCTACTTTACGGGTTCTGCGTTCGAGAATGCGTTCGATGTCGTACACGTCGTCTTCTTTTTTGGTCACACGTTGTAACTCGGGCAAATGAAACGTTCCTTTGAGCACTTCTCCGTTCATGTCTTCCAATTTATAGACGGCAGGATGACGGCCATGCACTCGTCCAGTGACACGAAACAATTCGGTCGTCCAGTTAGGTAAGTAACCTTTGTCGAAAGTGCGTTTGGTTTTGCCAATGCGCACCCAATCTCCTACGGCCATCACTCCACTTTTCTTGGGGACAGCCCTCGTTGGGGACGTACCAAACAGGCGCTCAAACACCAACACTTCGTTCTCGGGAGTCACGTCTTGCGGGGCACGTCCGATGCTTCGATGGTAAGATTGGTTGTACTCTTGCACCAGGTGCGGTAAGATGTCAATGTACTTCAGAGTGTGGTGATGCGTAAAATATGTCCACATGCGTTCTTTCAAAGTGCGTTGAAAATGTTCCACGATGCTGGCTTTGGTTTCGGGATTCTCAGTGGTAAAAAAATGAATGTCACATTTCTTTAATTCTTTTTGGAAAGCTTGGTTCAGAAATTCGGTACCTTTCTCCGTTTGCCATCGAAGAGGGTGACGACCGCTTTGTTTCAACACTCGTTGCAGGGCTCGCACTAACTCGCTGCTCGATTTGGAAGTCAAGGGTACGACCCAGGCAAATTTGGAAAAGACGTCGATGACACAAAACAAATATTTGTAGCCGCGATTGTAGCTGGCCAAATGAGAGACATCGGCTAAGTCAGCTTTCCATTGATGATCGATGCCTTCCACTCGGGTCCGACTTCTGGAAAACTTGCGTCGAATGGGTTTGTGTAAAGTGTAGGTAGCTTGTTCTTGTAACCATCGTTGCACTTGAGGTAAACGGAGACTTTTCAGTCGAGGTTTGGCAGCACGATACAATTTTTGAACTCTTGCGTAACCTGCAGGATGGGAGGGATCGTAGTAAATGCTGGCTAACACCTTCTCGATTTTTTTTTGTGTGTTAATAAGTCACCCACTTTTCGGTGATGCTACTTTGGATGGGACGAAAGGGTGGTTTGGAAACGGATTTACGTGTCCGATGGGCTACGGGAGTAGAAGTCGAAGGTAGTGGTGGTGGAGGTGGCAATGGAATGGCTTTGGTCTTCTTTTCTTTTTTCACTTCTGGTTTCCCTTCTTTCTTTTTCACTTCTGTCGAAGGAGGAGTGGACATCATCTTTTTAACCCAAGCTTCTCTCGTTGGGGTGTGGGGGACGGGATCAACAAGGATGCTGCAATTTTACTTGAAATGGGAGCTGCTGACGGTGTTTAAAACACTTTTCGCATCTCTTCTTCCTCAGGTCTTCGTGGGGTAACATCTCTGGAGACTCCTGGGGATGGTAGTAGTGGTGGTGGTAGTGATGATGGTGCTGGACTTTTCATCAAGGTCTTAAAATCTTTCAGAGTGGGTAGAGCTGTTTCGTCTAAAGCTTTCTGGTGAAAGAGTTGCAGTCGTTGCAAGAGTTGACCGTACTTTTGCGATTTTTCTGTTTCGGACAAATCTTGGCGATCCATCAAGGACTGCAATTCGTGTTGTAACTGGGACATCTCGCTCAAATGGGGATTAGGAGGTAAATGCGGGGTGCGTTGTTCTTGCCAACGATGGTATTCCATCCATCGTTTGTGAGGCACTAAAGCTAGTTTTCGTCCTTCCATGGGGTTGTCAGGGGTCGACTCTGAGATCTTGGGACTTCAGAGGGTCTTTTTATCTTGCTCCCACCAGTCCTCCCAACATGGTTCCCAAGACTCCTTTTAGCAATGGACCCAACAAGAGGGGTAAAATGCCTCCACGTTGGACCAACATCTTCTTCTTTTGACGAATGGGAATTTTCTTTTGAACCATTTGGCGAAGAACGTGACGATGTTTGCCTAAGCATTGTTTCTGGTGTTTGGACAAAGGGATCGTGCCTTTCAAGACGTTCAAAGAACATTCGCACACGGTATCGATGACCTCTTTGGAGGCTGATTGAATGAGTTTTATTCGTAGGGGTGGAGAAGCTTTGGACAGGACAGATAACATGTCCCCATGTTTGCCTAAATGAGGAGGCAGTCCTTTCCTTTTCTTTCCTTGTGGTTGTTTAGAAGAGGGATGTTTTCTGGAGGGTGACATCTTTGAGTCTTCAGCACCAAAAACACTGATGCCCCTACTTAGTCACAGGCCTTTTTTATACTAGAACGCGTCGCCACTGGTTGTCTTTACGGCGTATCAACTTCAGAACAGGCATGACACGTCGTGCAGGGGTACGTAAAAGACTAAATCGAGCCAGTTCTTGCTTGGACAAATCCAGTAAACTTTGTAACATACCCGATCTCTCTTGAACTTTGATTTTGGGAGAAGGTACTTTGTGAGCAGCGGCCACTGCCGCTAAATTGGAGGGACCTGTCACTGGGGAAGTTCTTGGTGAGATCAACGTCTCCAAGTACTCTTCAGTTCTTGGTGACATCAACGGGGAAGTGACTGAAACTGAGGCTACCGGAGACGCGGTCACCACCTTTGCAGGTCGTGGTTTGCGAGTGTAAGGTTGCGTCCTGGCCGAAGTGCCTCTCTTGCAACTAGTTTTCTTCTGTGGGCTTTTCTTTTTCTGGGGACTTTTTCTCTGTTTCTTTTTCTGGGGGCTTCTTTTCTTTTTCCGGAGTGGTGTCCAGTAAGAGAAGGGTCCCGCCACTGGAGAAGTTTTTGGAGACAAGGGTCTCCTTGGGGAATTGGTATTGACACCGTGGCTCTTTTTCTTCTTCTTGGAGCTTCGTTTGACTTTTTTCTTGGGGAGAAGTTTGGGAGCATTAGGATCCCATCTTGAGAGAGAGCGAATGATGACCCCTCCTAGAGTACCGCTCCCTCCCGGTTTCAAAAGGATTTGTTTTTTGGTTTGAGTGTCGATGCGGAAATCGGCCATTTGGGTCAAAGCGACTTTGTTTCGATCAAAAAAGCGTTTGGTTTGATGAGGAATCTGAATGATCCCTTGCAGTAATTGACGTGCTGTCACCGTGAACCATCGTAAGACTTCTTTGAGACTAGCTTCTAAGACACGAGCCCGTATTTGTGGATTTTTTTCTCGACTGATGCCATACAAGGCACGTCATGTTGACGCAGTGTGAGACAGACGAAAAGTGTCTGAGGTTTTTATAGATTTTTTTTGTTGAGTGAAGTTAAGTCGAGGATGGAGACGTGTACAGGACAGGTCCTCCGTCTTGGCACCAGTGGTGAAACAAGTGGGTACGAAATCGCAAATCATCGGGGGTCGTAGGTTTCAAATCGACGAGTAAATAGACGTGTGGAGTTTGAGTGGCATCGTCGTACGCCTGAGTCAGCCAAGGTGTTCCTAACTGTTTGGCTAAGACTTGCACTTGCGATTTATCTCGGGGGCTTTTAAACAAGACCACGTAATGTGCATTGAGACTGATGGTGCGATGGGCTTTACTTTGTTGAAACAAATTTTGGGTGATGTAAACGACACTGGCATTATGGTGATGCCCTTTGCGCGTAAACCACAGTTTAATTTCTTCTTCGTCTTCTCCTAACATGTCGTCGAAAATGACCAAATGGGTTTGACGGGAGTCAGAGACGATGCCGTCGTCTTCTTTAGGAATGCCTTCCACAAACATGATGGAATCGCCTTGACTTTCTCGCAAGAGGCTGTACGCCGATTGACACTCTTTGTTACACCACACGATGCGTTGAGGTGGACGATCGATCAAATGATGTTTATGTTCGATCAAACGTTTGACGAATTCGGTTTTGCCTGAACCGCTAGATCCAGCAATGAGCATGTTAAAGGGATGACGAAGATACAAAGCCTCCCAACTGGCACGATCTAAGTGTTCGTCGATGACTTTGACAGGGGAGGAAGAGGGAGCAGAGAAAGCAGAGGTAGCCATAGTGTTAGGAATGTCACTTGTGACACGAAAACAAACAAGACGAGAGTTTATATACTTTTTTCAGGACACGTTTATTGATTGTTTCAAATATGAACAACACGAAAGACAAAAATACATAAAAGCCAAATAGTTATGTACAGGAATAAAAAACACATCAAAACGATCAATGTGGAATATAAACAAGTCTCTGTACAACATGTTTTGGGTAACCAAGATGTCCTAGGGACAGTGTGTAATGTTCTTACAGTCTCTACATGAGGTATTGTCACACAAGTGTCCTCCCGGAATGACCTTTTAGGAATGTCCATGACAGTCCTGTCCTGAAGCGAGTGGTTGTTCTCGGTGACGGGTTCTTCTGGCACTGTCACTAACACAGGTTGAAAAGTAACTTTTTTCCTTGAACAACTCTTGTGCATACTGGGCCACTTCTTGGGTCAAAGCCTCAAAACCCCCCTTTTTCCGGTCACGAACATCTGTCCAATGCGGGTGTAGGTCACAAGCTACACACACATCGTCATACACGTCTTCGGTAGCTAAAAGTTTACTAATCTTTTTTTCCTGTTGAGGTCGAGAAGTATCCAGATGAAAACGCAAGGCTTTGAGCAAAAGGAGTCTTTCGTGACCATTTAAGGCCATTGGGGTGGTAAGTACTCATCGTAAAGAGTCCACAAGGAATCGGCTGGTAAACGAAATCCCAGAAAACAAGTCACTAAGACACACACTATGCGTCGTCCCAAATTAAATGGATACAGTTCTTGCTATAATTGATGGTAATGGTCCACGGTTTGAATATGGTCATTGAGTTCCTTCCACGGAATCTGTTCAATCACTTGTGACATAAGCCGTGGCATGGATTCCTGATTTAATAGTCTCTTTATTTCGGAAGCAATAAAGGTACTTTCTAACTAGACATCTTCGTTCTCCAGTAGGGAATCTAAATCTTGCATACTGTAACCTACACTTCAGAGTTTGTCTAGATGTTTCGTCTTCCGCTAAGCAGATTCCATGTAACATATGTTGGTAATCCTTTAACTCGTCTTCCTCAATACGTTGCTCTAGGTGAATCTCGAAGTAACCAAAATTACGAACATTTAGTTCATTCACTAACTGAAAGTGTTGAACAAGGTCTGACCACTGAAACAATTTCTGACGAATCAGTCCTCTTATACCATTCAGGTACCAGTGGTTAAAGATCTGGTGACGTAACGGATGCAGTTGTTCTTTACGTTTGACTTGTATTTTGACCAGCTCTCGGTAAATGCGTTCTCCCAACTCCACAGGCAAGCCTAAAATGTTCTCTTGTAAAGTATCCATAAGTATATACACTGTTTTTGGAATCCTTGGGTGGTGGCCGATAGCCTCGTTTACCTTTGTGCCTGATGTAATATCCACTCATAATCAGTCTTCTTATACTTTGGAACAGAGCATAATTTAAAAACGGATGAATAACTTTGCGTTTGCGTTTCACTTGTATTTTGATCAGTTCTCGGTAAATGCGTTCTCTCAACTCCACAGGCAAAGCACGAATGTTCTCTAGCAAAGTATCCATGAATAGGTAATACTAAATCCTCTTTTTAACACAAGAAATGTACCGTTTGCACAGACATGGTTTTACTTCAGTGTCTATTTTAAATCGTTTCATCACTAATTTACACCTTACAATTCGTTCAGAAGTTTCCTCTTTCACTAAGTTGACATTGTGTAAAAGATGTTGGTAAGTCTTTAACACTTCCTCTGGAATTCGATGCAGTAAGTTTACAATGTAGTAGATAGAATCATCAATAGCAAACCAATCCTTTTTAAAACTAGGGGATCGTTGATCAATGTCTGTCCAATGGAACACTTTCAAATGAATCAGTCCTTGTATAGCATTCAGGTACCAGTGATTTAAAAATTGGTGACGTAACGGATGCAATTGTTCTTTACGTTTGACTTGTATTTTGACCAGCTCTCGGTAAATGCGTTCTCTCAACTCCACAGGCAAAGCACGAATGTTCTCTTGTAAAGTATCCATATAAATATATTTTCCTACTAAGGGTAAGTAATGACAACTGGGAGACCATCGAGCATGTTCCAGGTAGGCTGAATCTTGCGGTTCCCAATGGTGAAGTGACACACCGCAACTGAAGCACTTGACTTTATCCCCTTCGCCCAAGTAGAAAAATCCGGCTCTGGCTAATTCTTCGGGGGTCGGTCCTCTCATATACTTAGGCCATTTTCCTTTGAACGATTGAAAACGATTTTCAAAGTTGCAGTATTCCGACAAACGCACAGGAAACGAATATTCGTCTTTCACAGGTTCGTTTCGATGAGGGTTGGGTGACATGGACAGGAGTTTGCTCAGAGCTGGATGGAAATAAGCAACCGTTAAACTCGTACACGATCTTGGGGTTTTCTAAGTCCCAGCCATCGACCGAATGCGTTCCGATGGTCTTTTCTCGTCCTCCGTTGCGGGCATGCTGAATCCACTTGTCTTCCTTGTCGCACAAGTAACGTAACCAGCGTAGGGCTTTGACCGAGTATTGACGTTTGACATAGTTGGTCGTTTGAGGACTGATGACAGCCACGGTGTTTTCAGGCATGAATCGTTGGCGGTACACTAAGGAACACGCTTTGGCAATGGTGCAAGCTTCTTTCAAAGGATCGACCCCTCCGTGTTCCATGAACAGTTCTCGAAATTTTCCACAGCAACGTCGTAAAATGTACACGTCGGAACGACAATACTTTAGCATTTCTTCCTGAAAGTCGAAAGGGTCGGAGGCGTGAGCCTGGTACCAAGCGTAGAAAGCTTCTCTTTGTTCGGTACGCATGTTGTCGCGGTCGTAATAGTGAGCCTCAGGCAAATGGGGTAGAACGGCATGTTGATTGGCTTCCGTATTGAAAAAGTGAGGGAAATAACCTTTAGCCATTTCTGTCATTCCAAACGTTTTAGGCATTCGACTCAAAGGCATTGCCAAGTAACTCATCGAATCTTTAAACTGCACTTGTCCCACTTGCATGAAAATGATTTTGGCTCCGTTCAAAGTGACTTTAGGACGTTCGGTGCCATGTTCCGTATAGTAACTCAAAAGAAACTGTCCATCGTATCCGGAGAAATTGTGAGCCATCACTGTGGCATGGCAATGACAATCTCCGTAACGTTCGATGTCCTCTTGGCTCCACGTCTTGTCGATGGGGTCTAAGACCCATCGAGCGAAATCGGCTAGCGTGTTCGGTCCCCAAAAGATTTTTTTCACGCCCTCCAGGAATCTTACTGCAGTAAGGGCAATGACTCACGATATGTTCTTGAATGCACTTTTTGCACACTCGATGAGCCACGCAGAAATTAGGAATGTGAATACCGGTCTCTTGCATGTATTCGAAATCGAAAAAGATGAAATTGCCTTTCTTCTTGTGTCCATCCTCTTTCTCTGGTTGGGGTTGGTATTTTTGTACGTAGCAATGGTGTTCCAAGTCAACGATGTGATGACAAATGTGACATTTTTTCTTTGCTAAACATACGTGTGCCTTGGCACTATTGGTACGTATGCCTTGTCCACACGTAGGGCACAATCTCAGCAGTTGACAAGCGCATTTCTTCTGTGAACCTTGCGTCTTCAAATGCTGTTGGTAACAGGCAGGGCTGACAAACCTGCGCAGACAAGTGAAACAATGCACTGGTTCTTGTCCTTCGCTCACACAGGGTGGAGAGGCCAAACATCCTGAGCATTTCGATCCACAATGCTTGTGTTGCTCTCGATTGTTATAGCCATAGTCACATTTCTCACAATAATAACCGTATCCCAGGAATCCGGTGATACTGGTAATGGTATCGAAATGGTCATCGTGATGATAGACGTGAATGTATTTTCCATCCTTAAAGTCTTTCCCTCGAAACAACAGAGGCCCACGTATTTCTTGAGGGTGCACTTTCAAGGTGTAGCGTGGAGCTAGGACATCTTGCAAATTTTGCATTTCAGGAATGCCGCAGGGTGTGTCTTTGGGCAAGTCGGCTTGTTGCAACAGGAGTTCTGCTTCACTTCGTTGTTTGGCTCGATCCGATTTTCGAATATTCTCCCAGGCTCTTTTCCATTCTACTGTGTCGTTTTTGTTGGCATAGGTTCGTCCCACCACAATAGCCCTGGCTAAACACATCTGGTCTTGAGGGTTGTGAATTTGGACGAGGCTACGCTTAATGCTGCGAAGGTCATTCACCAATAACATCTTTTTGCGTCCAGTCCTTTGAGGAGGAAACACGTGGGTCATAAACAGTGTGGCTTTTCCGTCGGTGATGTCAAACTGGTCATTGGATTGTTGTACGTGTTGAATTTTGTCCATGACTTTGGAACGGGTCAATTCTGCAGGGCTACTAAACTCGATCCAAACAGGGGATTTCAAGCCGTCGTGTTGTATGGAAAGTCTCAAGCGAACGTCTTCTTTGGGTTGACATTGTCGCTTGAGTGTGGTGAGCAAAGAATCCCACACCCCGATGATGAACCCTTCTGCTTTCTCCAAGGGTACGTCGGCCTTGAAATCTTTAAACTTCACCGTGTAGGTGTAAGCCGTGGTTCTAAATTTTCTAGAGGAGCGCTTTTCTGTCTCTCGAATGGAATAGTACTTTTCAGGGTTGACTAAGGGTGCTGAACTTTGTTTAGAGGGTTTGGATTCTGGTTCACTCATGTCCTCTTCAAAATCACTGGCATGAATTTGTGCCAAGACTTCAGCTCTGGTACGAGGCGATAGATCACGTTTCTGCCTCTTACTTTCTTCTTCTTTCTTCTCGAAATGATTCAATCGTTTCATCTTGATAGCAAAATGTCAAATGACTAAGTTTAAACACCATGGACTAATTTATAGTCATGGCAGACCAGCGTATATAAAAGGGTGTGTGTCTTGTCCTTTCACTATTCATTTCACTCTCAAACCGAGTAGAACGATGGAAGAGACTAGCCAGATCGAACGTTTCATCAGAGCTTTGCGAGGGGTCATTAGAAAATTTTCTTCAGTCCAGCCTTCGGACTACTTTCCTTCTTTTCGAGATAAAAGTCAAGATACTTGCTATATCTGTCAGAAGAAAGGGCATTGGTCTTTAGAGTGTCCAGACCATCAAAAAAGAAAAAAAAGGGGTTAGAAAAGACAAAAGTCAAGATTCCTGTTATTATTGTCAAGAAAAAGGGCATTGGTCTCCAGATTGCCCAAAAAAGAAACAAGAGGAGTCAGAAGAAAAGAGGGATTCTTCAGAGGAAGAAGAGAGGGATTCTTCAGAGGAAGAAGAGGAAGAAAGAAGACAATTCTATTTACAAGAGGTAAAGAAAAAGAAACAGGAGAAGAAAAGAAGAAGGGAAGAAAGTGAGGAGGAAGAGGAGGAAAAGACTGTGACGGTGAAGAAATTCAAAACACAGAGAGAGTGAACAATGAGACAGAAGAAGTAGATGAACTTTTTAAAGTGATTTGTTGTGAATTGTGAATTGGATTGTAAATATTTATAAAAGAATAAATTAGGTAAAAAAAGGTAAGTGTCTTTGGGTTTTGATTTTAAAATAAGAACGTACACTCATGCACTCATACACAGACACGTACTATAAGGGTAAAATGGTTTTTGTTTTTTGAGTTATTGGCAATTGAAAGTCTATCTCTTTTCGAGAGACGTGGGTGGCCCTGAAAAGGACCTTTTTCTTGGTGTAGGAGTGAGTTTAAGCAATCAACTTTAACTGCCTTAAGCCTTTGCCACAGCCAAGGTCTACTTCTGGACTGCGTACTGTTGATGATAATGATGATGATTTGGTTGAAATTACTAAGGGTGGCACGGTAGGCTTAGTCACAGGGTTGGAGTGTTTAGCTCGGGAAGGTCGTATTCTCTTCGGTCATAATAAAGAAGTCTGATACATTTGTTTCAGACTTCTTAACTCCGCTAAAATGTCTAACAGTACCGTGACCGTTTGATTTTCACACCCTTGTTTCTTTGCTGCTGCTTCTTCTTGTTACTGTTTTCTTCTTACCTCTTCTTCTTGCTGTTGTTGCTGTAGGAGAAAAGCTTGTTCCGCTTCCTTTTGCTGTTGTATAAATTTCTCCAATTCTTCTTTCTGTCTCTGTCTAAATTTCTCCACGTGCGGTAATGAAGAAGGTGACGAAGGTTCCGGAACAAATTCTTGCGAGGTAAGAAAATCCACAAAATCCCAATTTACCTCTTCTGAAAGTAAGTCCGGGTTCCCTTGGGTGGTCTCCACTGCTGGTGCACCCCAATTGATCGTTTTCTGAGTTTCCGTCGTGTTGAATAACTTTCACATGAATTGACTGCGCACAAGCGCTAGCAAATCTATAAAGACCACGTGACGTCACAGACTGCTCTCTTTGGATTGGATGCGAGCTGACTGAATTTTGTAACGCGTGTTTGGATTGGTCAATGAACTCAATCCGTTTCAATCCTTCCTCTACCTATAAATAAGCGCAGTTCACTGCATTGATTCACCTGTTCTCGGCGCCTCAAGATGTGGACCGACGTACAATCTTCCACGCTTGTGTCTTCAATGATGTTCCGGACGAACATACCCATATACGTCCGATCCAACTGGGCAGTTATCCATAGGACAGACACGAGTCTATGGATACGTAGGATCTATGTAGAACGTCAAGGATGTCTCAAAAGAGTGTTAATGTATGGTCCTACAGTGAGACGTAGCCTAAGGACAAGAAGAAGACCAATGCGGTGCCCTTTATGTTAAGGGATACATTAACATAAACCCAAAGGCCCTTTTCAGGGCCACTCCAATCTCTCGAAAAGAGATAGACTTTCAATTGCCTAGCCCCATTTTTTATTTTTAGAAAAAAACAAAAAAATAGAGACCCATTAGGGCGGGACCGTATTAAAATAGGGTCCCGACCCTGTTCCATTTCCCTTGAGGCTCAACTTGTCCAAGATTTTTTTCCCATGTTCAATTCCCCTTGTCCCTAGACAGACCCACACTCTATTCCCATGTTCAATTCCCCTTGTCCCTATATTGACCCAGCCATTATTCCCATGTTCAATTCCCCTTGTCCCTATATTGACCCAGCCATTTTTCCCATGTTAAATTTACATTGTCCCTATATTGACCCAAGGGTGTTTTTAATGTTATGCCCTATAGTCCCTACGGTATCCCCATTCACTATTTGCATTTTATCTAGGAAAGATGGCTTCTTTTGAAATGCACAAAAACTCAAAAAATAATTTTATGTCCTATGGGATTTTTTTCTGATGGCTATTGCCAGACATTTTATTTCCAGAATATTTTATTGTGTCAGTGAGATATTTTAAAACATTAAAAGGAGATAGAAATAGTTGTTATAAATTTTTTTAAAAAAATTTTACTTAATTATGAAATGTGATAAAAATGTGTCATTTTCAGTTTTGGGTTAGCTGTTTAGTTGTAGTATCTTCCTTGCATACTATACTAGTTTTCTATTAAACTATTATTTATTAAAATGATCTCTTTTCTCTCAGAAATTTGACCTATAGAATGTAATCCAACAATAGTATGTTGTGCCACTCTACTATATTAAAAATTGTCATTTTTTTTTTACAAGAATCAAGTCCAGCCGCAACGTTTTATTTGTTCAAGTCCTTAAACATTTTTGGATGATGATGAAGTTTAGTTCTTGTTACTTGTATATATTTCATGTTTAATTGGGGTTCTGATCTGTGCTGACACCCTTTGAGATTGTTAATAGCACATGATGTGAGGACTGGTTATTGTAATGTCTATGGAAGAGACCTTGAGTCAGTCATCTAGTTAGAAAAAAAACTTGAGTATCTTATAAATAACCAATTTAAAAAATTTAACTTAAATATAAAAGAAATTATAAACGCATAAAACACATTTCATACATAATACAAACAATGCCTTTCTGCCATAAATAAGGCTGCCATTATCAACAGAACATAATTTTACCCACTTTGACAAAACTTTAAACAACTTCTGATAGAATACTTAGCAGAATTTGAACAGATTTGACATAAAGCATTCTGGTATTAAGTTATTTCATACTGTACTTGTGGCATTTCAGTACTTGACAAATTATGCTGAATTGTTGTAAAATATGGATGAAGATGCAAAAACTATAGAAACGCTGAAGCAGTTGTTTTCAGTGCATATGTAGTCAATACCGCTGGAGAAATTTCAACATAAAGTATCCTACTGAGCCATATTTCTTGGCCATATGCTAGGCAGGTGAGTGGCCACAGTCACACATGGGACTCTTGTTTTACCGTTTAATAAATAGCCAAACGTAACAAGAGATAAGCATCATTTGTGGATTTTCTAACCATGTGCTATGGAAACCACAGTGTTGATAGGGGAAGCACCCTTGACACAGCTTTATTCTAATAAATATTGATGCCAAGTTTGATTAAAATTCGTAGGTTGCTCTAAGAATGAATTTGAAAATAGTTTTTCAATGTGCTTGCAATAGAACCCACACCGCTGCAAGGGTAGCCATGTTGGACACAGTTTTGATATGGTATGTCCCAAGATACATTCTTTCCAAGTTTGATCAAAACTGGCTTTGTCATTCTCAAAAAGAAGTCAAGAGTAAGTTTTACATTTGGTTGCTATGAAAACAACACCAATGCATGATAAAGTAGATCCTAAGAAGAAACAAAATTCATAGCTTGATCAAAACTGTTTCAGTTATAATGGAGAAGACATTGAAAATAGGCTTTTAATATGGTTGCTATGGAAGCCACAATATATGTAGCAGAAACCAATTATGATAGAATATGTCCTAAATACCATCTGTACCAAAATTTATCAAAAATTGCTTGCTTGTTCTGGAGACGAATTTGAAAATGGGTTTCACACCAAACTACTAAACAAGCCACACTGTTGAAATGTTAGCTATCCCAGACAAACTTTTGATAGATCATGTCCTAGCAAATATACAAAGTTTGGTTAGATCTTATATAACGAAATTAAAAGTAAACGTGACAACGAAGAATGGGCTTAAGAAAGCATTGCTGCTATACAGAACGTAATCTAACAAGCATTCCTACCACGTTGATTAAAACTGGCTTTGCTGTTGGAGAAGTTAAAAATAGCTTTTCGATATGGTTGCTAAGGAAGCCAACTATTCTTTTGTGTGTGCATAGAATATGTCTTAAAAACTATTACTGCTAAGTGTGGTTATAATGGCTTATTCGTTATAGAGAGAGAAAGTAGATTTTCCACCCTGTTCCAAAGGAACCCACACTGTTGACAGCGGATACGCAATGGAAACAATTTTGATGGAGCATGTATTAAACATTCCTACCACGTTCAATCCATACTGGTAAAGCCATTCTGGAAAAGGAACTGAAAATCGATTTTCCGTATGGTTGCTAAGAAAGACACGCATTCATAGGCGAACCACCCCAAACATGATTTTGATAAAGCACGACTTCGAAAAACTCTCCTACCAAGTTGGACTGAAAATGACGCAGTCGTTCTTGCGAAGACCTGTATATTTTCCAACTGGTAAGTAAACCACACTGTTGGTAGGGTAGCCACATCAGAAGTTTTGTTTTGGAATGAGCATAGACTAAAAAGCATTCCTACCTTGTTTAATTTAAAAGGGAGAAGCCATTTTGGAGAAGAAATCAAAAATGTTTTCCAATTCGATTGCTTGTAGAGCAACCCCCGAACATAATGTTTGTGGAACATGTACTGAGGAATGCCCCTTCCAAATTTTATTAAAATTGGCCTGTGGCAATGTAGACGGACGACGCACACCGGACGCAGAGCCAGGCCCCGTCATTATTCTCGAAATTCCTCAACTTTAGTGCACACTCAAATTCAAATGTTGTTAGCTTGCAATAAATGTGTGTTGATTTGGATTTTTAACGTAGCTTTAACAATTTTTCAGTCATATCGCTACGATGTCTGCAGTGTGGCAGTTTATAGTGATGCGTAGCACTGGGGCATCATGTCGCAGACATGTAGCATGATCTCCCACCCCATCACATTATTCTGACACCGGGCCGACCAGTCCTAACACTAGCCTCTTAATGCTGAGCTCCAAGCGAGGCAGCTGCTAGTACCATTTTTAGAAGTCTTTGGTATGACTCGTCCGAGGATCGAACCCACGACCTCCCGCATACGAGGCGTACGCTTTAACCACTAAGCCACCGGAGAGGTCTAGCTTGCAATAAATAAAATACACGAGATTTCGAATCTTCGATATATTTAGGTACAAAAGTAGTTAATTGGAACACTTTAACAAATGTTAAATATATCCGACAAAGGTTTAATTTTTAAGACAGAAGCCTGTGATAAAAGCCTTGCAAGTTTTTACAAATGATTATCCGCTTTTTTTAATGGCAGCCGTTATCGAAGTAGAAAACCGTAAAAGACATTTTCTAGAACAAAATCTAAACGGAATTTGATAAAATTATGGAAATCTTTCTTGCACAATTCCATTTAAATATGCGTTGAAAGGATACTGCCCTCAAATATAGCTCCTGCTGCACCAAATAACAGAACGGCCTTATATTAAAATTGTATGTGCAAAGAATTCTAATATGACATCCAATATAGCCCTCGTTAACAAAATAACATAATGGTCTTCAAATATGCAAAGGATGCTGCCATTAGAAATAGCCTTAGTTACACAAAATATAAAATAAGCTGAAAATGCTTCGTTTCGATAGAATGGTACCCAACTTTCCCAGAAACCATCATGGTATAAAGCCTTTTAAGTTGTCACACATGATGTTGATCTGCCTCCCAATATGTCTACCGTTACTAAAATAAATATAGCAACCTTTATATGCTTAGTCAACTTCCTCTGGATCTGGCTTTTGGGTCATTTTGAGCTTTGTGCGAGATTTTAGGCTGCACTCCTCAAATTTCACCTTCTGACACGAATGTCGTTTGGTTGAAGTTAAATCTTTGTGGTGAAAACGTTTAAAAATTGGGGGTTATAAGATCCCCACCCAAATAAAAATTCTATATCAGAAGTTGTGATTTTTTTACTTTTTTAAGTCACACAAAATATGTACCCGTTTGAATTAGATTGTGAACTAGCACAGAATGCTTTTTACAAAAATAACATAATTCATCAAGTTTGTCATGTTTTTATTCTGATGTACAGATTTTCCTACACCTGCATTCGTATAGAGATTTATGTACGTTACTTGCCTTTCCATAAACACTAGTACACATCGTTGTTTTCTGTAACTGGGCAGTCACTCAGTACATATTGATTCTCATCTATTTAAATTAACCTTGTGTTAATGACAGCGTTAAATAAATCCTACGGTAAATTGTTAAGCATACCGAGTCAAATTAACCCAATGATAATCATACCGAGTTACATGAACCCCGTGGTAATCGGTGTTAATTAACCGTATGGTAAATTGGTAATCATCCTAAGTTTATTGAACCCTATGGTAATCATACTGAGCTAAATTAACTCTGTGGTAATCACAGCATTAAATGAACCGTATGGTAATCATCCTGTGTTAACTGCACCCTATGGTAATCATAATGAGCAAATTTGCCATTGTTGTAATCACAGGTTTAAATTAACCCTATGATAATCATCCTGAGGTAACTGAACCATATGATAATCATACTGAGTTAAATTAACTCTATGGTAATCACAATGAGTTAGGCTGACGGGGAATCTGACATACATTGAATGCTAAAATGAAACATTCCAGGCCAAACTTAGCATTATTGGAGTCTTCTTTAAATAAGTCATGATCCCATAAGTCAAAGTTGGGATTCGCTTTTTAGTTAGACTGTTTAAAACAGGAAATTATAGACTGAAAGCTTAAGCTCAGTTTGGGCCTCTTGTTTAAATGTTAGTTTCCTTTTCGAATTTGAGCACTCCAACACTTGCAAAACTTTATTTGAATATGTAATCACATTAAAACTTCGAGTCTTCTATATATGAAGAAAACGAACAAACATTTCACCTAACAACGGCAATGAAAACTGCCTGACAAAGTTGCTGTATACTACAGGAAGTTGAATAAAGACTACTTACACGAAGCTAACATAACAATGACTTACATATTGCATGACACTTTTTAAAAAATTAGTAAGTAAGCATTTGATGTTATTCATGTCCGTCCTGTCCCTTCATCATACATGAAGTGTCTAGAAAGTACCTTTGGAAGGACTTCATGGAACTAAACCAAATTTTGTGTCAGGCTTGACATAAAAAGGACCTAAGTCAAGTTCTATTGGCATATTTCTTATCAATATTTCGCCGGCTTTTGACCAGAGTTTAACTTAGAAATTTGAAATTGTGTCATGAATTCATCTCCACTCACTTTTGAATAGGACTTAGTGTCTTGAAAAGCATCTTTCGAACGAGGTTTCACGTCTAAATAGCTGAAGGTCATGCTTGATTTTCACCTTTTTATGTTTAAATGTGATTAAGTTATGAACCATCTTTGATGTCGAACTTTAGCCTTCGTTGATAAATTGGTTTCCATTCGAAAACGTTTTAACCACTTAAGGAATGAAACCAAATCACGTTTAATTTCTATCAATGGTATTTAAATCTGCGCGATTAATAACCGCCTTTTTATTGTGAAAATTTAGCTTATCTTATAATTTAATTGATTAAATGTAGTTTTAAGTAATACACAGTGCATCCTTCTCTGCCCCACTCTTTTTCTACGATGGTTTCTCTACCCAGACACGTCAATGCAGCCAATATATTTAATAAGGTAGTAACTAAATTTAGATACGTTGTCATGTTGAACCAATCAGATGACTGAGTTGGAGCATGTGATCAAACATTGCGTCAGTTAGGGCATCAGTAGTTAAGTGGGATACTATGAGTACAATGGGAATTAGCATTACGGAGACCCCTGGGACAATATACGTACAATGGAAATTTAACATGGAGAAAAATCGTGGGTCAATATACGTACAAGGGGATTTAACATGGAGAAAAATCGTGGGACAATATACGTACAATGGAAATTTAACATGGAGAAAAACGCTGGGCCACTCTAGGGACAATGGGAATTTAACATAGAGTTTGGGTCTGTCTAGCGACAAGGGGAAATTAACATGGGAATAGAGTTTGGGTCTGTCTAGGGACAAGGGGAATTGAACATATGGAAATTGAACATGGTGGGTCTGTATAGCGTCAAGGGGAATTGAACATGGTGGGATTGTCTAGGGACAATGATGGTAGAGGGTCAAACACAACAGAGACAGAAACATACATACACTAGTACAAGCGTGAGATTTATATATAAAGCATTACCAAGACCTGAAATCTTGCTGGGGTGTTCAAAAATTTGCATAATCGTAATGATGCTATAAATAGCTATAATCAAGGAAATGCTCAACGACAAAATGGATGTGACTAAAAGTAACGCTAAAATGACGAAATTGTCCCAGAATTTAAAGGAAAATAAACATATCCCCGAAAATTAAGTTACAATGGTTTAGACTAAAATGGATAAAATTAGTAACTACTTACAATATCAACTTCTGTGACGATCGTGAATAAATACCTATGTATCTATAATCAGCTGAAATTCCTATGAAATCCCACTATCTATTTATAGCTCCAACTTGTGGGTTTTTCCTTTGGAAAATCCCACTATCTTTTTATAGCCTCAGCTTGAGTGACGTTCCTGTTTATGAATTCTAGTATATATGTATAGCTACAAAATGTGGAAATCCCCAAGTCGATATTTATAGTCTCAAAATTTCCAGCGTCAGTGACGTCACTGTACTGAACACTAGGGGATAAATGTCAACAGTGTTGCAAGTGGCTGACCTGAATACACGCTACTGCAGGTAGGTAGGTAGAGTGTATCTGATAGGGATAAAGTGAGTTTTTATAGGGACAAACAGAGACCAATACACACACACACACACACACACACACACAACGTACGCGCGCAGACATTCGCACACACACACACACACACACACACACACACACAGGGAAGAGGAAAAAACAAACCCCAAATATACTATCAATACAGAAGGGAGATAACACAAACCCCAAATAAACTATAAACACAAACGTACGCGAACGCATACAAACCCCAAATATACTATTCACACAACGTCGCTAACGCATACAAACCCCAAATATGCTATCCACACTCGGGAGGAAGAAGAAAAAACAACCAAATATACGATCTACACAACGTACGCGAACACACACACACACACACACACACACACACACACACACACACACACACACACACACTCACACACAGAGGGAAGAGGAAAAAACAAACCCCAAATATACTATCAACACAGAAGGGAGATAATACAAACCCCAAATAAACTATCCACACAAACGTACGCGAACGCATACAAACCACAAATATACTATCAACACAGAAGGGAGATAATACAAACCCCAAATAAACTATCCACACAAACGTACGCGAACGCATACAAACCACAAATATACTATCAACACAGAAGGGAGATAATACAAACCCCAAATAAACTATCCACACAAACGTACGCGAACGCATACAAACCCCAAATATGCTATCCACACTCGGGAGGAAGAAGAAAAAAACAACCAAATATACGATCTACACAACGTACGCGAACAAACACACACACACACACACACACACACAGAGGGAAGAGGCAAAAACAAACCCCAAATATACTATCAACACAGAAGGGAGATAATACAAACCCCAAATAAACTATCCACACAAACGTACGCGAACGCATACAAACCACAAATATACTATTCACACAACGTCGCTAACGCATACAAACCCCAAATATGCTATCCACACTCGGGAGGAAGAAGAAAGAAAACAACCAAATATACGATCTACACAACGTACGCGAACACACACACACACACACACACATACACACACACAGAGGGAAGAGGCAAAAACAAACCCCAAATATACTATCAACACAGAAGGGAGATAATACAAACCCCAAATAAACTATCCACACAAACGTACGCGAACGCATACAAACCACAAATATACTATCAACACAGAGTGAAGAAGAAAAAGTTTTTTGAAAGCACCTAAGCCCTCACCTGCAATGACCAACTCTGCCAAACACCTATACCCCACCCCCACTCCCAACACTACAAAACCCATTTAACCCGTTATTTTATGGCATCAGTGTGTGATTTAGGAAACATCAAGACACAAAATGATGGATGAATAGACTGACTATTGTTTACCGACTTGCATGCCTAAAGAGCGTGCGTGAAGGAAAACATCCTTCCATTTCAATTCTAACTAAAACATGATCCAGAGGGATAGAGAGAGGTGAAAGAGCACAATTTCATAAAGTGTGAGTAAAAACAAAACGCGTCATCCTTATTATACAATGTCAAGACCAAGAGACACTTACGTTTTCTTTCTGGTCTATTCTCTTTTAGAAGGTAGTATGAAATTTCACATCAGGGCCAACGCATCGGCTCACATTGTCAATTTTTCCATTTCCATGTCTTTACTGGCACAAGTTCTTCATCATCTTCAATTTCTTTTTCTTCTGAATCTCTCTTCTCTGTTTCGTCTTGTTTTTGTTTCTTCTCTTTTCTCGTAGGGCACTCTGAATTCCAGTGTCCTTTCTCCTGACAACGATATTAGGTATCTTGACTTTTGTCTCTCTTTCTTAGACGAAGCAGGTATTCTGGAGACAAATACCCATTTACCTTTGCAGATATAGCAAACTTCATTAGCACTTACACACTTTCGTATGACTCTCATCAAATCAACGATCAAAAGAATAAGTTTTGTTGCCACTTTCGCATGTGAATTATGCTTTCGTATGACTTTTAGCAAATATTTGACCAGCAGGTCGATCTGTGCTGACTCTTCCATCTTCTTGATCGTTTGAGAGCGGAATGAATACTCTGACGCTAAGATACTCTCCTTATACACAGGGACCTGCTGCGTATGAAACCTAGTCAAATGTAATTTTGCAATAAGATGAAACGATTTCATTGAGGAAGTAAAAAGCAATGATGTACCGTATCGCCTCACACAAAACCTGAAGTGTTAGTTCAAATCCGTGTCAGCGATTTCGAAGACGACATAACTGAGCTTTAATCAATGCTCTCCAATTATGCCACAAAACCACGAGTCCTGATTCACGCCAAAAGAAATTTCGTTCGGTCCATAAAAAATAGTATCATATCTGAGAAACGCAAAAAGGAACTTCCAGAAAACTGAGAAAGACGGCTTACACCTACAACGTAAATGTATGAGTTCAAGTAGTGCGTAAAACTTAATCAAATTAAATTTTTATAGTCAAGACGAAACGATCTCTTTCCGAACAAGAAAGCAGACACCAAGCGACAATGGCGATCCGTGTCACACAACACTTTTCAAAATGTATATTATCAGAGGTTTGTTCTAGCGATCTGCACGGTTAAATTAAATGTTGATGTATTTTGCAATAAGACGGACACAATTTCCATGGGATCGCCCATGGTACGAATGTTCGTGCATTAGTTTAATTTTTAAAAATATTTTTTTATATAAATCGCCTATAGGATAGACCCAGTAAAGCATGGCCATTCTCGTCACTGTCTGAATAGCTACTGAAGTCAATTCGAAGCGAACGCGGTAAGAAAATAAGTATAGCCAATGAAATGGCTTACAACGGGTGATGCATTGTTTTGTTCTAGGACTGTGTGGCATAATAATCCCTATGTTCTTGCGTTGTTACCATTACAGTGCAGACAGACTGAAATGTGAACTTACAAGCCCTCTTTGTGTGTGTTGTACCATTTCCTCTTACCACATCAAAATACTGAGCGTCACAGTATTGGTTCGCGTTTTCAAACTGACCATTTTTTTTATATCTCACTTAAACATTTCGACATAAACACTCACACTCACATCGGTAGAGTCAGAACAGACGTGTTACAGTATTGAGGGGCATGTTATCTTTTCGTTTTCAAACTAATAAATTTGGGGCTTGTATGAAGTAAAGAACCGAAAGTACAGTGAAAGGCGATTTATATAAAAAAAATATTTTTAAAAATTAAACTAATGCACGAACATTCGTACCATGGGCGATCCCATGGAAATTGTGTCCGTCTTATTGCAAAATACATCAACATTTAATTTAACCGTGCAGATCGCTAGAACAAACCTCTGATAATATACATTTTGAAAAGTGTTGTGTGACACGGATCGCCATTGTCGCTTGGTGTCTGCTTTCTTGTTCGGAAAGAGATCGTTTCGTCTTGACTATAAAAATTTAATTTGATTAAGTTTTACGCACTACTTGAACTCATACATTTACGTTGTAGGTGTAAGCCGTCTTTCTCAGTTTTCTGGAAGTTCCTTTTTGCGTTTCTCAGATATGATACTATTTTTTATGGACCGAACGAAATTTCTTTTGGCGTGAATCAGGACTCGTGGTTTTGTGGCATAATTGGAGAGCATTGATTAAAGCTCAGTTATGTCGTCTTCGAAATCGCTGACACGGATTTGAACTAACACTTCAGATTTTGTGTGAGGCGATACGGTACATCATTGCTTTTTACTTCCTCAATGAAATCGTTTCATCTTATTGCAAAATTACATTTGACTAGGTTTCATACGCAGCAGGTCCCTGTGTATAAGGAGAGTATCTTAGCGTCAGAGTATTCATTCCGCTCTCAAACGATCAAGAAGATGGAAGAGTCAGCACAGATCGACCTGCTGGTCAAATATTTGCTAAAAGTCATACGAAAGCATAATTCACATGCGAAAGTGGCAACAAAACTTATTCTTTTGATCGTTGATTTGATGAGAGTCATACGAAAGTGTGTAAGTGCTAATGAAGTTTGCTATATCTGCAAAGGTAAATGGGTATTTGTCTCCAGAATACCTGCTTCGTCTAAGAAAGAGAGACAAAAGTCAAGATACCTAATATCGTTGTCAGGAGAAAGGACACTGGAATTCAGAGTGCCCTACGAGAAAAGAGAAGAAACAAAAACAAGACGAAACAGAGAAGAGGGATTCAGAAGAAAAAGAAATTGAAGATGATGAAGAACTTGTGCCAGTAAAGACATGGAAATGGAAAAATTGACAATGTGAGCCGATGCGTTGGCCCTGATGTGAAATTTCATACTACCTTCTAAAAGAGAATAGACCAGAAAGAAAACGTGTGTCTCTTGGTCTTGACATTGTATAATAAGGATGGCGTGTTTTGTTTTTACTCACACTTTATGAAATTGTGCTCTTTCACCTCTCTCTATCCCTCTGGATCATGTTTTAGTTAGAATTGAAATGGAAGGATGTTTTCCTTCACGCACGCTCTTTAGGCATGCAAGTCGGTAAACAATAGTCAGTCTATTCATCCATCATTTTGTGTCTTGATGTTTCCTAAATCACACATTGATGCCATAAAATAACGGGTTAAATGGGTTTTGTAGTGTTGGGAGTGGGGGTGGGGTGTAGGTGTTTGGCAGAGTTGGTCATTGCAGGTGAGGGCTTAGGTGCTTTCAAAAAACTTTTTCTTCTTCACTCTGTGTTGATAGTATATTTGGGGTTTGTTTTTTCCTCTTCCCTCTGTGTGTGTGTGTGTGTGTGTGTGTGTGTGTGTGTGTTCGCGTACGTTGTGTAGATCGTATATTTGGTTGTTTTTTCTTCTTCCTCCCGAGTGTGGATAGCATATTTGGGGTTTGTATGCGTTAGCGACGTTGTGTGAATAGTATATTTGGGGTTTGTATGCGTTCGCGTACGTTTGTGTGGATAGTTTATTTGGGGTTTGTATTATCTCCCTTCTGTGTTGATAGTATATTTGGGGTTTGTTTTTGACTCTTCCCTCTGTGTGTGTGTGTGTGTGTATGTGTGTGTGTGTGTGTTTGTTCGCGTACGTTGTGTAGATCGTATATTTGGTTGTTTTTTTCTTCTTCCTCCCGAGTGTGGATAGCATATTTGGGGTTTGTATGCGTTCGCGTACGTTTGTGTGGATAGTTTATTTGGGGTTTGTATTATCTCCCTTCTGTGTTGATAGTATATTTGTGGTTTGTATGCGTTCGCGTACGTTTGTGTGGATAGTTTATTTGGGGTTTGTATTATCTCCCTTCTGTGTTGATAGTATATTTGGGGTTTGTTTTTTCCTCTTCCCTCTGTGTGTGAGTGTGTGTGTGTGTGTGTGTGTGTGTGTGTGTTCGCGTACGTTGTGTAGATCGTATATTTGGTTGTTTTTTCTTCTTCCTCCCGAGTGTGGATAGCATATTTGGGGTTTGTATGCGTTAGCGACGTTGTGTGAATAGTATATTTGGGGTTTGTATGCGTTCGCGTACGTTTGTGTGGATAGTTTATTTGGGGTTTGTATTATCTCCCTTCTGTGTTGATAGTATATTTGGGGTTTGTTTTTGACTCTTCCCTCTGTGTGTGTGTATGTGTGTGTGTGTGTTTGTTCGCGTACGTTGTGTAGATCGTATATTTGGTTCTTTTTTCTTCTTCCTCCCGAGTGTGGATAGCATATTTGGGGTTTGTATGCGTTCGCGTACGTTTGTGTGGATTGTTTATTTGGGGTTTGTATTATCTCCCTTCTGTGTTGATAGTATATTTGGGGTTTGTATGCATTCGCGTACGTTTGTGTGGATAGTTTATTTTGGGTTTGTATTATCTCCCTTCTGTGTTGATACTATATTTGTAGTTTGTATGCGTTCGCGTTCGTTTGTGTGGATAGTTTATTTGGGGTTTGTATTATCTCCCTTCTGTGTTGATAGTATATCTGTGGTTTGTATGCGTTCGCGTACGTTTGTGTGGATAGTTTATTTGGGGTTTGTATTATCTCCCTTCTGTGTTGATAGTATATTTGGGGTTTGTTTTTTCCTCTTCCCTCTGTGTGTGTGTGTATGTGTGTGTGTGTGTGTGTGTGTGTGTGTGTTCGCGTACGTTGTGTAGATCGTATATTTGGTTGTTTTTTCTTCTTCCTCCCGAGTGTGGATAGCATATTTGGGGTTTGTATGCGTTAGCGACGTTGTGTGAATAGTATATTTGGGGTTTGTATGCGTTCGCGTACGTTTGTGTTTATAGTTTATTTGGGGTTTGTGTTATCTCCCTTCTGTATTGATAGTATATTTGGGGTTTGTTTTTTCCTCTTCCCTGTGTGTGTGTGTGTGTGTGTGTGTGTGCGTATGTCTGCGCGCGTACGTTGTGTGTGTGTGTGTGTGTGTGTGTGTGTATTGGTCTCTGTTTGTCCCTATAAAAACTCACTTTATCCCTATCAGATACACTCTACCTACCTACCTGCAGTAGCGTGTATTCAGGTCAGCCACTTGCAACACTGTTGACATTTATCCCCTAGTGTTCAGTACAGTGACGTCACTGACGCTGGAAATTTTGAGACTATAAATATCGACTTGGGGATTTCCACATTTTGTAGCTATACATATATACTAGAATTCATAAACAGGAACGTCACTCAAGCTGAGGCTATAAAAAGATAGTGGGATTTTCCAAAGGAAAAACCCACAAGTTGGAGCTATAAATAGATAGTGGGATTTCATAGGAATTTCAGCTGATTATAGATACATAGGTATTTATTCACGATCGTCACAGAAGTTGATATTGTAAGTAGTTACTAATTTTATCCATTTTAGTCTAAACCATTGTAACTTAATTTTCGGGGATATGTTTATTTTCCTTTAAATTCTGGGACAATTTCGTCATTTTAGCGTTACTTTTAGTCACATCCATTTTGTCGTTGAGCATTTCCTTGATTATAGCTATTTATAGCATCATTACGATTATGCAAATTTTTGAACACCCCAGCAAGATTTCAGGTCTTGGTAATGCTTTATATATAAATCTCACGCTTGTACTAGTGTATGTATGTTTCTGTCTCTGTTGTGTTTGACCCTCTACCATCATTGTCCCTAGACAATCCCACCATGTTCAATTCCCCTTGACGCTATACAGACCCACCATGTTCAATTTCCATATGTTCAATTCCCCTTGTCCCTAGACAGACCCAAACTCTATTCCCATGTTAATTTCCCCTTGTCGCTAGACAGACCCAAACTCTATGTTAAATTCCCATTGTCCCTAGAGTGGCCCAGCGTTTTTCTCCATGTTAAATTTCCATTGTACGTATATTGTCCCACGATTTTTCTCCATGTTAAATCCCCTTGTACGTATATTGACCCACGATTTTTCGCCATGTTAAATTTCCATTGTACGTATATTGTCCCAGGGGTCTCCGTAATGCTAATTCCCATTGTACGTATAGTATCCCACTTAACTACTGGCATCAGTCATATAGTAACTGATACGCCTGTAAAGATGCTGCAATTAATCTTTAACATTTTTTGCGGAAAGAACTACTCGCCTCCCCTCCTTCCACCATGTTTATTTTGGGAAATTTCTTGCATAGCGAACCGTTCCAGCTCTGTTCTGTGGGCCTTTATCAAATCGTTTAATGTTCATTATCATGGCATTCCCAGGATCGGGCTTATCTAGATTCCGTTATCAGTGTCCCTATATAACCCGCATCAGCCCCTTGCGGCTCCACATTCAGGTGTCGGACATCCTTCACAACTCTACAGACTCTCTTCCTAGTGTATTCCTATAGACACATTGCCAAGCTGGGCCATTGCCAAGTTTCATGCATTCACAACTTTACTTTTGACTCCCAATTTGTGTCAGTACTTAAATGTACTCAAATATTATGCCCATATACTTTCTCTTAAAACATGGGACAGTTATATCGTATGAGCAAATTTTATATATTTATTTTCTAATAACATGTATTTATCATGGCCAAAAACAACTGAGCTTTTGATCATGCAACAGATGTATCGCGCGTCGTCTGCTGCGCATTGTCAGTCAATATTTAATTGGGCTGGCCTTAGGACGATTGGACAAATTTGGCCTAATCGGCTCCGCGCGTTAGTAATGAAGAGAGAGAGAGAGAGAGAGAGAGAGAGAGAGATTTTAAAGCGACGGAAACCAATTTTAAGTTCAATATCATATAAAACTTGTTTAAAATTTCCAATAGCCGTGTTCTTAGGGGGCCACAAGCGTAAATCTGGGGGAGGGCGCCAAAATGATCCAAATCCGGCCTTGCGTTTGCTATGGTCGTTACTGATATTTACTATTTTAAACTTCTGAAAAACTTGCACTGATCAGCTTAATTTCATTCTAGCTTTAAACAACTTTTAGATTGATAAAACTAATGCAGATCCGTATTAAACATGGTCACTTTTAATAAAGTAGATAAACCTTAAAATGACTTCACAAAGGCTAAAGTTTCTAAGTTTGTATTAGTGATATGAATATCAGTAGGTATCCATGTAACTGAGATATATAGTTACCCACTGGATGGATATACGTAGCTACCCAATATTATGGCCTTAAGTAGCTATCCACAGATATTCATCTAAGTTGCTACCCACTACAATAGATGTAAGTAACCACTGACGATGATGGACACAAGCAGCTACCCACAGATATTCATCTAAGTTGCTTCCCACTACAATAGGTGTACGTAACCACTGACGATTATGAACGCAAGTAGCTACCCACAGCTATGGGACTAAGTTAATATCACACTACTATTTATATATGTAGCTATTCATTAATATGAATATTATTAGCTACCCTCTACAGTAACAAAGGATTCAAAGTAGCAACCGACTGCTCTCAAAGTAGGTACACACTACAATAACTATGGATATATGTAGCTAGGCACTGCAATGGATACTAGTAGTTACCTACCTACCTAAAGCACTATAGACCTTCGACTCTTCATTTCAAATCAAGACATTCATGCGTTTAGAAGTGCGAATATTATCCTCGACTGTTTCATCATCTAAATTGGTGTTGCGTTATACGTATATCTTACAATGATCCACGTCAGTTACAGTTTACACGCCGAGCTTCAGTGATTTCTAAAAATCCGAAACACTACAATAAGTGGGTGATATTGACCTGCACAGAACATTTAAACATACACAACGACAAAAACGCCGTAATAATATATCGTGATTTGTACGTTCCAAATGTCCAGCGTTTGGTAATATAAGCTACTTCAAACTGCATTTATTCCAGTAGATTAAATGCATAATTCGTATGCATACAAAGTTATTGTCGCCTTTTTTTATCACTTCTTCCCATTTGTTGCTGTCATCTTCGATATTGTTGATGCTGTTGTTTTGTAGATTATGTAAATGTACAGTAGAATAGAAGGGGCTCTGAAACATTTAATGTAATGGGTTGGGGGAGGGAAGTTGATGGCGTGGTGTTAGGTTTCCAATGTCTTCTTGATTTTGCTCTTTCTTAGTACTACATCCCACTTGGCATTTTTCTATTATTTGCTTGAGCAGCGCAGAAAATAATAACATCTAATCAGTGTTTCTGAAGTTATCCTTAAAAGTGATAATATTTGAGGTTAGGAATGAAATTTCTGATAGAAAATCCTTAGATAAAGAGTCACAGTCTGAGACAGTACTTACAATGAAACTTTATCTTGAAGCACTGAAATTGGCAATTGTTAATGTGGCAAGCATTGGGGTGCATTTTCTTTGGCTAATAGGATAGTTTAAAAACAGCTCGAATGTTTAATTTTCCATCCACTGTTGCCCTGTAGCATTCTTTACTTTGTAGTTCATGATTTCCAGTGGAAATCGTTTGGTTGTAAATTGACGATGCCATATTCGCCATATTGACTAAGCCACCGGTGGGATAGGGTTTCGGTCAACATTTGACCGAAGTTTGAGCATGCCCACACAATCACCATCGAAGTTGATTTCGACCACTGCAGAAAGTCTCTAGGTCTTTTGAATGCTTCCACACAGTGAACTGACATCAACTTGCATATATAGCAAGTCGTTTATTACGTCATATTGGAAGCAGTTTGCCGCATCATAAATTGTCATTTGAAATGTACGCTGCTTTTTACGTCGAGTGTTCGAACAGACCTTAGATCTGAAATGGATGAACTTCCTCAACCTTTCCCATCGTATGCCAGAAAATTACTACTTATGGTCATGCTACTCATAACGTATATTCTTTCAGAATATATCGCTGCTGAAGGATTGTTTGGACCTCTGGGTCAGCTAGACCTTGGTCACACGATTTTATTGACTGGATCCTTCCTTTATTCTTGTAACATAATTTGACCTGAATGGATGCCTGGATTAAATGACAACACAAACACAATCTGTTGAAAGATGACATTTTTTAAAATTAATTAATAAATATATGTATATTCTCTACAACACATACAGTATGATTCTTTCAAGCTCTAAACATACGACTGATTCAGTTACTTTACACAAACATTTATTATATGTGATTGAACTGTGACTTTATGAAACCTTACGACATACAAAAATTAATACAATCATTCAAAAATGGGGAAACAAATGTGATTCATATATTCAAAAAATTGTAGACACATGATACAGTAAAACTAAGATGTGATTCATATAATCTCATGTAATATAGATAAGAATTCTATAATCTCGTGCAAATAGGTGTAACTCAAATTGTAATCAAATGTATACTCAGCTGAAACAACATATGTTCCATGTACTAATTTGAAAGATCATAATTGAAATAAACATGATCAGTTGTAATAAACATAACAATTGTATCAAACATACGAATCATGACCCGTATAGTCATTTGTACAGCAGGTACGACTCCTAACAACGTATGACTCGTTTAATACTTGCAAACCTTGTAAATGAGAAATTTTGACCTGGTTCACATGTCCATTGTCAAACCTTACTTCTCCTGAATTCTTGGGTTAGCCCACACTTGTATTGGCCAGACACCTAACCCCCCTTCATGGATCCACCATGCGCACAAGTTTACAGATCAACACTTCCGTCCTTGTATGGCCTTGATGGTCGCACGTGCTTCCCTCCCCATACAAACAGACATACAAACAGCCAAACAGACAGCCTGATACACCCGCACACAGACAGCTAAAACAAAACTAAATTGGTCGCAATAACAGGTACGGAATTAAAATCTATAAACACATGCTACTAAATTAAACTCTTAATTAGCAACTTGTAACAGTTAAAAAGTTCATAAAGTTTTAAATTCGCGTAGCGATAAAGGCAACATTTCACGCTACATCATTAAAACTGAATATGTTTCACCTATTTGCAAATAAAATAAAATGTAACACTTACCCCTAATGGCTGTAGAATGAAATGGAGAGCATACACTCCTTGACAACATCCCCAAAGATCAATGTGTCTATTAGAACAGAAACTTGCCTTAAATCTACAGGGAAATAAGTATTAGCAAGGGTAAAATACCAGTAGTGCATACCGTGCTTTTTGTGTCTCTCACCGCAAACGATCTACGACAAGCTGCATGTTAGCTCGGTCATAACTAGAAAAACAATTATCCACCCTAGTTAACGTTGTACGTATGTACGACGAAATATATCAAATCATTCTTAGGCGAAACCAAGTTATTTCTTGCCTTATTCTGCGACACTTCTGTATTCACGGATTTTAAAAGGAAGGAAAAGCAACTATACTACTAAGTTAGGCGACTTAGATGTGCTTTATTGTGACATCATTGGTATACTGGGAGGTTTGCGCGAGCTACTTAAATACATCGTCAACCCATTGATTGATTGATTACTTGGATTTACGTCGGGTGCACCCAAAAGGGCATGTGCGACGGGTTTATTCCCGCACAGTGGGATGCTAAATGTTCCTGGGGGAAGGAATTAGTGCCACATCCTCCAGGCGTTTATGTGCTCAAGGAGCACTGCTAATTTAGCCGTCAGTTCGTAATATTATATGTCTCTAACGACCTGAATGAAGGGCTTTCATGAGTGGTAATGGGCCCAACACACACTCATGTTAACAAAGAGTTGATTTCAGTCCATTTTTGACTGTACTAGGTGTCGACCCAAGCAGTATGTAACGCCCATTGCGATTGGTCGCAACGATGACGTCACATCGGGACACCTAGCTTTAGGCGGGTGGAAATTGTTCCACATCTCCACCGTTAGAGGCAAGAGGTCAAGGAACTCGGCAAGCCAGCCATGGATGTCGAGCACTGTCAAGAACGCCAGCCCGTACTTAGTCAAATTTAGTCTAGTTGTACTAATGGACAATATAAAAAAATGCCAAAAATGTGTTAGCCACCTGCGCAATTGGGTCAAATTAAAACAAGTTGTAAACTTTTCTTACGGAAGAGCAGAGGAGGCGAACAGACCAATTCCTGGAAGACCCATTTTTGAAAACTAAGGCTTCCTATGAAAAATGAAAATGGGTGAAGATATCACTGCTGGAAGGTCTATTTTTTGAAAACTAAGGCTTCCTAGGAAAACGAAAGTCAATAACGTCAAACTGTCGTTTATGTTCACCCGTCAGGACACTTATTTGAGGTAGCGCCTCCTCTGCTGCTATAATTATCAACCAAATATTTTATCAAGACCTACACGATATCGCGATCGAGGATCGTGTAAATGTATTGTCATAAATCCGTGTGGAGCAGATTGTGCTTTTGGAAAGACGTTTCTAAATATAATTATGTCCATATCTCCGCTGCACTAAGTTTGATGAATATTCCTTAAGGTATGTGTATCACCTCCGTTAAATACAACTAAAATGTTGAAGTTATCTCTGATCACTTTTGGCATTTGTGTATATCGTTGAGTGACATAAATTATATCCGTATTTTTTTATGTCTTCTTCTGGAAAATATTGTAGCTGGATCTGATTGCTTGTCCAGCATTACCTCGTCGTATACTACGAGATTGTTAATAAATCCATCTAATTCATAACACTCGGCGCTTCATCAATATCGGTTATAAAATTAATAATGTCGTCACCATCTTCATTTAAAAATTTTGCATTTTCATTAAAATCTTTAAGTACATCATGACATCTCTGATCATCAACTGATGGTGCAACTAAATACAACTTGTCCCACTTTAACCATATCATTATCAAATTAAGCAGTAATTGCGTTTTACCAGACCCAAATGGACCTATTATAATAATTCTGATAGAATTTGGTAATGCTGAAATATGTTTTACTGGCTCTTGCTTTCGTGTCGCTGAGAAATCAATTACATCCATATTATAAATATACATGAATATATATTGTTTACGTTGTAGAGTTAAAACTCCAACCACTCATTTAGTCACGGTTACAAAAAAAATATATATATATAAAAAATTGGAAAAATAGCATATGGTGGAAGATGTGTAATATGTAACAGAAGTTATGTTTTGTTTTTACCTGAAATTCAACGTAAATACGGTGGTGATATTGCCACGTTAATGTAAAAATTTCCAGGAACTCCATGGGCTAAATACCCAGGAGAAAAACGTCTTCCAGGATACAATTGTTGTGGTCCTGGAACCCGACTTGATATCCAACTTGGTAACCAAGATCAACAAAAACCTGGTGAATATCCAATAAATAAAATTGATAAAGCGTGTCATGTTCGTGATGTTGCGTATAAAATCAATGATTTACAAAAAGGCATATTGCAGACGTGGATTTAATTCATGCATTAAATTCTATAAAAGATTTATCTTTTAAAGAGAAATTAGCTAGATTGATAATAAAATCTGCAATGAAAGGTAGTTGGTAGTTAATGAACCAATTATTGAAATAATCGAATCAATTTATTATAGCCCATGGGGATATTGGAGAGGTAGAACAGCAATTAGTAAATTCTCTGATGCAGTTGGTGTCGAACGTTCTGCCGCCGCAAATTGGTTAGCACGACAGGCAATATGGCAAATTTATTTTATCATCACCTAAACGAATACAGCATGCACGTTTTGATGTCAGGACTCCTAATGAAGTTCGTCAAGCAGATATTTTGTTTTTACCACACAATACTATCAAAATTGGTTGATGTCAAATAACATACAAATACGCGTTGACTATCGTTGACGTTGCAAGTAGGCATAAAGAAGCAGAGCCACTATGAGCTAAAACAGCTGCTGAAGTTGTATCTGCTTTTGAGCGAATTTATCAACGAGGCCCCTTACGATGGCCACAACTATTACAGGTTGATCCTGGCAAGGAATTTCTTGGTGTAGTATCATCTCTGATGAAAAAACATAATGTCGAAATCAGACGAGTACATACTGCAATTCATCGTGATCAGGCAATTGTTGAACGATTTAATCGAACACTTGCTGAGCGGTTATTTGGATATCAGTATCCAAAGGAAATAATTCAGGATACGAAATCTCGCGAATGGGTTGCAAGATTACAAAGTCTGATAGCTGCATTAAATAATGAAGTTACTCGAACAACTGCCATGAAACCTATTAATGCGATTACAAAAAAAACAACATATACCAATAAAACGAAATGATTTTTCAAAACAACCAATATTAGTTAATGTTACTGCCCGGTATTTATATGAACCCGGTGAACTTGAAGGCGGTAAACAAAAAGCGACTGATCCTATTTGGAGTGTAACGACACATAAAATATCTAGCGTGGTAATATTTACTGGTAGACCCGCAATCTACAGACTAGATTCAACTGCTCCTCAACGTGGATTCGTACACGAGCAATTACAAGTAATTCCTGAAGACACACAATTACCACCTAATTCACTTAACTTGCACCTCGATGTCGGTTAAATTCAAGACAGGTTAGCATCACATTTTCGCGTGCATGACCAAACATACTATTAATTCTGTCTAAGGTAAATTGTCTTGGATCATTACTCGAGTATCGCCACAACATTACTGTATTACAGCTCGCACAATGATTATTTTACTGTTGTTTCAGCGTCATTATAAGTTCAGCATCAAGGTCAAAGTCGCGCTTATTACTTTTTTTTCACACTGCTTACAGTTAACTAATTTTTATCTTATTATATCATTGTCAATAACATCGCCAGTTGTTTCTGTAAAGTCTATACTAACCCTCCGCAATTGATATATTTTCCTGACTCTAGACACTGCGAGATAAACTAAATTTGACCATTCGATACGATCATCTAAGATCCAAACTCGCGTATCAGAAATAGTTAACCCCTGAGATGAATGAATCGTCATCGCGTATCCTAGCCCCCATGGAGATTTGTCAGTAGATAACGCGCTCTCAACAACATTGACAGGAACTAAAACAATATCATATAACACAAGATTTTGTTTCTCTGACAATTCTGACAATACTGGTATATCAACGTCGATATTCTGCAGTCGCGTATCAACTGTCGATAACAATATGGTACGGGTAGACTTGAAAAATTTTCTTTATGTAACATAAATAATTGCTGTTGAAGTGTATTACGAACTATCTTTCTGCTTGCAACTATCAAATCATTTGGTCTCCATAAATTCCAAAATTTGCTCATAGGAGTTTCTGAAATTACTTCTCGCATTATTTCACACTGACCTTTATTCGGTTGTAGTCTGATTAATTTCTTAAACTCTCTTAATTCTGAATCAAGTGCTCTATGGTCATCAGCTATTTCGTCATAATAATCAACAAAAATCCTCACCCATTTATGTGGAGACAATCCAACAAAAGGTGATGGTTGACCATGATCGCCACATATTATTACAGCAGTATTTTTTGTCAATAACCAATCAAGAAATGTTCCTTAATGTTTCTATAGACACTGTATATATTTCATCCCAAACGATTATCTTTGGAATGTATTTTTTGCATATTCGACCAGGAGTCCATGCATGTCCCTTGCATCGAAAGAAACTATAAGTACATGATTTAATATTTCTTTCTCTCATTTCTCTTGCGAGTCTGTGTGTAGGGGTTAAAACGACCATATCATTATTCCGAAATAGTTCAATCACTCGAGTTGTTTTACCAGAACTTCCAGGTCCATTGAGATAACTGTTTTATGTCTAGTTACGGGATCATACAATGACGGTGCAGATGATACCTTTACAGAATAATCGAGTATATTTTCTTGTTTTATTCTCCATTCGCCCCATGATGCATAATTACCGATATTTATTTCTTCCAGTAATCCTGAATATTTTGTTTCGTTATAAAACGAATCTATAGCGACTCTGACAGCAAACTTAGAAACTATATTTATCATCGATAATAAATTTATCGAAACGTACGCGAGCACTGAAGATCTTAAATTAGTAAATTGCTGCGATTCACTGTCCATATTGACTTATAAACGTATTTTCCTTCGCTGTATCAGCGATTATTAAATCTAACTCAGCATCATCTATAATCAATCTTGTACAATGTCGTTTATAATCGTATGCCCCTCCCTGTGTGAATTTACCGATTATATTTCTGCCGAGATCTTTTGCAATTTTATTTTCGTAATCGGTTGTATCAGGATTTTCATCATCAGAATATTTTTGTTGTTGTGGTAACCAAACTTCTTTCTGCGAACGATATGATATAATTGATTCACTTACTGTCAAAATTATCAGTATTTTTACGTCGAACATAACAAATAGGATGAAGACCTTTAGCAAACTCGAATGACTCGATAAATCGAATCCAGTCAAGTCAAAGTCTCGCAATGGTCCATTTATCGATACTCTGGTGATTGCGTGTGTCGGATGACCGATTTTTTAAAAAATATGCAGAACATTCTCCATTACCAAAATAAAAACTTCCGGGATAACATGTAACCATATCAACCGAGATAACATCTTTATGGTCGTATTTACTATTCCACAATCCAAAGTGTCCGTATTCGACACAACTCCACATTATATCATTAATAAAATCAAACTGAGGTGGTTCCCACGAATTTTTCTCTCTAGCAAAATGAGCCGCAACTGACGGAACAGTGAAACTAATACTGAGTAATTGTTCAGTATATTCGGTATATTTTAATGGAAGATTTTTCATTTTTATATGAAGAGAATCTGTTCGAAAAATCTCACCATTAGGTCGTACAAACTGATCAAATTTACTTTTTCTTCGATACAGATATTTCCATCTGGTCTAATCACTTCATCGTCTTTTTCAGAACTCTGAAATAACCATACTGGTACAGGATCGTTTTTACTTATTTCGTTAATAAAATCAAATATATCCTCGTTATAAAATTTAACAGTTCGATTTCGTGGAAATATTGTTACTGCATTAGTCTACGCATGCGCATTTTGATCAATAATTTCGATCAAAGCTTCTTTTGATTTATATTTTGATTCGTACAAAATCTCTCCGGTTGTAATTTTTAATGATTTTGAAAATTTTAGTTTCTTTTCTACCTCAGCAACGTATTTGATAGATGCTCCGGTGTCTTTAACTATTTATCCTCACTCGTTTATTTTTTTTACGTATTTTATCTGTTAGACCGTTTCCACGACCACAAACGGTAAAATGTTCCATTACTCGTTGAGCTACAAAATTCAGTCTGAAAATTTCATCGGCTTTAGATTATGAACGCTGGGCTTTTCATTTATTGGATAAATTCCATAAATAACCGCGGTTACAGGATAGGCTCGTTCATAATACGGTTTGTCAATACCAGTCAACATTCCTGGTTTGAATTTTTTACTCAGTATGGCAATTATTTCATTATGAAGGACAGGATCATATTTGTCACGGATACTCTGTCTGCTTCTGCTAATACAACAAATTTAACTTTAAAAAGATATTTTCGATTGTCGAGATAATTAATGATCGCTGCCGCTCGTTTTTCGTTCATCGTTGCATCGACACCATTGCTGATTTTGAACGTTGACCAGACATGAGATGCGCCATCTTTGCTAAATTCCTTCTTGGCGTCATGAATTTTATTAATCAACTTTTTTCTTCTTCGGATAAACCAGAGCTTTTATCGGTAAATCAGGTGATATTCTGTCAAAATTAAATTTATTTTTAGAAGGCTTGATCTTGAGTAATCTCTCATATTCATCCAAATTATAATTAAGACAAATATTTAAATTGAAATATTATATAAAATATATGATTAGAAAAATACGTTTATGAGACATCCTATTATAGCAAATTATGAAGCATCTCGTGATGGCGTAATTCGGCACTGTCGACAAAAAAAAAAACAGTCGGTTTTGTCACAATACTGGTTATCTAATGTTTGGTGGGAAGAAAAAAGTATTATTATCATAAATTTATATTCGAATGTTTCAACGGAGTGCTCGAAGACGGTCTTGTGATCGATCATATTGACTCAAATCCCCAAAATAACTCTTTATCAAATTTACGTGCTGCTGCACAAAGCCAAAAGTTATCTGCAAGTGGAATACACTCCAGTCCAGTTGATCTATGTTTTGGTGTTCCACAGGGGTCTGTTCTTGGACCTGTTCTCTTCATTCTAAACACTCAGCCGCTCTCAAGTGTCATAGATCATCATCCAGTGTCTCACCAATTGTACGCTGATGACACCCAAATACACAAATCTAGCCAACAAACTGAAGTTGATGCTACCATCCAAGGTGTAGAGAGGTGCATTTCCGATGTGAAATGTAACAAGCTGCAGATGAATGATGATACGACTGAGGCCATTCTGATTACAACACGAAGACTTTCTCATTTACATCCTTTACCTCAAACAATAGATATCAGCAACACCAACATCAAATTCACACAATCAGTACGAAACCTAGGTGTTACTCTGGACAATACTCTCACATTGCACCAACATGTCATGAACATATGCAAGGCTGCATATCTTGAGTTGACACGCATCAGCTCTTTTCGCAAGTATCTTTCAGCTGATGACACTAAAACACTTGTGTGTTCATTAGTACTTTCAAGACTGGACTATTCTAACTCAATTCTGTCTGGTTCATCTCAATATCTACTCCAGAAGCTTCAAAAAGTTCAAAACACAGCTGTTCGGATCATACTTAGAGTACCACGATCAGAGCACACCTCCCCGCTGCTCTGTACCCTACACTGGCTATCCATTTGATCCAGAATCAAACACAAAATTTGTTCTCTGTGCTACGTTTCACTGACGGACTGTATTCCAACAGACCTATCCGACCTCATCCATTTGTAGACACCAGAAAGGATACTTACGCTCCTCTTATGACAATCCTATACTCATTACTTCAACTATGAAAACAAAGTCATATTGACAGCGTTCTTTTGCATACCAGGGCCCAGTAACGTGGAATGAATTGCTCACTGAACTTAGACTCTAGGACACAGTGATCCCATTCAAGAGTGCTCTCAAAACTCACTTATTTCGACTGCAAAAACAAACTTAAAGACCTAATAATGTTTCCTACCTTAAATATTATCAGCATGTTTTTAATATTTTCTAATTTCATGGTGTTTGTTTTTGTAATCATATCATTATATATGCTTTTTATCTTATAGGTGTTGTCTAATGTTGTAAAGCACTTAGAGCTTCTAAAGATTAGGTGCTATACAAAGTCCTCATTATTATTATTATTATTATTATTATTATTATTATTATTCAAACAAAGGACAAGTGCAGATGGCTAATTATAGGTTCCTTGACTCCTTGTAACAAAGTCTGTGTAATCGAATTCTGCGGACATCATCTACAAAGCGTTTGTAACGGAAGTTTAGGACCAAGACCGTGTTTTGAAATGCGGTGTTGGAGTTAGAGGAAAAACGCAGTTGTGTACAGAATATTAAAAATATACTATGATTAAAAACATAATGCCAGTGACAAGGTTATAAAAAGTGTAGAAGATTATCTGATAATAATTTAGACAATTTAGTTATGTAATGTTTGGTGGAAAGAAAAAAGTATTACTTCATAAATTTATATTTGAATGTTTCAACGGAGTAATCGACGACGGTCTTGTCATCGATCACATTGACTCAAATCCCCCAAAATAACTATTTATCAAATTTACGTTGTGCCACGCAAAGCCAAAATTGTAAATCAGGTAATACCGGTAAATATTCAAAAATTGCAAGATCAATTAAATCTACAAATACATAGACTGGCGAAGAAATAATAATTCAGTCAATGAATGCAGCTGGTAAATATTTTAATATCATGCTGATTTCGGTACAACATGTCGCAGAGAAAATATGCAAATCTGATATAAGGGGGCGCTCACCAGCTGTTATGTACTTTTGAGAGAGTGAGATATGTAAGGTGAAGTTGTTTGCATTTAAAACATGCACATTGGAGAGAATGTTGGCATACCTCTAGGTTGCTTTAATGTAATGTGGATGACATTTCTTGGGATATTGAACGTTTGGAATTTGTACATGATTTTAACACACTGCTAACTAAAATGAATGCTCCCTTGCGCAAAAAAATTCAGCCTCAATTAGTCTAAAGTACACTATCCATAACCGCTATTAAAACAGTGAAAATGATTTTAGCTAGACTAGACAATACCAGCTTCTGAAAGTGCAATGAATGAATTACCAAATATATAAAATTTAAAAAAGTTATCGACTCTTTTTTATTCAATTTACCTCAGAAGTTCAGGAAGTGAAAATGACCAATTGGAACTAGCACTTTTTTGAAAGTTGCACATCTTGAGTAAGGCCAAGCTGTATACTCTATAACTCGTATTACACCCATCAATCATACACCAAAATATAGGGCATAAAAGGTTCTTTTGAATTATACCTAACATATACAATGTCTTTTTTGAAAAACCAGATTAACCAGTGAGAAAAGCCGGGAAAATTCGTTTTTTTTTTTTTTTAAAACAAATTCTAACTCTATGCAAAATACGAAACTGTAGCGCGCCACCTAAACAATTTTTTTTTCTCCATTATTGTTAAGGGAGATAACTGTCTCTCTCCGGTAGAGGTATTAACTAGTTATGCCGCTCATATTACTAAACTATTTATTTAATTTCTTTAATTTGTGTCATCATAATCATTGTTAAAATAACTATGATAGAACGATTATTTTACCATTTCAAGAGTTCTATGATTATACATATATTATATGAAAACGAAAGTTTTCTCACTCACAAAATATGCGACTTAGAATATTTATCTTTTCTATACTAATCAAATTTCAGTATTATTGAAGGGACATAACTCTCCTTTCCTTGACAAAGAGTAATTTATCGGTTACCTCCCTTTCTTAAGATCAGTGACATGAGGAAACGAGAAAATTTTGTAGTGCATATTTTCTGCGTAGATCTTAATTAATGTAATTAACCATCTGTATCATATTTAATATCAGTGATGTAACATAAAATTGTATAATAGTTCAAGTTAGTAAAGGGATATTATGGTTTCTAACTTACAAACGAAACAAGGTAGAACACGCGGTTACATGTACAGTAAACATGTACATGTACAACAAAGTTATTTTTAGACATATGTTACCAGTATTAAACCTGATTTTGTATATATATATATATATATATATATATATATATATATATATATATATATATACAATTATTTTATACTGCGAGTTTCTAGACAGCGAGTTTCTAGACAGAAATAAATGCACACTGTAATTCTCAGTACTGTATGTAGCAACCTAGCATAGGTAACTTTATAATAATTTGAGAAACGTACATTTGTAAGATTGGAACATGGTGCAGAAGTAGCGTGTCTGATTTTCATCTTGTGGGTCAGGGTTCGACCGGCATCCTATCGACTGTACCAATTATAGCGGTTTTTCTATATAAGGAATTGTTCCTGTGCCCGAAAGCGTTTCATGCCCTCTCCCTGGGGTTTGACATTGGTGGTGTTCTTGTGTACATGAATGTTAGATCATTACGACTATATATTGGTACTAATATTGGTACATAACGCTTTATTTCATTACCATAATGATACGTACTATAAACTCTTCCAGGACCAGGAATACCAGGAAGATGTTCTGCTACATATTTTCCTATACGGCTAAGCCCTGGTTCTCTTTTCGATATTCTGGAGTTATTATAAAAAAAATTCGTTAGTAGAAAAATCATCTCGTTTTGGTTCTGATATTTCTTTATATTCTGGTGGAATTTCAGGCCAACCTAAAACAGATCTGATTGACGATTGATAAATATCAACAACGTAATCTGGAGAATTTATATCCATCGCAAATGATTATGTTGGTTGTTATAGCTATTTTTGCTTCTCTTCCAGTTATTGATATGATTCTCCGTTGAAATTCATCACTGATTTCTTCGATCTGATATCTCCCTGTAGGAATAGAAACAACATTCCAATCAGGTGTTCCGTCATCTTTATTTCTATTTGCAAATACAAGTGAATTATTCGCCTGTAATCCACCAAATGATTTTGATCTGATATTTGGCAAACTGTAATATACTTGTAATTGTTCTAATGCGATTTCTTACACTGAAATTGCAGTTGGAAAGTTAACACAAAATTCTGGATTAATTGAATTTACTGATATTATTGTTATTTTTCTTGGAGTCGTAGTCGTTACGATTTGTTGTAGTAGCTCGCTTGGCGATGTCATTGTTATTTCAATCATGATTTTCTAAATCAGTCACTGCCATTGCTTGTTTGTAGATTTTAATCATCTCCATGAACTCAAAATCTGATATTCTTCCATCACTAAGACTCGATGATAACAACGAGGATAATTTGGAGTATGCTAATATGGATGTGTGTAATTTTATTATATAATCATGCAATTTTGCATTTGTGCACGTACATATTTGTTTTGCAATGATATTGAGAATCCCGGCAATCGTTTGTTGTAGCTGAAACACAAATTGTTACAACTACTGGTGCCATCATTGTTATTACTGATAATAACACGCCGGTTCCAGCAATAACAGCAGACGCTGAATAAACAATTATATTAACAATAACTACACGTCTGCGATATTTCTTTATTTTAATTACGTTCTAGTCAACGATATTTTTCAATTTTGTTTGCCATTCACGTGCTTGATTATACCTGAATTTTTGAACGTCGATTGAAGTACTCATTATATTTTCCTTCGTAACCATTTTATGTGTTTGAGCCACAAATTCCAGACACCACCAGTAAAAAGTTGCAGTTAATTTCTTATCAGCTGCTTCCAGAATAAATATTTCTTCGTTTCCTTTATTTAATATGATAGACACAAAACGAGAAAACTTATAGGCTGAATGCTGCCATGGCTACGTAGTAAATATCTCAAATTTTGCAGCACTGAACACAGACCGTCTATACACACCAGTGACTTCTGCAGCATGTTTGAGAATTTTATTTTGCTGTGACCATGTTGAGAATCCTGATGATACTTTGTATTCTTTGGTGGTAATCTGTCCGTGGGGGATTTTAATCAGATTATTTTAACGATCTAAGGAATCCCACTTATGACATCTAGTTTTTTTTCTAATCGTATCAATTTCTGATATAGCTGTTTTAATATCACCGAATTTTGTGTTAATGTCAACGAGTTTCATGTCAACAGTCAACGGGGTGCCTAAGAAATCATCTGTGATTTTATTGAGTTTTTGAAAATTTATACGGGTATTTAAAAACATATTTACGTGAACGTCATACACATCTCGCAGCGTGGATAATTTAGTATTTACTGTGTCTACATATTTTTTTTTGTTGCAGCATCTTCATCAGATGTTGGATCTCTTAAAACTATCTTATTTCCGTTCATGCTGAGTTCGCCTGTCATTGTATCACCTGTGTTCCGACAACAAATTAGTAACGCTTCCTACAATTTCATTTTTAATAGTTGCGAATGATATATTTGAGTCTCTGATTTTTTCGCTATCAGTAAATGCTGGAATGTTATCCGTGGTAGCACCAAGAACTTGATGTTGCTTGTCTTTAAAACACCGTATTTATCCTGAAAAAAAAAACCAACTTCATCTCTGTCAACTCCAGAGAGGTTCATAATATCAGCGAGTTCATCTTTATTCGCGCAATTTGACAAATCAATATCATCTTTTTTTCTTGCCCTTGATAGAAGAAGATCTTTCGTATATATCAACCATTATAATTTAAGATCTGTTAAAAACGACGCGATTACTCGTATAATCATACACGACTTAATGAGGTGGTAATGTTGATTTTGATTTAGCGTCAAGTACATTAATTACTTCACGACCACATATCGGTGGATCTGTCATTATTTGTGTTGGTAATGTTTGATACCAGACTGGAGTTTTTATTGTGTTTATATATTTTAAAAATTCAATTGGTGGAGCCAACCCATACGAATTGAAATAAACGATTCCACGTGTATCAATTGCGTATGCAACCCAATGAGTACCGGGCCCTAAATTATCATCGAGATTAATAATGCCTGTTTTAAAATTGGTTGTTTTGGTAACTGGCCACGCATAAAACACCTCAAATTTGTTTTTATATTTTTGTTAGCAGCATCAAGTAAATCAAAGTTAGACACTGGACGTATCGATAAGGGCTTCCCGATAATCTTAGACCCCTTCCCTTTTTTATATCCCTTTCCTGTTATTTTATCAACAAGCATGATACCAATATTTCCGGCAGTACCACTTAAAACACCTAAAGCAGCTGTTTTTTGCGATGACTGGAGCTGCAGCGGCAATTAATCCTGGTATAGCTGCAAGAAGTGGACATACGTGTCTTTAATAGCGCTCTGAGAAAGACAAAGTTGAACTCCCGTTTTTGATTCTAAAGCCTTCTTAAAATGTTTAAGTTGTGTCCTGGTTAATGATAATTTGTTTGGACGCCATTAGCTATTTGATATTTTTTAGTGATTTTTTTTCTCCGCATTTACATGCAAGTTTTGATTGTAATTTTTTCACCTGACCGGAATTCAGAGTGACTCCAACGATATTTTTATAATATGATGAGCGATTGAATTACCTGTTTTCTACTGGAGCGTTAATAACTCGCATTCTTCCACCAGCACCTTCAAGTAACATTGATTTATCTGAAAGAATAACCGCAATTGCTCTGTAATTAACACCAGCTGGGTTTACACGAGCTCGAAAATATATATCAACGACAGATTGTCAAGATAAATCAAGATGTTCCAGTGAAAAGTAATAGATCTGATACAGATTTCTAAAATCTAACTGTGATATTTGTAAACCGGTATCTATATTTTGGTCACGTCCCATAAATATCATTAAACGACCATATGTACGTGCTACATGATTTAATTCAAAATGAAATTATATATCTTCAGACGGCCTGTATAGTGTTAATAGAGTTTCCTGGTTGGATCCCCATGTGGCCCCTTTAAGGTTTTTAAGTAAGTTTAGATCCTTATCACAACTGTTAACTAGTTGATCTATATGATGTCCCCAGTTTAGATGTTCGTCATAGTACATATCCATAAATCTAGCTACAAATTTAATGATTTTATTTTGCATGGTAAGTTTAGCGTATTTTAATATGATTTGACGTTTTGGGGAGAATAGGACTGCAATGGTTTTTTTCGTGAGATAGCTTAAATCCCCATTAATCTGCCCATTTCCCTTATTTGTTTAGATTATTTTGGATTTCACTGATAACTGTGTGACTTTCGGGGTTTCCTGATCGCCAGAGCCCAATGTCGTCCGCAAGTTGTGACATTTCATTTCGGTTAGAAGTTACATTAAGATCAAGGTCATTAATCATGATGTTGAAGAGTGTAGGGCTGAGTACGCTCCCTTGTGGAATATCGTTTTCTAGTGAGCATAGTTCAGAACAAGTGTCCCCCGCTTTAGTTTGGCTATCAGTCCTTTAGTCCAGATGAGGTCAAAAGCTTTTAAAAGATCTATGAATACTGTTATTAAGTTTCTGCCTGCTTTGCGGTGGGAGGTTAGTGCTACTTTGATTGCCGTTTCTAATCTTATGAGTTGATCCGTAGTGGACCTTCTATTTCGAAATCCACGTTGATTTTCAGAGAGTAGATTGTTACTTTCCAAGTGGTATTTAAGCCGATTTGTTATAATTGTCTCCATAATTTTATAGATGTTGTTAGTTAGGGAAATGTGTCTATAAGAATTAATATCTTTTGGGTCTTTTTATTGTTTAGGGATTGTGATTGCCATGGATCATTTTCGGTTTTGTTTGTCGATGATGTCATTTGGAAGGAATTATTTGACTTGCGTCAGTCTTTGAAGATTTTCAATCCCCGTATCACCATCGGTTTCAACACGGAGGCCACAGAACGAAAAGCAGATTTCAGCATATCTCCTAAACCATGTCCTCGCTGTCGAGTGACTCCTCCGTACACATGATACATGACTTATAATTCGTTAGAGAATCGTTTTCGAAAATGAAGTTTCACCGTAAAGTTTCAATTGAAGAATGGAATATTTTGTCCCAGATCACCTTTATGCCAATGTTGACACTGTCGAAATACGACTTAATGACAGGTAAATAGTGAGGATGTACAAATTCACGCTGAACGTGATAGGTATTTCCACCTTCCTCGTCAGTGGTCGTGGCAGAATCAGCTTTGAAAGCATGACTCGCAGTGACGATGCGGATTAGTGTCACAGCACGTTGTACTCCACCACATCAGAGTACACAAAGATCTAAATTTAACCATAGATTTAGTTCTACAGGGTAACGAAAAAACTCCGCAAATTCAAGTTGTTGCTGATGGGTAGTATGAGTAGACCCTTGACCATCTTGAGGTCTCCACCCTAAATGACAAACAATTCAGGACAAAATATAATGAACAACGTTTTTGCATCCGAAAATTGCATCAGTAGGCGATGAGTCACTTCATGGTACTCGATGGTGACTCTTCGTTTCGTTTTGTCCAAGGTTTTGTCAAACAACGCATTGAATTTGGCAACAATCGTGTCCACCAGATGTTGACTACTAAAATAACAGCCTGCAGAAAGTTTCAACATATAGATGTACCTTAGAGTATCTGGGGACACTATTCGTTTTATAGGGGCATCTACAGTTTCGTTTTCACTCAAGTATTGTTGCACTCGGTCGTTCGGAACGTCGACCTCGAAAGTGTTTTGGTTTATAGTGATGCTTTTGATTTGTGTAGGGTGAATCATTTCTACCAAAGCCACTTTCCAATGGGCAGTTAAGTAAAGTTTTTAAAAAATATTTCCACTGTTCTGCTGTCCGAGGGGTCACTGGAGGTCAGAGGAGTGTCTAAAAGAGGATTGTTGTTCTTGTGACTGTTGTGAGGGTGACTGACGTTGGTCGCAAGACTCCCGTTGTTACCCTTAGACTATTTCAGGGAAGGATTGGGGCGAAGGTAACTGATGCAATTTCTCAGTAAAATAATCCACAATTGCTCGTATCCTAGTTGCATACTCATATTGGCAATGGCAGCACCCATGACACAATATACCATACAGGTTTGGCAGAAAAAGACGATGTGCATTTTAGGCTCGCGTTCTCCACACCACACCCATAAGAGTTGCTTTTGTAGCTCTTGCAAAGAAGAACTCGGTGAGGGAGTGGTCACTGTGGTGGTTAAGGCTGTGTTGAAGGACATGATGGTCACTTCATTTTATAGTCGATGTCTTGCGAAGCGTCGATCCAAGAGCCAAAACTTGGTGTGTATCCTTGCCAGTGTACTTTGACTCTTCTTTGACACCACGTTTTCCCGCTTTTCGGGTTCTTCGATCGATGTCGTACACTTCGTCTTATGTTTTGGTCACGCGTTGTAACTCAGGTAAGTAAAAAGTTCCATTTAACACTTCCCAGTTCATGTCTTCCAATTTATAGACAGCAGGATGACGGTCACACACTCGTCTTGTGACACGAAACAATTCGGTGGTCCAGTTGGGGAAGTTGCCTTTGTAGAAAGTGCGTTTGGTTTTGCCAATGTGCACCCAATCTCTCGTCGTCAACACTCTACCTTTCTTGGGGACAGCAACAGTCGTGGACGTACCAAACAGGCGCTCAAAGATGGTCATTTCGTGGTGGTGGTGGTGGCGATGGTAAGATTGGTTGCATTCCTTGACCAGGTAAGACGTCGATGTACTTGAGAGTGTGTTGATGCGTAAACTATTTCCACATGCGTTCTTTCAAGGTGTGTTGGAAACGTTCTATTATGTTGGCTTTGGTTTCTGTAGTCTCTGTTGTGAAAATAATGTCTCGTTTCTTTAATTCTTTTTGGAAAGCTCGGTTCAGAAAATCGGTGGCTTTGTGGGTTTGCCATTGAAGAGTGTGACGACCGCTTCGTTTCAACACAAGCTTTAGGGCTGGCATTAATTCAGTGCTCGATTTGGAAGGCAATGGCACGACCCAGGCTAATTTGGAAAAGACTTCGTTGACACAAAACAAATATTTGTAGCCACGATTGGAGGTGGTCAGATGAGAGACATCGGCTAAATCTGCTTGCCACTGATTATCGTTAGAGTCAGAGTCGGTCGAACTGTTTAGACTTAAGATTTCTGGTGACAGAGTTGAAGTCGCTGAAAAACTTGACCGTACCGTTGAGATTATTCCGTGTTTGATAAATCGCCGTGATCCATCAGTGATTGCAAGTTTTTTGTCGTAATTGGGACATCTAAGTCAAATGTGGATTGGGAGGTAAATGTGGGATGCATTGTTCTTGCGAAGGATGCAATTCCATCCATCGTTTGTAAGGCAATAAAATCAGGTTTCGTCCTTCCGTTAGATTTCAAAGGTCACCATCTGAGATCTTTTGACTCCAAAGGCTCCTTTTATCTTCTTAGTACTTTTTATCTTGGACTTATGAGTACAACACCTCCCATGAGTCCTCCCAGCATGGATCCTGTTATTCCTTTGACAATAGGTCCACTCAAGGTTAAAAATCCATTTATCTTATATTTTTATTGGTGGTAATAAACGAGGAAAACGTTCGAGAAGCTGTGGTAACAAACAGGCATAAAAATCGTCCTCTTTGTAGCAACTTGTTTTTGTTTGGACGACTGGGTCTTTTCTTGGGCAGACGTTGATGCTTGGATAAGCGTTTTTTCGGATGTGGGGTTAAACGATAAGACAGTCCTTTCCTTTTTCCATTTTCTTTTTGGACAGGAGAACGGGATGGTGTGCTTTCTTTTAGGGGACATCTTTTTGTGTTCAGGACAACAAAAACGCTGATACCCATCGTTTGCCCTAGGTATGTTTTTATAGTGGAATGCGTAGCCACTGATTGTCGCTATGTCATATCAACTTTATAACAGTATTCACAAGTCGCAACGGGCTAAATCGTGTCAGTTCTTGCTTGGTTAAATCGAGTAAACTCTGTAACGTACCTGATCTCTCTTGGATGTTTCTTTTTGGGGCATGTTCTTTGTTAGCCGCTGACGCTGAGAATGAAGAGAAGGAGGGTGTCACTGGCGTAGAAGAAGTTCTTGGTGACGCGGGTTTCCATTTGTCCATCAAATGGGAAGTACGAGTGTCAAATTGGGTTTAACTGGCATCACTAGCAACGGGGAAGTGGAAGAACCTGAGGCTACTTGATACGCAGTCACCGTCGCTTCAGGTCGTGGCTTGGGAATGTAAGGTTGCGCCCTGACTGTAGTTCCTCTCTTGCTGATTTCTGTGGTCTTTTCTTGAGGCTTTTCTTTTTCTGGGGACGTTTCTTTTTCTGGGCTGTGACCTGGTCATGATATCACTGCACTTTTTCTTCTGGATACCAATGTGTCGTAGAGTAGCTGTTTTCTTGGGCATGACTTTAAGAGCATTTCAATACCATTTTAAGAGCGAGCGAATAATGACACCTTCTAGAGAACCGCTAACTCCTGGTTTCAAACTGATTTGCTTTCTGGTTTAAGTGTCGATGCGGAGATCAGCCAGTTGCATCAAGGCTGCTTTGTTTCTCTCAAAAAGCGTTTGGTATGATGAAGAATATAAGTGATGCCTTGAAGTAATTGACGTTCTGTCACCATAAACCATCGTAAGATTTCTCTGAGATTGGCTTCTAAGACACGAGAATGTAGATGTGGATTTTGTTCGCGACTGATGCATGAATCAATTTGACGTGAAGATGAGACTGAAGGGATTTCATGTTGACGATGTGTGAGACAGACCAAAAGTGTTTGAGGTTTTTATATGTTTTTTTAAGTCGATGGGGTCATAACACGGCAGGCCTTCCGTCTTGACACAGTGGTGAAAACAGATGGGTACGAAATCGCAAATAATCGGCGGTAGTGGCTTTTAAATCCACGAGTAAATAAGCGTGAAGGGTTCGAATGGCATCGTCGATCGCATTAGTCAGCCAAGGAATTCTTTACTGTTTTGCTAACACTTGCACTTGCGATTTATCTCTAGACCTTTTAAACAAGACCACGTAATGAGCATTGAGACTGATGATGCGATAGGCCTTACTTTGTTGAAAAAAATTTTGGGTGATGTAAATGACACTGGCATTACGATGATGCCCTTTGCGCGTAGACCACATTTTAATTTCTTCTTCATCTTCTCCTAACATGTCGTCCAAGATGACAAGATGAGTTTGATTAGGGTCAGACACGATCCCGTCGTCTTCGCCAAGAATGCCTTAAACAAACACGATGGAATCTCCATGACGTTCTCCGGTTGCCACTTGTTGTAACACCACAGGATACGTTGAGGTGGACGATCGATCAAATTATTTTTATGTTCGATCAAACGTTTGACAAAATCGGTTTTGCTTGAACCGCTGGGGGGCAGCAATTGATATGTTAAATGATTGACGGAGATACAAGGCCTCCCAACTGGCTCTAACTAGCTTTTCGTCGATGACTTTGAAAGTGGAGGAGCAGAGACAGCAGAGGTAGCCATATTACAGGGAATGTCACGTTTGAAAAAAAGACAAAGAAGACAAGAGATTTTATACTTTTTCGGACACGTTTATTTTTTAAAAAATTAAAATTGAACACGAAAGTCAAAAATGCATAAAAGCCAATTGGGTAAGTACATCGATAAAATACACATCAAAACTATCAAAGTGGAATATAAACAAGTCACTGTACAACTTTTTTGTGACGAAGGCTTGGTGTCCGAGGGACACTTGGTAATGCTCTTAGAGTCTCTACAGAGGGCACAGTCACACAGGGGTTCTCCCGGAATGGTCGTTGGGTAATGTCCATGTGAATGACGGTCCTGTCTTGAATAGAGTGGTTTTCCTCGGTGTCGGGTTCTTCTTCTGCCACTGTGGTGAACGCAGGTTTAAAAGTTACTTTTTCACTGGACTTTGAAAGTCATGATCACAAATCATGGGCATAGTTCGCCACATCTTTTGTCTAAGCCTCAAAACCAAGACATTTGCAATCACATGCATCTTGCTAATGAAGGTGTAAGTCACAGGCTATACACATATCTTTGTAAACATCTTCAGTGACTAAAAGTTGACGAATCTTTTTTTCTATAGAGGTAGAGAAGTATCGAGATGAATGCGCAAGGCTTTTAACAGAATGAGTCTCTCGTGTACATTTAAAGGTACCATCCTCATGGTTTGGTGCTTCTGTGAGGTACAGATCGTAAAGATCCCAGAAGGAATCGGCTGGTAAACGAAATCACAGAAAGGAAGTCACTAAGACACACACCACACGACGACTTAAATTCATTGGATACAGTTCTCGTAAAAAGCGTTGGTAATCCACCACGGTCTAAATAGTGTCATTGATTTCCTTCCAGGGTAATTGTTTTATCAATAATGATAAAGGTTGTGGCATGGGAGCAAGTTTTTATACCCTCTCTTGTTGAAGGTAATACATATACCTTTTGAACAGAAGCGGTTTTATTTTAGTACCACACCAAACTTGTTTAATCACTAACTCACACACCAAACATCGCACCGAAGTTTTCTCTTGAACCAAGATTTATTCGTGTAAAAGATTTTGATAATCCTCCAACTCTTCCGTTGGAATACAGTATACTATGCTCACCTTGTAAGTAGAATGAGTGGCATCCAAAACTGTATGAATCTCACTTGAACAATGGAAGACTTTGAAATGAATCAGTCCTCTTATACCATTCACGTATCATTGGTTCCAACATCGGTGACGTAAAGGATGCTATTTTTTGCGTTTGAGTTCTATTTTTACAAACTCTTGGTAAATGCGTTCTCTCATCTCCACATGCAAACCACGAATGTTCTCTTGTAAAATATCCATCAAGAGATTAATGAGGTTGTCCCACTAAAGGTACGTAGTAACAGTGCAGAGACTATCGAGCATGTTCTAGGTAAGTTGAATCTTTCTGCTCCCACTGGTGAAGTGACACAACGCAACTGAATCACTTGACTTTGTCACCTTCGCCCAAGTAGATAAATTCGGCTGCGGATAATTCTTCGCGGGGTGGGGGGTATGTCCTCCTAGATATTTAGGCTATTTTCCATGGAAGGTTTGAAATCGAATTTCAAAGGCGCGGTATTCAGACAAACGCACAAGGAACGAATAATCTTTTTTCAAGGGTTCATTTTGATGAGGGTACGGTGAAATCCCAAGCAGTTTGCTAAGGCATAAATTACATCCGAAGGGTGGTAGCCGCATGGTTTCATGTTGAGTAACGAGTGGCATTGTCTTCGCATCCGTTAAGTGTGACACACACAGCATCACTTTCAACGGTAAGTGTAGCCATAGCGAAGTTTCCTTGATGTGGTACTGAATTAATGAGGTCACAGCGTACGGCATCCTTGCAATCGCAAGGGACAGCATCGCACTCCACTTGAGAATCACCCAACTTGAATATTGTATGTTTGAAAAGATTCATCTTTCTCGCGTAGTGTTGGTAGTTACAATGACCTATCGGACTTGGATGTTTTCCCTTTTTTTACATGCTGACCAATATTGATGTGTCCGTAAGGTAAAGTGAAGTGGTTGGGAAGCTGCACTCGTTTCTGACACACGATTTGATACAGTTGTTCTAAAGGTCGACTGATGATTTGGTGTGTGGATAAACATACAATCTTGTGAGGCTTGTAGGTGGACACTTTAAAATGTTATTCCTCTCCAGATTAAAAAGCGTATTTCAGTACCCCAAAGTTCAACACTTGACTGGTGCGACAATTGAGAGTCAATCCTCTCACTTTACACTCGGTGTGCACTTCTCCTTCTGGGTTACGGTATTCGTAGCCGTACCTTTTGGGTCCGCCACTAGCAAAACTTAGAATCTTGTCGTCGGGGTGCTTATCCATCCAAGCTGCTAAACGGTCTCCTTCGATGTTAGGGTGACGGTGACCACACGATCTTCTAACAGTTCTATAGCATCGTACAATAGTAGTAAGGTGGGATACCCTAGCCTCAATGGGACTTAGCATTAAAAACACCCCTGGGACAATCTAGCCTCAATGGAAATTTAACATGGGGAAAAATCATGGGACAATCTAGCCTCAAGGGGAATTTAACATGGGGAAAAATCATGGGACACTCTAGCCTCAAGGGGAATTTAACATGGGGAAAAAGTCTTGGGTCACTCTAGCCTCAAGGGAATTGAACATGGGGAAAAAGTCTTGGGTCACTCTAGCGTCAAGGGGAATTGAACATGGAAAAAAAAATCTTGGGTCTGTTGAGCGATAAGGGAAAATGGAACAGGGTCGGGACCCTATTTTAATACGGTCCCGACCTGATGGGTCTATGGAAATGGAACATACGAAAATTGAAACAGGGTGGGGTCTCTATTTTTTTTAAACAAAAAAAAATAAAAAAATTGGTGTAGGCAATTGAAAGTCTATCTCTTTTCGAGAGATTGGAGTGGCCCTGAAAAGGGCCTTTGGGTTTCTTCTTCTGCTTCTTCTTCTTCTAACTTCTTAACTTCTTTATCTATCCCCTTATTTTTCTCCATCATTCCTTTCTTCTTCTTCTTTTCTGTTTCTGGTATCCAGTCCGGGTGACCCATGGCTCAGAACTTCTGTTGGATTTTCATCCAGTTAGCGTTTAGTTTCTCTAGTTCTTTCTTTTTCTTTCTATTTTCTTCTTCTTTTCTATCTTTTGCCCACCTGTTCTTTATTTTCTCCACTTCTTCTTCTATCACCTTTCTCATCTTTTCTTCCCCTTTTTTCAATTGTTCAACACTCCTTTTGACAAAGGGCCACTCTGACCTTTGTTCTATCTCTTCCAAGAACCTTCTTACTTCTTTTACCTTCTCCATGGCCTCTTTTATTGTCCCCACTCTGACATAAGGGGGATTTTTGAGCCCTCTCAATCTCTTTACTTCTTCTTCAATTAATCCCTCTATCATCTCCCTGGCTAATTTTAGTTCGTTCACGTAGTGCAGACTTGTTCTTAACTTCCAATCTCTTTCAATCCTTTCAACTCCATATTCACCATCCACCATCCAAAAATAAACATGCCTTAAATCATTAAACAGTTGGGACACTTCCATCTTCCTTTTTTATTCCTTAGAATGGTGCGAACGACGAACTTTCTGGGTTCTTATAGTGAAAGCGCGGACGTGATGGAAAACATCCCCCTAAAACAAAATTAATATTACCTAGATCATAACCAAACAACGCGCGGACGTGAAGGAAAACATCCCCTACTTTTCTCATTTCATATGATCTACTATCCACATACCTGAAACAACAATAAACAAACCCAAAATCTGCTATCCACACACGCAAAGCATTAAAATGAAACCCCAAATTTACTATCCACACAAACATACGTGATCACTTACAAAGCCCAATAATCTACTATCCACACAAACGTACGTCAGCTCTTACAAACACATACACTCACACCACATAAGAGTCAGTGTTTATATTCACACTACTCTACATACACACATTGGCAAATGGATTACTATTTCTTTTATTGAGATTGGGGTAGCCCTGAAAAGGGCTCTTTGTTTTTGAGCTCCAGTGACACCTGGTTAATGATGGCACATTCCAGGCCTGGCACCACACACACATCTTCTTCCCCAGTCTCCTTTTACTTTCTTTCTTGGGAGTGCAGAGGCGGGATAAGTGGCTTCAGAATCCCAATCTTCTGTCACTGGGATTCTGAAATTTCCTCTCTCCTTTTCCTCCTCTTCTATTTCTCTTCTTTCCTCCTCTTTCATCCTTCCCTCTTCTACTATGGCCTCCGCGGCCAGATCATTTAGTATGCGCCTGGCATATTCCAGGTGCATCTGGAGTTCAAGAAGTTTGCTTATTCTGGTATTCATTGTCTTGTTAACGAATGAACAGGGTAGCTAGACTGCCAAGCGAGTTTCAATTTATACTAAAAGCGCGGACGTGATGGAAAACATCCCCCAAAACAAAATTGAGTTAGTTAGTTAGTTGGATTATAGTGGTTTTCGTTCTTTTGAACATGTACCACTTTTTTCTTCACGCACTGCGTGATTTTTAATTACTCCTGGGGGAAGGAAAAGGAGCCTCATCCCCCAGGCTTTTATGTACTCAAAGAGTACTTTTTAATTTAGCCACTCAGGTGTAGGACTAACTAGTCCTTAACAACCTGACTGAAAGGCTAATAGACATGAGTGGGAATAGTCACACCACACACTCGTGTTTAAAAAAAAACAAAAAAAAACAAAAAAAAAAAACAAAAAAAAAATTGATCTTACCTAGATCATAACCAAACAACGCGCGGACCTAAAAGAAACACTCACTCACTTTTTTATACTACCCATCACTATTCTAAAAAATTTTATTAAACAAATAATATACTATCCACATACGCAAAGCAATCAAATCAAACCCCAAATCTACTCTCCACGCACGTCAAACAGCAAAAAAATCATGATCATTATCTACTATCCACACAAACACATACACTCACACCACAAAAGAGTCAGTGTTTATATTCACACTACTCTACATACACACATTGGCAAATCGATTGTTATTTCTTTTCTTTGGGGTAGCCCTGAAAAGGGCTGTTATTTTGTTTGCTATGGCAATCTTTTAGTTTCTAAGAATGCGACGTCCTGTGACGATAGACTTTCTGACGATAGGTCTGCTTCTTCGGAAAGAGAAGAAGAACTCTTTGGTGTCGATACGACAATCGACAAAGCCTCTGTCAGGTTCAGGTTCCTGCTGCTGCTGCTGTTGTTGCTGTTGCTGCTCTCTCTGCTGTTTCTGAAGTCTGTACTTCTCTGTCCATTCTTCTTTCTCCCTGTTCATTTCTTCTCTGAAGAGCTCTTCTATCAGGTCTTCAGTGATTTTTAACATTCTCACATTCTTTATCTCTTCAGGCTTCAGTATCAGACTGTGTCTGACCCTATGCAAATTCACGTAGTCTTCGTTTAGCTTAGCTAGTTTGGAGCACATCTTCGTAGGAGGATGAGTCGACAATGGATGGTTAGACTGGAGGCTACCCCCGGCTTTAAAGTCAAAGCGCGGACGTGAAGGAAAACATCCCTCCACGGTTTTCGAGCCGGACCGTTCAATGAGTGTCATGAGAGGGATAGTAAGAAGTCAAAGAGCATTAATCAAGATTTCTATAGTCAAACAAACCACAAAGGCATTTTTTTTTCAAAACACATTTTTTATTCAAAATCACTTAACACTAACAAACAACTGTAACATTTTTTTAACAATAACCCAACAATATAACATCAAACATTTTTTCAAATGACAAACATTTTTTCAATGAACACTTTATTTTGGACAGGGCTGACAACGTTGTGAATGAAACTGTGATTTCCACTCTTGGAAGTCATTAGGCCATTGATGGACACTACGTTTCCTAGCTTGAGACAAAAGATAAGCATAATGGTCACAAAACCATTGATCTACTTTCACATCGTTTCTAGAAGAAGAACGAGGATCAAAATGAGTCACTAAATGTTCTAAGGAATAGCCCAGGCTGCGATGATGCAGAAAATACACACAATATTGTCCACACACCAAGGAATCTGTGCCTTGTTATTTCACATTATTGAATCGGGTGGTCTGAACATTTCTTCTCATAACGTCAATGATATCGTCTTCCAAAGGAGGCAATCCGTACGAATCGAAATATTCCACACATCGTTCTTGAGAAAGTAGACGGCTACACAGTGGGTTCCTGGGAGATGACTGTCGTCCGTGTTGATGACATAAGCTTGATGGTCTTGAGGTTTGCGATGAGGGAGTTCATCTTTAGCACAGACGATAGGATTCCAAGGAGCCGTGTACGAGCTGTGGTTCAAAAGGTAATAAAGTTCCCAGGTATCCATTTTTTTGTTTTTTTTTCTTCTTCACAGGTAATGATAAGTGATCAATTCGACCCTGACCTTTTGCTTGAAAATGTCTGACAAGTAAAAGGCGTTTAGATCCGACTTCTTACTCTGGTCCAAGAGAGATTCGATGCGACGGCACTCCGGAGACGTTAATGGAGGAGAAGAATGTATATCCAAGCCTTTATACCACTCGTTCAACGCGAATTCTATCTCGATGTGGTCCCAAGCTTTGTCCAGATATTCGTCCAATTTTTTTTCTTGACTCAACATCAGACATTTGTCGTGTTGAATTTGACTGGGATGATCGTTGTGACATCCATAGCACTCTTCCTTGATCAATTCTTTCATTATATCTGTCAGGAGTGTAGCAAAACAGGAGACTAAATGGGTTTCTTGTTCTGGCCATCTTGACTTCTTCATGATAACTTCTTCGTCTTGGGATTCTTTTTCTTCTTCTTCTTCCACGGTCTCCTCACATTCCATGTCCAATGTTTCTCCACTAGGTAAAGAGGGATAACAGTCTTCCATGGCTTCTAATAATCTAGAATGACTTCTCTCAAACTGTTGATTTCTATGGTATTATCAAATTCTGCATACAGGATGACGCTCACTGTTACATCAGGGTCTCGGTTTGCAAACTGAATTTCCACACGAATCTGACCCGATTTTATAGGGTGGAAATGTCCCTCGTCGCTGCCTTGGTCTGGAGTGAAATCGAAACCCCACGAAGCATAGCCTCCTGCATAACCGTCGTACGTAATGCCGTGACTGGTGTTGGTTCCTAACTGTCCGGTAGCTTCGTACAAGGACAAGTACGATCTCAAGTAATTCTTTGCGGCACCAAAGTTAGGTTCAAAGGGTAGGGTACACAAGGTCTTGCCATCACGACTGACTTCAATCTTGGACACGCCAAAATGTTGAAACTCAAAAGGATTTTCGTTGTGAAGTCCATTGAAAGCTGAATTCCTGACGATAGCAACAATCAAACGCTTGGGTAACTGTCCTTGGAACAGATGATCTTCGATCATGGATCGCTGTCCAGCAGGAATGGTGAACGTTTTCACTTCCACGCGTCGTATCGGATACTTGGCGTTCGTTCTGCTCAACGTCTGACTGATGTCGTTTCCCACTTTAGGCAACACTTCCACACGAGGGTACGGTGAAATCCCAAGTCGGGCTTCTTGAATGATGGTTTTGTATTCATTGACATGGGCCATCAAATGGAAAGCGGCACTGCTACGATTCAGTCTCAGGCGGACATCCACCCCGTTGAGCAAATACTTTTCTTGTAACCACATGTCCCAATGCTAACGATCCATCAGTTCTAAACTTCGCCCTTGCAGAATTTTCTTACGACGGTCGTTAAATCCCACATTGTGAGGATTGTCATCTTCTGTTAGGGCTGTGTCGATAAACGTGCCTGTCGTGTCAGGTTTCCATACCACGCAACCATCCAGATGAGTATTCTTGGCTTCTTTTCCGTACGTCAAGAGATTTTCCAGGTAGGCACGATACGGGTAAGTATCCATGCCGCTGCTGACTAGTTTGTTCTTCAAGTACAAGTCCACTTCGCTGAACAAAGAATGCATGAAATTGTTGACAGGAGCTACTCTAGCATCGCCTCCTGGATTGGTGTTGTCCGTTTTGATCACTTTCACTTTCAAGTACAGGTAAATGCTATTCAGATCGATGTAATCTTCGGGCTGACCTTTGATTTCAAACTCGATGGGAGCGGAATCCGTCAAAGAGGAGACGGGATGAAATTCCACCCACTTGGATTCTTGCATCGTGATCATGGTGGGGGGCATGGCAAACAGTTCCAGTTCCGACTTGGAACAAACGCAAGATTCTCGGTGCATCATTTTTCTCTGTGTCTCAATAATCGAAAACGTCTAAGTCTCGAACGGTTTTTCTTTTCTTTGCCTTTCTAGCTTTAGACGTGTGAAGTCTGGTGAAAGGGTGTTTTCTTCGTCGTCTCTTTCTACCTTGTCCTTGCTGAATGTCTGACTCGGTAGCGTGCAGGGCATTTATAGGTGTGTCTCGTCGACCCAAAAGGTCTTTACCCGTTTGCAACAAGACATTTTTGCCTGCCCTCAAGAAAGCTTCTTTGGGGTTTTGTTTGTCGATGATGACATTTTGGAGAAATTCTTTGCCTTGCGTCAGTGTCGCATCTTTCAAGGCGTGCAATCCGCGTGTCACCATCGGTTTCAACACCGGGGCTACCGAACGAAAGGCCGATTTTAACATATCTCCTAAACCGTGTCCTCGCTGTCGAGCAACCCCTCGGTACACTGGATACATGACTTACGAATCGTGAGAGAACCGTTTTCGAAAATGGAGTTTCACCGTGACTTATCCTTTGGTGAATGAAATATTTTGTCCCAGATCTCCTTTTATAGCAATGTTGACCGTGTCCAAATACGACTTGCTGACAGGTAAATAGTGAGGATGTACAAATTCGCGGTGAATGTGGTAAGTGTTACCACCTTCCTCGTCAGCGGCCGTGGCAGAATCCACTTTGAAAGGAATGACACGCAGTAACGGCGCAGAGGTGTGTCCCACCACGTTGTACTCCACCACATCGGAGTACACAAACATCAAATTCAGTCCTTGATTCAGTTCTACCGGGGTACGAAAATACTTGGCAAAAGACTCGTTGTCGTAAATGACTGCTGATTGGTCTTTTTGTTGTTCTACGTGCTTCCTCAGCTCCATGTCCCCGCCCAACATGTCAAACAATTCAGGACAAAAAAAGAAAGACATGATTTTACTGTCAGAAAATTTCATCAAGAAGCGACGAGCTGTTTTGTGGTACTCCAGGGTGACACTTTTTTTGACACTTTCCAAAGCTTTCAGAAACACGACATTAAACCTGGAGGCTACGGTGCTCACCAAATGTTGACCACTAAAATAATAGCCTGGGGGAACGAACAATCGGTAGGACCACGTTTGAGTTTTGTCATCGTACCTTTTGTGTTCATATTTGCCAGGGGTATTCAAGTACTTTTGCAATGGCTCGTCATGAACTTCCACATCAAAAAGTTTTGATGGGGAAGGACATTGAGGACTTGGGTCGGGTGAATGATTTCCACTAAAGCCACTTCCCAATGGGTTTCGTGATCTAATGGGATGGCCTGAGGTAATTTGGCCGTGTAACAGCACAACGTGTTCTTGGGAAACACCTCTATGGAACTGTCACTGGGTAAGGTTATGTAAAATTGGTTTTGGTGATTCATAATTCCAGAGTTCTGTGACTGTCCGAGGGGTTACTGGACGTCAGAGGAGTGTCTCCGCCCAAAATGGAGTTGCTATTGTTGTTGGAATGGTGACTGACACTGGCACTGGACACAAGGTTCCCGTGGTTCCCGTTCGAGGAGAATTTCAGGGAGGGATTGGGAAGCAGGTAACCGATGCAACTGCTCAATAAAATGGCCCACAATTGTTTGACTCCTTGTTGCAAACTCAAATTGGCAATGGCTGCCCCGATGACACAATACACCACGAAGATTTGGCAGAAAAAGACGATTTGCGTTTTAGGCACACGTTCTCCACACCACACCCACAAGGGTTGTTCTGTAAATCTTGCAGAGAAGAACTGGGTGAAGGAGTGGTCGACGTAGCTGCATCTGTGTGAAAGGGCATGATGGTCACTTCTTTTTTTAGTCGATGACTTGCGAAGCGTCGATCCAAGAATCAAAACTGGGTGGATATCCTTTCCAACGTACTTTGACTTCTTTGACACGTCGTTTGCCCATTTTACGGGTTCTGCGTTCGAGAATGCTTTCGATGTCGTACACGTCGTCTTCTTTTTTGGTGACACGTTGTAACTCGGGCAAATAAAACGTTCCTTTGAGAACTTCTCCGTTCATATCTTCTAATTTATAGACGGCAGGATCACGACCATGCACTCGTCCAGTGACACGAAACAATTCGGTCGTCCAGTTAGGTAAGTAACCTTTGTCGAAAGTGCGTTTGGCTTTGCCAATGCGTACCCAATCTCCTACGGCCAACACTCCGCTTTTCTTGGGGACAGCCCTCGTCGGGGACGTACCAAACAGGCTCTCAAACACCAACACTTCGTTCTCGGGAGTCACTTCTTGCGGAGCACGTCCGATGCTTCGATGCTTCTGTTTGTAAAGAGTCCACAAGGAATCGGCTGGTAAACGAAATCCTAGAAAACAAGTCACTAAGACACACACTATGCGTCGTCCCAAATTGAATGGATACAGGTCTTGTAATAATTGATGGTAATGATCCACGGTTTGAATATGGTCATTGAGTTCCTTCCACGGAATCTGTTCAATCACATGTGATAAAAGTCGTGGCATGGATTCCTGTCTTTATACTCTCTTTGTTTCGGAAGCAATACACGTACTTTCTAGCAAGAGATCTTCGTTCTCCAGTGGGGAATCTAAATCTTGCATACTGTAACCTAAACTTCAGAGTTTGTTTAGAAGTTTCCTCTTCCTCTAAGTAGATTCCACGTAAAATATGTTGGTAATCCTTTAACTTGTCTTCCTCAATGCGTTGCACTAGGTGAATCTCGAAGTAACCAAAATGATCAACACGTGGATTGAAGTATTGAACAATGTCTGACCACTGAAACAATTTCTGAGGAATCAGTTCTTTTATACCATTCAGGTACCAGTGGTTAAAGATCTGGTGACGTAACGGATGCAACTATTCTTTACGTTTGACTTGTATTTTGACCAGCTCTCGGTAAATGCGTTCTCTCAACTCCACAGGCAAAGCACGAATGTTCTCTTGTAAAGCATCCATGAATAGGTCAGTCCGTACAATTCACAATCTTTTCCTAGAGCAAAAGTAATCCACAAAGTGAGTAATTTCTGACCACTGCCATTCAGGGTAACGTCCAAGGATGTCACTGAACTCTTTTGATGTAAACGGTCTAGAGTAATATAATAGGACGAATGCACACTTGACCCAAAGAAATCTAACACACTGGTTGACTTTTTTCACTGTCTTCTTATGAATTTCTCGACACAAAAGTTCTACAGTTACCCATTGAGATTTCACTCTGGCAAGTCCCTGCCAAACTTCCTTGTAAATCTTCTCTTGCTGTTCTTTAGGTAATGATTCAATATCATTTTTAAAATGAAGTTTAAATACTGGTCTCGGTGATGTCCAACATTTGACTCCTAACCAATCTGGTTTCTTCTTCGTCAACGACATGGTAAATTACTTCAATGTCTCGGTCCCACTAAGGGTAAGTAATGACAATTCGGTGACCATCGAGCATGTTCTACGTAGGCCGAATCTTGCGGTTCCCAGTGGTGAAAGTGACACACCGCAACTGAAGCACCTGACTTTATCCCCTTCGCCCAAGTAGAACAATCCGGCTCTGGCTAATTCTTCGGGGGTTGGTCCTCCCAGATACTTAGGCCATTTTCCTTTGAACGATTGAAGACGATTTTCAAAGTCGCAGTATTCCGACAAACTCACAGGAAACGAATATTCGTCTTTCACAGGTTCGTTTCGATGAGGGTTGGGTGACATGGACAGGAGTTTGCTCAGGGCTAGATGACATCCGTAAGGGGGTAGACGTGAAGGTGAGCATCCACCTTTAAAATGAAACCCAGTAAAGTGTCCAAGAGAACGAGCGGAATCGCTTTCGCATCCCTCAGGTTTAGTACGCACAGCATCACTTTCCATGATGGGGTAGTGAGAACAAAGTTCCCATGATGCTTTACGGCATCGCTAAGGTCACAACGTACAGCATCGTTCCCATCGCAAGGCTCACAAACGCATTCCACTTCAGAAGCCCCAAACTTGAATTGTGCCTTTCTGAACTTGTTTTGCGTTTCTCTGAAAGTATTCATCTTGTTCGCTCGGTCTTGGTAGTCACAATGAACTATCGATCTTGCCTAGGGTTCCTTTTTATATACAGACCACTACCGACGTGTCCATACGGTAAGGTGAAATGATTGGGAAGTCGCACTCGCTTCTGGTACACGATTTGATAGACTGTTTCCAAGGGTCGAATGACGATGTTGTGAGTGGGTAAACGTACAATCTTGTTGGGTTGATAGGTGGTCACTTTAAAGTGTTCATCTTCTCTAGACTGCAAGGCTTCTTTCAATACCCCAAAGTTCACCACTCGACTGGTACGATAATTCAGAGTCAATCGTTTCACTTTGCACTGCTTCTGCACTTCTCCTTGTTTGTCCCGGTATTCGTAACCATAATTTTTAGGACCACCACTGGCGAAACTTAGAATCTTGTCGTCGGAGTGCTCGTCTGTCCAGGCTCCTAAACGGTCTCCTTCGATGTCAGGGTGATGTTGACTCGGGTAATGGATGTAAATGCAACTGTCCGTGTCAAAGTACAGGACGCGGTCGCCTAATAGTTCTAAAGCTTCGTACAATTTTAAGCGAGCATGAGCTGTCACCTAAGCCGCAATGATGACATTTCCAAAGGGGTCGTCTTGTACAACGTCCAGATCTTCTTCGTAATTGACTAAGATGAAATCCTCACGAACGACGTACACGTGTTTCATGAATTTGGTTTTGTCGTGAATCATCTGGAAGTAGCGGGAATTTTCTGTCAAATACTCCGTCTTGGGTAAACACGGCCGTTGTGCCATTTTACCCCACAAGCAATTTAACATCACTTTGGCAAACGATCGCCTGCCTTCGTTTTTCTCGATGTGTTCTAAAGTGATGCCTTCTTGTTCCCGGTATTTCTCTTTGAATTTTATTTGGTCTTCGGGAGTGTGACACCAGGAAGGATAGCCGCTGGCTTCTTGCTTCAGTTTCAAAAAGGCATCCACGTAGTCGGCGAAAATGCCTTTCTGATTGGGGTCTCCCTTGTGGTATTGTTCTGTCTTGGGAAAGTGGCAAATTTCGTACACTTCTAACAGTTGGTATCCCATGTCCAGAGCTTTGAACAATTCTACGCTGACCCACGTCCCCATCAAGGCCCGTTCTTCCTGGGTGTGATGACAAGGTTGCACGTTTCGGCACAAGTACGGCACAAAGGAAACATCAGTTTGCCTTGGCAATGGTGAGGTAAGACGGGATGGTATAGGTTAGTTGGAGGCAAAACTTTGCACTTGATCAAGCCTTCGTATTGTCGAATGTTTTCCAGGTCGATGTGTTCCGTGAGCAATTGCGGGTGCCCTGCAGGAAATCGACAATATTTGCACACGTAGGGATACAGCGAACACACGTCCAAGTATTTGATTTCTTCTCCTTTCTCTTCGTCGGCTTGGTACAGCAAACAGGTGGCATTGGTCCTTCCTCCGTACCAACTATCCCTTGGGTTCAGGGGGTCCATGAACTGGTAACTTTCCACGAGGCGTTTAAACTCGGGATCGGTTTTCAAACGGTGATCGTATTCGTGTTCCCACATTTCCACCACTTGGTATCCTTCCTGTTCTAACTTTAGGCGTCGCTGACAAGTGTCCTGGTACAAATCTTCCATGGTTCGTTGTAAAAACTGATTTTTAGTGTCACGATCAGGATAGCAGACGGGACATCCGTGAAATAAGCAACCGTTAAACTCGTACACGATCTTGGGGTTTTCTAAGTCCCAGCCATCGACCGAATGCGTTCCGATGGTCTTTTCGCCTCCTCCGTTGCGGGCATGCTGAATCCATTTGTCTTCCTTGTCGCACAAGTAATGTAACCAGCGTAGGGCTTTGACCGAGTATTGACGTTTGACATAGTTGGTCGTTTGAGGACTGATGACAGCCACGGTGTTTTCAGGCATGAATCTTTGCCGGTACACTAAGGAACACGCTTTGGCAATGGTGCAAGCTTCTTTCAAAGGATCGACCCGTCCGTGTTCCATGAACAGTTCTCGAAATTTTCCACAGCATCGCCGTAAAATGTCCACGTCGGAATGACAATACTTTAACATTTCTTCCTGAAAGTCGAAAGGGTCGGAGGCATGCACCTGGTACCAAGCGTAGAAAGCTTCTTGTTGTTCGGTACGCATGTTGTCGAGGTCGCAATAGTGAGCCTCAGGCAAATGGGGTAGAATGGCATGTTGATTGGCTTCCGTATTGAAAAAGTGTGGAAAGTACCCTTTAGCCATTTCTGTCATTCCAAACGTTTTAGGCATTCGACTCAAAGGCATGGCCAAATAGCTCATCGAATCTTTACACTGTACTTGTCCCACTTGCATGAAAATGATTTTGGTTCCGTTCAAAGTGACTTTAGGACGTTCGGTGCCATGTTCCGTATAGTATCTCAAAAGAAACTGTCCATCGTATCCGGAGAAATTGTGAGCCTGTGGCCTGGCGATGACAATCTCCGTAACGTTCGATGTCTTCTTGGCTCCACGTCTTGTCGATGGGGTCTAAGACCCATTGTGCGAATTCGGCTAGAGTGTTCGGTCCTCGAAAGATTTTTTCACGTCCTCCAGGAATCTTGCTGCAGTGAGGGCAATAACTCAAGATAGGTTCTTGAATGCACTTTTCGCACGCTCGATGAACCACGCAGAAATTAGGAATGTGAATGCCGGTCTCTTGCATTCATTCGAAATCGAAAAAGATGAAATTGCCTTTCTTCTTGTGTCCTTCCTCTTTCTCTGGTGGGGGTTGGTATTTTTGCACGTAGCATTGGTGTTCCAAGTCCACGATGTGATGACTAATGTGACATTTTTTCTTTCGTCGACATATGTGTGCCTTGGTATTATTGGTAAGTTTGCCTTGTCCACACGTAGGGCACAATCTCAGCAGTTGACAAGCACATTTCTTCTGTGAACCTTGCGTCTTCAAATATTGTTGGTAACAGGCAGGGCTGACAAACGTGCGCAGACAAGCTGGACAATGCACTGGTTCTTGTCCTTCGTTTAGACAGGGTGGAGAGGCCAAACATCCTGAGCATTTCGATCCACAATGCTTGTGTTGCTCTCGATTGTTATAGCCATAGTCACATTTCTCACAGTAATAACCGTATCCCAGGAATCCGGTGATACTGGTAATGGTATCGAAATGGTCATCGTGATGATAAAGGTGAATCTATTTTCCATCCTTAAAATCTTGGCCTCGAAACAACAGAGGTCCAGGCGCTTCTTGAGGGTGCACTTTCAAGGTGTATCGTGGAGCTAGGGCATCTTGCAATTTTTGCATTTCAGGAATGCCACAGGGTTTGTCTGTGGGCAAGCCGGCTTGTTGTAACAGGAGTTCTGCTTCGTTTCGTTGTTTGGCTCGGTCCGATTGTCGAATAGTTTTCCAGGCTCTTTTCCATTCTTCCGTGTCGTTCTTGTTGACATAGGTTCGTCCCACCACGATGGCCCTGGCTAAACACATCTGGTCTTCAGGGTTGTGAATTCGGACGAGACTTGTTTTGGTGCTGCGAAGCTCGTCCACCAATAACATCTTTTTGCGTCCAGTCCCTTGAGGAGGAGAGACGTGGGTCATGTCCAGTGTGGCTTTTCCATCGGTGATGTCAAACTGGTCATTGGATTGTTGTACGTGTTGAATTTTGTCCATGACTTTGGAAGCAGTCAATTCTGCAGGGGTGCTAAACTCGATCCAAACAGGGGATTTCAAACCGTCGTGTTGTATGGAAAGTCTCAAGCGATCGTCTTCTTTGGGTTGACATTGTCGCTTGAGTGTGGTGAGCAAAGAATCCCACACCCCGGTGATGAACCCTTGTTTTCTCTATCGGTACTTCAGCCTTGAAATCTTTAAACTTCACCTTGTATTTGTAAGCCGTGGTTCTAAATTTTCTAGAGGGACGCTTTTCCGTCTCTCGAATGGAATAGTACTTTTCAGGGTTGACTAAGGGTGGTGAACTTTGTTTAGAGGGTTTGGATTCTGGTTCACTCATGTCCTCTTCAAAATCACTGGCATGAATTTGTGCCAAGACTTCAGCCCTGGTACGAGGCGATAGATCACGTTTCTGCCTCTTACATTCTTCTTCTTTCTTCTCAAATGAATTGGATAGTTTCATCTTGATAGGAAAATGTCAAATGACTAAAGTTAAAACACCATGGACTAATTTATAGGCATGGCAGACCAGCGTATATGAAAGGGTATGTGTCTTGTCCTTTCACTATTCATTTCACTCTCAAACCGAGCACAACGATGGAAGAGACTACACAAATCGAACATTTCATCAGAGCTTTGCGAGGGGTCATTAGAAAATTCTCTTCAGACCAGCCGACGGACTACTCTCCTTCCTTGCGAGATAAAAGTCAAGATACTTGCTATATCTGTCAGAAGAAAGGGCATTGGTCTTCAGATTGTCCAGACCGTCAAAAAAGAAAAAAAGGGGCTAGAAAAGACAAAAGTCAAGATACCTGTTATTATTGTCAAGAAAAAGGACATTGGTCTCCAGATTGCCCAGAAAAGAAACAAGAGGAGTCAGAAGAAAAGAGGTATTCTTCAGAAGAGAGGGATTCTTCAGAGGAAGAAAGCAGCCAGGTAAAGAAAAAGAAACAGGAGAAGAAAAGAAGAAGGGAAGAAAGTGAGGAGGAAGAGGAGGAAAAGAATGTGACGGTGAAGAAATTTAAAATACAGAGAGACTAAACAATGAGACAGAAGAAGTGTATGAACTTTTTAAAGTGCTCTGTTGTGAATTGTGAATTGGATTGTTAATATTTATAAAAGAATAAATTAAGTATTAAAAGGTAAGTGTCTTTGGGTTTTGATTTTAAAATAAGAACGTACACACACAGTCATACACCGGCACGTACTATAGGGGTAAAATGTTTTTTTTTTTTAGTTATTGGCAATTGAGAGTCTATCTCTTTTCGAAAGACGTGGGTAACCCTGAAAAGGGCCTTTTTTGGTGCAGGGGTAACTTTAAGCAATCAACTTTAACTGTCTTAAGCCTTTGTCACGGCCGAGGCCTACTTCTGGACTGCGTACTGTTGATGATGATAATTTGGTTGAAATCACTAAGGGTGGTACGGTAGGCTTAGTCACAGGGTTGGAGTGTTTAGCTCGGGAAGGTCGTATTCTCTTCGGTCGTGATAAAGAAGTCTGATACATTTGTTTCAGACTTCTTAACTCCGCTAAAATGTCCAACAGTACCGTGACCGTTTGATTTTCACACCCTTGTTTCTTTGCTGCTACTTGTTGTTGTTGTTGTTTTCTTCTTATCTCTTATTCTTGCTGTAGGAGAAAAGCTTGTTGCGCTTCCTTTTGCTGTTGCATAAATTTCTCCAATTCTTCTTTCTGTCTCTGTCTAAAATTCTCCACGTGGGGTAATGAAGAAGGTGACGAAGGTTCCGGAACAAATTCTTGCGAGGTAAGAAAATCCACAAAATCCCAATTCACCTCTTCTGAAAGTAAGTCCGGGTTCCCTTGGGTAGTCTCCACCGTCGGTGCACCCCAATTTATCGTTTTCTGAGTTTCCGTCATGTTGAATAACTGTCTCATGAATTGACTGCACACAGGCGCTAGCGAAGCTATATAGACTACGTGACGTCACAGACTGCTCTCTTCGGATTGGACGTGGGCTGACTGAATTATGTAACGCGTGTTTGGATTGGTCAATGAATTCAATCCGTTTCAATCCTTCCTCTACCTATAAATAAGTGCAGTTCACTGCATTGATTCACCTGTTCTCGGCGCCTCAACATGTGGACCGATGTGCACCCTTCAACACTTGTGTCAACGATGATGTTCAGGACGGACATACCGATGTATGTCCGATCCAAATGGATAGTTATCCATAGGACCGACACCAGCCTATGGATACGTAGGATTTACGTGGAGAGGCAAGGATGCCTCAAAAGAGTGTTAGTGTATGGACCTACCATTAGACGAAACCTAAGAAGAAGAAGATGTTGCAGATGCCCTTTATGTTAAGGGCATATTAACATAAACCCAAAGGCCCTTTTCAGGGCCACTCCAATGTTTCAATTGTCGTATGTTCCATTTCCATAGACCCATCAGGTCGGGACCTTATTAAAATAGGGTCCCGACCCTGTTCCATTTTCCCTTATCGCTCAACAGACCCAAGATTATTTTTTCCATGTTCAATTCCCCTTGAGGCTAGAGTGACCCAAGACTTTTTCCCCATGTTCAATTCCCTTGAGGCTAGAGTGACCCAAGACTTTTTCCCATGTTCAATTCCCCTTGAGGCTAGAGTGACCCAAGACTTTTTCCCCATGTTAAATTCCCCTTGAGGCTAGAGTGTCCCATGATTTTTCCCCATGTTAAATTCCCCTTGAGGCTAGATTGTCCCATGATTTTTCCCCATGTTAAATTTTCATTGAGGCTAGATTGTCCCAGGGGTGTTTTTAATGCTAAGTCCCACTGAGGCTATGGTATCCCACCTTACTACTTACAATTTTAAGCGAGCATGGGTAGTCACGTGGGCTGCAATGATGACATTTCCAAATTCGTTGGCCTGTAGAAACTGCAGTTCGTCTTCGTCATTGACTAAGATCAAGTCCTCACGAAGGACGTCCACGTGTTTCACGTATTTGGTTTTGTCATGAATCATCTAGAAGTAGCGGGAAGGTTTTGTTAAATACTCCGTTTTGGGTAAACACGGTCGTTGTGCCATTTTGTCCCACAAGCAATTTAACATCACTGTGGCAGATTATCGTCGACCTTTGTTTTTCTCGATGTGATCTAAAGTGATACCTTCCTCCTCAAGGTATTTCTCTTTGAATTTCTCTTGGGTTTTTGGGAGTTTCGCACCAGGAATGTTACATATATCTGATTTAATTCATTTTTTTTAAAATTTAATTATTTCTCAGTTTTAAATTGTTTATTTTTTATATGCTATTATGATGTAAATTTATTCACTAGAGTTGATATTTTTTCTTAAAATTGTTTGACGTTGACTGTTAGTTTATAAACATCAGGTGTTGATTTAAATTCTGACCTTGTTTCAGAACTTGTAGCTACCTTTGTAAACAAGTTCTATTTTATTTAAAAATGATTGGTTGTTTCCAAGGTCATGATGGGACTACATGGTAAACAATTCTTTTTATTTTTTTATTTCTTGGAGTAGAATGATTGGTTGTAGTCAGGGTTATTTTTGGTGTACGTGACATAAACAGGATCACGTGACCCCCATTCTATTTCGCATTTCCGGTTTATCCATTACGCGCATTTGTTAGTTTTAATACATATGCTTTGAGAGAGATTTCTCAGTTTTGGGCTTTTACACTGATGTCAAGTTATTTTGTTGTAGCCAGATTTCTAGTTCTAATTTTCTTCAGATCAGATGGATTTCAAAAGGATTAATTCTTTTTTGTCTGGAAATATTTTGAGGAGTGCTCACACAGAAATTTTGGAAAGACGTTGCTTACAAATTTTAAATTGGATTTCAAATACCGGAGTGCCATTATTTGTATTTCTACAAAGAACTGTAGATAAGCACAGTACTGACTACAGCATACGTCATCGTCATCCATCTTGGAATTTCTATCAGAATTCGAACCTGAAAATATTAGAACACTTGTTAATAGGACTTTTGCAAAATAATTCGTGGATTATTCTTAGATTATTTTTGGATTTGATTCTTGAAACCAACTGTAACTTTCCACAGTACGTTTAAATTCGGGATCTGTGACCGTGACCGTACTGGTGTTCCAACATTTCCACCACTTGGCATACTTGCTGTTCTAACTTTAGTCTTACAAGGTACGTTGCAAAAACAGATTTTGGGTGTACCGTTGAGGATAGCGCCAGAGTATGAATTGTTTGCGCTACACTAAATAACAAACTTTGGCAGTGGTGCAGGCTTTTTTCCAAAGGAACGATCCCTCCGTGCTCCATGAACAATTCTCGAAATTTTCCACAAAATCGCTGTAATATGGCCACATCGGAACGACAATACTTTAACATTTCTTCCTCAAAGTCGAAGAGGTCCAAAGCGTGAGTGTGGTACCAATCGTAGAAAGCATCTCGTTGTTCGGTGCGCATGTTGTCGGGGTCGTAGTAGTGAGTATTAAGCAAATGGGGGAGAACGGCATGTTGATTGGCTTCGGTATTGAAAAACGTGCGAAAAATAGCCTATGGCCATTTCTGTCATTCCAAACGTTTTAGGCATTGAACTCAATGGCATGGCCAAAAGTCAGATAAAATCTTTTAACGACACTTGCCCCACATGCGTGGCAATGAGCTTGACTCCGTTCAAAATGACTTTATGACGTTCGACGCTTTGTTCCGTATAGTATTTCAGAAGAAATTGTTCATCGTATCCCGAGAAATTGTAAGCTATCACCATGGCATAGCGATGGCAATCTCCGTAATGAGATCGTTTCTTCTTTACTGCAGAATGTCAAATGAATATATTTTCAACGCCATGGCCCCCTATATATCAATGTAAGGTCAGTGTTTTCCATATAAAAAGGGTCGGTGTCCTCCCTCAAAGTATTCATTTCACTCTCAATCTTGCCAGAAAGATGGAAGAGTCTACACATATCGAACTTCTGTTTAGAGCTTTGCGAGGTGTCATACGAAAGTTTTCTTCAGAGAAGCCGAAAGACTTCCACTCCTTTCGAGATAAAAGTCAAGATACTTGCTATATCTTTCAGAAGAAAGGACATTGGTCATCAGAATGTCCAAAACGTCAAAGTAAGACAAGTGTCAAAAGAGAAAAGGTCAAGATACCTTTATCATTGTCATGAGACCGGACATTGGTCTTCAGACTGCCCTAAGAAACAGCAAGAGCAGGAGGTAGGGAGAAGTTCCAAACAGGAAGAAAAGGTACCCTCCGAAAAGGAAGAACCCAGACACGTGAATAAAGTGAAGAAAGGAAGTCGATAAGAAAGTAAGGAAGAAGAGAAATAAAATGTGACAGTGAAGAAATTTAAGAAAAGTAGAAGTTGAAAAGAAAAGAAGAAAAATGAACTTTTAAAAGTTATGTGTTGTGAAATTGGATTGTAATAATTTTACATAGAATATACCAGAAAGAAAAAAGTAAGTGTCTCTTGGTTTTGATTTTTATAATCATAATAAGAACCTGCACTCACGCACTCACACACGAACATCATGGGAAGAAAAGGGATTTTGAATTTTAATTGATTTTGGCAAACATTGAGTAGTCACTTTTTGAGAGAGATGGGTGGCCCTGAAAAGGACCGTTGGGTGTTTTGTTTATGTGTTTGTTTTAAAAATAAAAAACAACTCTGGAACGGGTTGTAATGAGCTTTAACTGCCTTGTCCATTTGCCACGGCCAAGGACTACATCTCGACCTGGTGATTTGGTAGAGACCACTAGTGTTGGTATCTAAGGTGTAGTAGTTGTGTGGACGGGGTTAGAGTGTTTGGAACGGGAAGGTCCTTTTCATTTGGGTCGTATTAAAGAAGACTGATACATTTCTTTCAGACTTCTTAACTCTGCCAAACAATGTCTAAGAGTACAGTGACCGTTTGACTTTCACCGTCCTCCTTCTCTCCTAGACCCTGTTTCTTCTCTGCTTCTTCTTCTCCCTGTCGTTTTATTCTTGACTCACCTTCTAACTGTTACTGTTACCGTTGAATGAGAAAGACTTGTTCTGCTCCTTTCTGCTGTTGCAAAAATTTCTTTAATTCTTCTTTCTGCTTCTGTTTAAAATCATCGACGTACAGTAAGGAAGGAGAAAGCGGAAAAAGTACTGGTACCGGAAGAAATTCTTGAAAAGAGAAAATTCGCTAAATTCCAATTAAAATCGTTCTCTTCTGGAAGCAGGACTTTGTTTGCTTTAGTATCCGCTGATATACCATCACTTCTCGTCTCCACAACCGGTGCGTCCCAATTCATTGTCTTCTTAGTTTCCGTCATGTTCTAACTCTGTCGCATTGATTCACTGCGTACAGACGCTAGCGCACCTATATATGGAATGTGATGTCACAAGCAACTATCTTCGGATTGGAAGACAGACTCCGCACTGTGACTGAATTTTTTAACGCGTGTTAGGATTGGTGAAAGAACAAAAATCCGTTTCGATCCGCTCTCCCACTATAAATAACAACGGTTCACCTTATTCCATTCACCTGTTCTCGTCACAAGATGTGGACTAAAATAGAATCGTCTACCCTCCTATCGTCGATGTTGTTCCACCCGGACTATCCCACGCATGTCAAATCAACACGGGCAATTACCAGAATCACAGAGACAACCCTTTTGGAAACGAAGGATCTATGTGGAGCGACTAGGCTGTGTGAACAGAGTCTTAATCTACGGTCCAGAGGTCAGACGAAGATTGAGGAAGAGAAGAAAATCCGTGCGATGCAATCTATGTTAACTGAATGGTGTTAACAAAAAGGCCCTTTTCAGGGCCACTCCACTGCATCGAAAAGATGCATATTCTCTCTTGCCTAATGTTTTTTAGTCGGTTGTATAGTTGTTTATTTGATAGATTTATGTCCATAAATCTATGTTTGTGTGATATGTCTGTCTCTGTCTATGTCTCTAACCCTGTCTCTTACTCTGTCTCTTACCATGTCTCTATGTCTATATTTGTCCCTAGAGTAACGCACATTCATGTCAACCCCTTGCCACACTGTTCCGCCCTATTGAGGTCAGCCACTTGCAGCATTGTTGCCAGTGTCCAGTACCGTGACGTCACCCCTGTTCAATTCCTATTGTCCCTATACAACCCACTCTTTTTATACCTTTTGTCCCTATGGTACAAAGACCCTGTCTGTAATGCTAATTCCCATTGTCCTATAAATATTGTCTCCATAGTGAAAACACCCAAATTTAACATTGAAGTCCTATTGTCCCTTTGGTATCCCCATTCACTACTATTAGCTTTGTTTGTATGTCTTGCAAATCATTCTTGTAACGATTCATTTGTTTTATGTACTGTCGGTAAAAAAAGCTCGTAGAGCTGATGTTAAATTGTTGTTTTAAATCAAGCCGACGTTAAGTAAATAAATCTTATCTTATCTTACATCCATAGTGACGAGGAGAGTGTTATCTACAAAGGTTGTGGACAGCTCTCCGGTGGCCTAGTGGTTAGAGCGTCCGCCTCGGATGCGGAAGGTCGCGGGTTCGAACCTCGATTGAGTCATATCAAAGACTTTTAAAAATGTTATTAACAGCTGCCTCTCTAGGCGCTCCGCATTAAGAGGTTACTGTTAGGACTGGTCGGCCTGGTGTCAGGATAATACGATTGGGTAGGACTTCATGCTACATGCTTGCGTCATGAAGCCCCAGTGCTAGACATCACTATAAACTGCCGCACTGCAGACATCGTAGCGATATGACTGATTATTTTTTTTTATTAAAGCTACGTTAAAAATCCAGATCACACACACACACACACACACACACAGAGGCCCGGCCCTAGGGCAAGGCGAACTAGGCAATCGCCGTGGGCCTCGCGCTTTCAGGAAATCAACTCCGTATTGCAATTTTTTGGCTTGGGGCCCCCGTGCTCATCGCTTGCTGCCTTGGGCCCCGCACATCTTAGGGCCGGTAGTCAGTGGTATCTCGCGTGTGTGTGCACGCGCCCCCGCACATAGGGGCACTTGCCCCCCCCCCCCCCCCATTGCATTGGCCTATATCCATAAATCGTAAGATGACCACATGTTGGCCTCCCCCCTCCCTATAGTTCTGCAGCCGCCCCTGTGTGTGTGTGTGAGAGAGAGAGAGAGAGGTTTGTGCGTAACAAGATATGGTCCATATGTGTGATAATATGTTTCTTTGTAAAGTCAAGTACAATTATGTGACACTGTATGACTTATGATTAAACGTATGCTTGTAATTTGGCTTTTATCAACAATCCTAAATTTTATTTATACTATTAAATTTTTAAAATAGTGGATAGTAATCAATCAATAGCTACTGTGTGTATATGTTTAGTGGGTAGAAATCAATCAATATAGATTGTGTATATGTGTTTTAGATATATGTGCCGATTTCTTATAAAGATTACTTAACCAGTACCCGTACACCCGTGTTTCAACCGTATCCAAAATATTCTCACGTGATTAAATCATATGATTGAGTCAAAATGGCGGCGTCACCTGCCGCAAATCGAGTACAGGTTAAAGAACACCTATATAAAATTCTAGTTATTGGAGAATTCGGAGTAGGTGAGTGGAACGGTATTTCTGATAATCAATCATAAATTTAGGATGAAAATTTTGTTGTCATCAACTTTTTAATTTAAAAGTTAGTACGGGTTCTACATATAGCTTCATTACTTAGTATCATATAATAAATTACGTAATCGAAATCTACTTTCAGTTTTGACACCTTTCCGCTGAACATTTGAGGGCTTTGAACCAAAGTTTTCTATTTTGTTTGTTTAAAGTGTATGTTTGGATGTTCTTTCTTTCTCTTTTTCTTTCATTACTTATTTTATTTATTTATTACAGTATTCAATGAAACACGCTTTACTAGTCCTATCTCCATGCTTTAAAAAGAGTATCGCGGATATTGGAATAGTCTCCGTCTGTCCTAAACCACAGTACGAAATTTCACGAAACCTTGTAGTTATGTTGCCCCTGAAGTAACCATCTTTAAAAGAGGTATAATTTTTTGTTCCTGCCACAAAGGCCTCTATAAGGAAGGAGGTCAAAGGTTAAGTATGCAGATATTTTCTAATACAACTTCATTTATGCATTGATAGCAGGCATACATCAGATATTATAGATGTCATTGATTTTGCATTAAGATCCTAGGTCATTGCCTGGTGGAGTATTTTGATGAGACAACTGTTTGCTAAATTGATGGATATAGACTTATGTTATATAAACACATTGGGTAAGATATTCTTAGCTTTAAAGCCTACAAATGATGCAATGGCAGATTTGGGTTTATGCAGTTTGCTATGTGCAATCAGTGTAACAAACAACATAGACCCTGAACCCATTATGTGATGACATATCAGTGACTATATTGTTTGCACTTTGACTTAACTAATATGTGAATATATATGGTATACCTTGTCCTTTGTATCTTGGATTATGCAGCATTTATTTCTTGAATTATTTTTAGTCTATTTTTTGAGAATTTGATATCATCCTTGTAGATTTCACACTTTCATTCTGTTTTGCAGGTAAAACATCCATCATCAGAAGGTATACAGAAGGTAATCATAAGTTACTAAAATGAGCAAAACTCCAACAATGAAAATCAGCAAAACTCTGTCACTGAAGTTACTAATATCAGCAAAACTGTAACATTGAAGCTATTCTTATATTTAAAAAACATCTAACACTGGATGAATACAGAATGCTTTATTAAGAATCTATTTGCATTAAATTTCATAACATAATGTCACTATATAGAAATGAAAAGTGAGATGACACAAAAAATATGTTTCCAGTTGGCCAACTCAACTTGTACCTCTCCTGCTTAAAAAGAAAATGTAACAAAAAAATCCAAAATTGATTTGTGCATCTAACTGAGCCAGTTTTTCCCAGTACTTGAAGCACTTAGTACATTATAAATACAAATCATTATAGTTACAAAATGTATAACGTTTTTATTTTTTAAAAATCCCTAACTACCATAATCTTAAAACAAGTGCAGTAGGAAACATGGATATTATTTTTTACCCTAAGGACCCTACATTTATATTTAAAATTCCTATGGTAACTATGACCAGACAGATTTATATTTATCAGTTTTTCTGGAACCAAGGGAAATTTGAAACATTATTCCAAACACTATGTCTGTTTTACATTGAATTGAAGGTTATTAAGTGAGTATTGAGAAAGTCTGTGTACAAAGCCAGAACATGCAAGGGATCAATGTCACATGAATAAGGGCTCAATAGTTCTCAATGCTCTCTCAATAATATTTTTATTATTACTTGAAAGAAGCATACTGGTTATTCTTTTATGTTATATGAATAACACAGTCAAAACTAAAATGATCTTAACATTTTATTGAGTGTTCACACGCCACTCAGTTTATGAATGAAACCTGAGCACAATATAGTTGAACATTATGCTACTTTACCTTGAAAGTGTGCACACTTTGGCTAATACTCCATCAGTAGTATAAAAAAACTCTAATTACTACAATTGATAAACTTCCTAGAAGACACATTGTCTCTTATTTATAGACTTACTACAATTGATGAACCTCTTAAGAGACACATTGTCTCTTATTTACAGAATTGCAGTTCTAGATTTAAAAAACTTAAAATAAGTCTACTGTTAACTGATCTCCACTACTAGTACTACAAAGCAATGATTGGTTCTTTTAAAGTACCCTATCATATTTTAATTTTTTTATGGCTACTCTGTGTGTGTGCTTCTTTGGTGTCCTTTGATCTCACTGATGTAGAGGCATTTAAAATTGCCCTTGTAAATTATTTTTTTACTGATATTTGATCCCTTGGAATACAACTTTTCACTGATGTTTTGACTAAAGACTGTCCGTAAATACTCTGTAACACTTTTTAGTACCAGACTGTAACACTGCATGTATTAAAGCCGTTCATGTACAAACACATGTATGTTCAGTTCATGCATGCCTGGGCTCATTTCTAATGAAATTTATGAAATAATATTTGCATGTTCTAATTAAGACCAATCCTAAGATGTAAGTCCTTGTTACTAAGTCCTCACTTACACGAGTCCCAATTTCTGGTCCTGTTTCTTTTTGTTCAATTTTCAACTTTGGACTTTAGTTTTCAGTATGATGGGTTCAACGTTTTCAGAGAATTATAGCTTATGGCATTTAATTACAAATCCTTATTTCTGTGAAGATCTACTATGAAAGTGGAATTGGTACAAATTATCTCACACAATAAAAGCTGACATCAATATAATCTTTTATTTTAAAAAAAAGTAGAGACTGTCTTGTTATCCTTAGTGAACAATTGCCAGAATTGTACAATAATGTGTGGGTTTATCATCAAGCCTAGGTCTGTCGTCATAGAAATATTGTAACATCAACACTCCAACAATTGTAAAGTACTTATAATGTTTTTTTTATTACATTGACATAATTATTTATTCAGGGATTTATACACATTGAGCTATTTTATATGGAAAGCTAAACAGTGGTATTAGATACAGTTGTCATTCATTATAGTGCCCTTCATTATCACACAATTCTTTTTATAAGGCAAGTATGGTCACTGACCCCATTTAATTAGGTGGTAGTAAAGTTGTAGTATACTTCATTAAAAGGCATTATACTCCTTGGCTTCCATGAATATCATTATAATGAGGTAGTACTGTAGTTATTTCTGTACTTACAGATTTCTTCTCAGAGAACTACAAGTTGACAATAGGAGTTGACTTCGCTTTGAAAAATCTTGATTGGGATGAAAAGACAAAAATAAATCTCCAACTTTGGTAAGTTCAACACAGAGCAAAATACTGTAAATTCACCATTATTTGTGAGAGGCCAGAATTTTGTGGATTTCTTAGCTGTATTTAACTCTGAATTTAAAACATCTGAACAATGAACCTTCTGTGAAAACAAAATAATCCTTTACACAAACTTCAAATTTATTTGTGAACAAATACCATATGCACCCATTTATAAGTCTAGTCCAAATGCAAACAACATAGACCCTGATCTGCTGTTGGATAATGTACCAGCAGATGAGGATCTATGTTGTTTGTTCTACTGATTACTCCTAACAAGCTGTATAGACCCAGTTATGCCAGCTTATTATGCAGTGGTAGAACCTGATCTGTGCAGTTTGCATTTGGACTTAGAAGTGAGTATATACGGTATGTAATATTTTTGTTTAGCTCCAGAAATTGATATCCACTAAATTAAATAAATTCCCAATATTATTTCAGAAAAATGTCTTAGAAATACTATACAATGAACCATCTTTGTGTGATACAGAATTTAACAGCAAAAATTAAAATTTCAGGATGTTTCTTGCAGTGTATTTCACTGAAACATGTCTGAAAATGAGAATCAGTGTGTTGAAGCCTGAGTTACAGTGCTTATGTTGAATGGATCCAAGTGTACAGCGATTTAAATGTCTAAATGCAGCAACAATTATTAATAAATGGTTTTAAATGTATTTTAATTGCTTAAATGTATTGTTATTGTTTCAAGAATTACAGTAGGCTAATGTTGGTTTTAAAGGTCAGGTCAAGGTATGTTTTGTTGTATTCAGTTTTGTTTCCAACCACATTCATGGAAATTATAAACAAAAAAATGAGAGATTTTTGAGCAAAATTTGAAATTGAAAGCCTAAAAAAATCACTAGTCATAAGACACCAGTTGAGAGCAATCCCCTCTCCACCTTTGCCTTTGATGTCATCCTCTGTGCCCTTAATAGCACACCTTTGATGTCATCCTCTCTGCCCTTAATAGCACACCTTTGATGTCATCCTCTCTACCCTTAATAATACACCTTTGATGTCATCCTGTATACCCTTAATAGCACACCTTTGATGTCATCCTGTATACCCTTAATAGCACACCTTTGATGTCATCCTGTCTTCCCTTAATAGCACACCTTTGATGTCATCCTGTCTACCCTTAATAATACACCTTTGATGTCATCCTGTATACCCTTAATAGCACACCTTTGATGTCATCCTGTATACCCTTAATAGCACACCTTTGATGTCATCCTGTCTTCCCTTAATAGCACACCTTTGATGTCATCCTCTCTACCCTTAATAGCACACCTTTGATGTCATCCTGTAAACCCTTAATAGCACACCTTGGATGTCATCCTGTCTACCCTTAATAATACAACTCTTGATGTCATCCTGTCTACCCTTAATAGCACAGCTAGTAAGAGCTTGATGTTAATATCATATATACTCACTAGTCGGGTCCAGCTGCAAACAACATACATCCTGATCTGTCATAACATAATACACAGGCAGATCGGAGCCTATATTGTTTGTTCTACTGATTGCTTCTAACAAACTGCACAGACCCAGACTGATGGCACATTATGTGACAGCAGATATGCAGTTTGCAGTTGGACTCATCTTGTAAGCAAGTATAGATGGCAATATTGACATTTAACTTCCTGAATGATGCCCTTTCATTAGCACATATATATAGTAATAATTACATTTTATTTCTGGATGGTACCCTTTAATAAGGTTGTATATATGGTAATATCTACATTCAGTTCCTGGATGGTACCCTTTAATAAGGTTGTATATATGGTAATATCTACATTCAGTTCCTGGATGGTACCCTTTAATAAGCTTGTATCTATGGTAATATCTACATTTAATTCCTGGATGGTACCCTTTAATAAGCTTGTATATATGGTAATATCTACATTTAATTCCTGAATGGTACCCTTGTATCTATGGTAATATCTACATTTTATTCCTGGATGGTACCCTTTAATAAGCTTGTATCTATGGTAATATCTACATTTAATTCCTGGATGGTACCCTTTAATAAGCTTGTATATATGGTAATATCTACATTTAATTCCTGAATGGTACCCTTGTATCTATGGTAATATCTACATTTTATTCCTGGATGGTACCCTTTAATAAGCTTGTATCTATGGTAATATCTACATTTAATTCCTGGATGGTACCCTTTACTAAGCTTGTATCTATGGTAATATCTACATTTTATTCCTGGATGGTACCCTTTAATAAGCTTGTATCTATGGTAATATCTACATTTAATTCCTGGATGGTACCCTTTAATAAGCTTGTATATATTGTAATATCTACATTTAATTCCTGAATGGTACCCTTGTATCTATGGTAATATCTACATTTTATTCCTGGATGGTACCCTTTAATAAGCTTGTATCTATGGTAATATCTACATTTAATTCCTGGATGGTACCCTTTACTAAGCTTGTATCTATGGTAATATCTACATTTAATTCCTGGATGGTACCCTTTAATAAGCTTGTATCTATGGTAATATCTACATTTAATTCCTGGATGGTACCCTTTAATAAGCTTGTATATATTGTAATATCTACATTTAATTCCTGGATGGTACCCTTTAATAAGCTTGTATATATTGTAATATCTACATTTAATTCCTGAATGGTACCCTTGTATCTATGGTAATATCTACATTTTATTCCTGGATGGTACCCTTTAATAAGCTTGTATCTATGGTAATATCTACATTTAATTCCTGGATGGTACCCTTTACTAAGCTTGTATCTATGGTAATATCTACATTTAATTCCTGGATGGTACCCTTTAATAAGCTTGTATCTATGGTAATATCTACATTTAATTCCTGGATGGTACCCTTTAATAAGCTTGTATATATTGTAATATCTACATTTAATTCCTGAATGGTACCCTTGTATCTATGGTAATATCTACATTTTATTCCTGGATGGTACCCTTTAATAAGCTTGTATCTATGGTAATATCTACATTTTATTCCTGGATGGTACCCTTTAATAAGCTTGTATATATGGTAATATCTACATTTAATTCCTGGATGGTACCCTTTAATAAGCTTGTATATATGGTAATATCTATATTTAATTCCTGAATGGTACCCTTGTATCTATGGTAATATCTATATTTAATTCCTGGATGGTACCCTTTAATAAGCTTGTATATATGGTAATATCTATATTTAATTCCTGGATGGTACCCTTTAATAAGCTTGTATATATGGTAATATCTATATTTAATTCCTGGATGGTACCCTTTAATAAACTTGTATATATGGTAATATCTATATTTAATTCCTGGATGGTACCCTTTAATAAGCTTGTATATATGGTAATATCTATATTTAATTCCTGGATGGTACCCTTTAATAAGCTTGTATATATGGTAATATCTACATTTTATTCCTGGATGGTACCCTTTAATAAGCTTGTATATATGGTAATATCTATATTTAATTCCTGGATGGTACCCTTTAATAAGCTTGTATATATGGTAATATCTACATTTTATTCCTGGATGGTACCCTTTAATAAGCTTGTATATATGGTAATATCTATATTTAATTCCTGGATGGTACCCTTTAATAAGCTTGTATATATGGTAATATCTATATTTAATTCCTGGATGGTACCCTTTAATAAGCTTGTATATATGGTAATATCTATATTTAATTCCTGGATGGTACCCTTTAATAAGCTTGTATATATGGTAATATCTATATTTAATTCCAGGATGGTACCCTTTAATAAGTTTGTTTATATAGCAATATGTGCATTTCATTCCTGAATGGTACCCTATAATAAGCATGTTTAATAAGGTAATATCAACATTTTGTTCCTGGATGATAGCCTTTAATCTTTATTATAGAGAGAGACCATCCATCAAAAAGCATTGACAGCATCTTCAAGCTGCTGTGTCTTTCCCTTCTCTTGGGTCAATCACAGTAACCTAATTTCTGCTTCCTTTTCCCTTCAACGCCTCATTAAAGTGTATTTTTTTCTTGAAATTTCATATATTTTTCTGGGTTTTTTTTCTTCAGTTTTGATGAAAAGAGGATGTATATCTGTATTTCAAACAAGATAATAATAAACATAATATGATAATAGCATGCCTTTAATCATAAAAACTAGAATACACTAAAAAAAATGACCCAGCGCGGTCACAAAAGATTCTTGTCTCACCCGTTCTGCCATTGTTTAGATTAACTTTCAGAGACTCAAGGTGATGTTGCCAGGAGCTATATTTTGAAACATTAATCAACTTCCTGATGAAAGGTTCTGTAAGGTTGAGTGCATCATACACTCCTGATGAAATGTCCTCTCTAGGTGAGGGTAATCATACACACCTGACAAAATATTCTTTATTGTTGAGTGTATCCTACACTCATGATGAAATTTTCATAATGGTTGAGTGTATAATACACTTGACAACATATTGTTCTTTATAAATGAGTGTCATACACCCTTGGCATAATGTTTTTTATGGTTGAGTGTACAGTACACTCTTGACAAAATGCTTTTTATGGTTGAGTAAGATTAATATTTTTAAAAAAGTTGTTGTTGTTATGGGGTTTAACACCATTTTTCAGCATTAATGGTGGAGGAAGAACCTGGGAAAACCCCAGGAACAACCACCGACCCATGAAAAGCTACTGGCAAGCTTTCTCACATACCCACATTGGCCGAATCCTAGACTCGAACCCACGCAGACAGAGGTGAGATGGCATTGATCCATAATGGAGAGCGCTTTAGACCACTCGCCTGGAGCAAATGCAAGGAATCACTAGCACAAATCCCCATCCTCTGTACTACATATACCAAATTCTCAGAAAACTCCACACTCACCACTGATACCTCTCTCCCTGAGAGTGATTCTATGGATCACAATACAAAACCTGTCACATATATGAATCTCTGGCTTCCTGCTATGATTGTATGTAAAAACGTTTCTTCATAAAATATTGTCAAATGCCATTGCAATTGTTTTTTTGTTTTTTTTTGGTTTGTTTTATGGCACAGCAACACAAGTAGGTTATTTAGTGAAAGTGACAGTTGGAACAGTGCCTTGCCAAAAGATATACCACAGTAGCCCGGCTTGTTTTATCCGATGATGGGATTTAAGCATGCTCCCATTCAGTAACAAATCCTGTTTGTTTGCCACTAGCCAACTGTATCAGTTCCTTCTTACAGCATGCAGAAGGGTGCAATGGATCTGTTCACCATTACTGAGCCTGCAGGAATTAGTTATTTTTATATTTGACCTTTAACCCTGACACAAGTCAAGAGACAAGGATGACCCTATTTTTTGCAGATGGTTACCACAAGAAGAATATATATATATATATATATATATATATATATATATATATATATATATATATATATATATATATATGTATAGTTTCAAGAAATTCCACCTGGCAGGTGTGGTATCTGATCAGTGAATTAATAGAAAAACTGATGGACACAATAAAACCCATTGATTTTTTTAAATAAAATTTATGGAGATAAATAATAGTAATTTAAATAAATAGTATGGGGATAAATAATAGTAATTAAGAAAAGGTAGATGGTATCGTGGAGAATGACTATATCACTTTTCAAAACTTTAAACCACAAAAGATGCTAGGTAAGTTTAGTTTTGAAACCATGAGGCTACTTTTAGAAATGAAATTTACATTGTGTTTTCCAGGGATATAGCTGGACATGAGAGGTTTGGTCATATGACAAGAGTTTATTACAAATATGCGTAAGTATGTAGGGAAATTTTCAACATATAGCTTGTATAAGCACCAAACAGACAGACAAAAGAGAAAAAAACAAAGAAAGATGGATGTACAGACAGACAGACAGATAGATAGATAGATAGATAGACAGACAGACTTGCATTTTTCAGTGAGATTTCATAGTGCAGAATATATATCATTCTTCAAATTTCCTTAATACACACACACACACACACATGGCATTGTAGTATAAGCCAACATGAGGGAATAATAAGTTTTCTTCTGTACTGAGATACAACTATATACACCATAGAACTATGTACTTAATGTTTTTAATGGCTTGGGAATACTTGAAAGCTGTAATAATCATCTGTTTCAGTTTACATCCTCTGTCATTTTAAATGCATGAAAACAATAAAATTTTAGCTTACAAAGTATAATTTTGATTATATGCATGGGAAGAGTGAACGTTTACATTCATACAGTCCAAGAAAGGTCACAATTAAACCTCAAGATAAACAGAGAATGCCATGCCTGGATTGTATATCTATTTTTTTAAGCTTGTCTTTTGTTTTGAAAACATTTCCAGTGCTTGAAACAAAGCTCATCATAATGTGTGAAAGTTTCATGAAATGTGGATAAAAAATGTAAAAGTTATATTGGGTTGAAATTTGTTGATTTTATTGTTTAACCCAATTAAGTTAGTGGAAAATGAAACATATCAATAAGTTTCCTGTGATATAGCTATTAAGGTTTATAATTTGGTCATATTTTCTATGAAGCAAAGACAATGCATTCTATGACATGTTGACTTACCCATTCTATGACATGTTGGCTTACCCATTCTGTGACATGTTGGCTTACCCATTCTATGACATGTTGGCTTACCCATTCTATGACATGTTGGCTTACCCATTCTGTGACATGTTGGCTTACCCATTCTATGACATGTTGGCTTACCCATTCTGTGACATGTTGGCTTACCCATTCTGTGACATGTTGGCTTACCCATTCTATGACATGTTGGCTTACCCATTCTGTGACATGTTGGCTTACCCATTCTGTGACATGTTGGCTATACCCATTTTGCTGCAGCTTAAGTCTTAGTCATGAAAGATTAGTGTTGTGACTTTGGTTCAAGTTTTTTCATTTTCTTTTTGCAGATTGATAGATTTTCTTAATACTTTGGATGAATCATTGTGAATCTAAGACAGTTTGGTAGCTTGCTTGTTCAACCTTTAGACCTTGGGGTCAAGGTCTCATGTTTTATAGCAGTGCTTTTATTGTAGGCTGGACATGCAGGCCATGACCTTCTTGTACAGTTATGAATAATTCTATATACTTGCCCTACTGGTTATAGGCATGGACATGCAGGCCTGGAATTCTGGTATATTTTATTTTATTTACTTGCCCGACTGATTTAGGCAAGCTTTTGAGCAGACATCCAGCTATGTAAGAGTTCATGCCTAGTTGGGGACTGAATTGGTCAGCAGTCATTTGAAATCTCTGTTGGGCTGCATTTAATTGACAGATGTCACTTTTGACTGAAGGGTAGATTTCTGGATTTCTTATCTTTGTATGCAGATGCTGTATGTTTCAAAATCTAATGGTAATTTAAAATGTAATGGTTATTTCCATTTCTTTTCAGTATTGCAGCCATTATTGTATTTGATCTTACACGGTAAGTCTCCCAGTGTAATAAGTTGACAACATACTGTGCAGAAAATTAGGTTTCAAAATGAAGCATTTATTCTTTGAGTAAATGAATTAGCTTTAAAATTAAACTTTCACAAATAGTAGAATATTTTTGTTCACATTAATAATTGCTGCCATTTATTATTTGAACAGTGTTTTGAAGAAAAAAATCAAGATGGTTACAGAACACAAGGGAATGCTTTCAATGCAATATTAATTATTTCTAAAAGTTACCAAGTTACAGAGCAAATGGCATGTTGCATAAGCTAGCTTATCAATAATGGTAATCACCTCATTCATGTATTTATTTGTTAGTGGATAACCTCTTTGTCGCATAATTTTTTTTAACAAGATCTGCAGTCATCCTGTATTTTTATCAGTAGTATAAGTGGAATTGGAAACTTTTTGAAGGCCTTGATGGTTAGCATATTGGAATTGAGACCAGAATGATGTGGGTTTGAATCCTGCATGGACCAGACCAGGTCAGCTGTTGTTATTTATCCGTGGGCAGAGACATTTTAATATGACTGTCTCAGCTTGATAAAATGTGAATTCATTTCAATTTTGTGGCAGTAATTTTTTTTTAAATTTTTTTTTTTACAATAATTTTATTTCATGGTTATTTGGGAAGGGGGTCATATTGTTTCCACAAAGGATAATTGACAATTGGGACTTTAAATTTATGGATTTAGTAATGGGTTCTATGGTCAATTTAGAAAGTGGTTCCTAGTTTTTGTCAAAAATATCTTGGCCTGGATCATTTGCTGTGGAGTGTAAAGCACTTTTCCCATTGCCTCAGCACTTGATATTATTTCATGGGCTAATATTCCATAAAAGGATTACTTCAGGGTAACAATTTGTTTAATAAGCCAGCAAAATGGGAATTTCATGACATGTACAGATTTTAATCATAATGTAGTATTTCGTTGAAATGATGGTAAATTTTCATCAGTACTATATAACGTGTTGTGTTTATGCCAGTTATCCAGATTAATAATATTCTCAGGACCATTGTTTCTTTTATTATTATCTTTTACCCAGGTAGTTCATTTATCTTGTGTCTCATAGAGAGTCGAGATAGTTGACATGTGACTAATGCTTATTGTTTCATCATAGGCCAGCAACATTCCAGTCTGTAACCAAGGTAAGTAATTACCAGTTGCACAAATGATTTTATCTTAATTTTTCAGCTACACTAGGTTTAACTTTGCCTTCATTGTAACAAAATTATTTGCCATCAGTAACTGTCTTATGCTAGCACAAACTGCAAATGTTGATCCAGACTTGCTGTCAAGTAATGCCCAGGCAGATTAGTGTCTACAGTATTTGCCATAATGATGATTTAAGGAGAACAAGGTAATCCTGATCTGTGGGCAGATTATGCTTGTATGCACAATGAATCAGGTCTGGAGATCATAAAACTTGTACTTGAGTCAGTGATGAGTTTCCAACATCTGCCAATCAGAAACAAGTTTTCAAAAGTAACATCATTTGTGATTGGTTGAAACAAAATCTGAAACAGAACTCAAGCTCAGGTGGATTTTTTTTTAATGATTTCCAGGCCTTGGTGTGTGCTGTTAGGAATTGGGTATATTAATTATGCATGTGAACAGTCTAGAGTCAAGACATTCTCAGAAGAACATGTATCCTGTTTACTTTGCATTGTTCATTATTAACAGTGAATTAAAGATTTTTGTCATGTAATTGGTAATTTAAATTGTTTCCTTGATTTTGAATTGTTTCCTTTATTTTGAATTGTTTCCTTGATTTTAAATTGTTTCCTTGATTTTAAATTGTTTCCTTGATTTTAAATTGTTTCATTATCTTTTCCACTGAAAATCTCAGAAAAGGAATAGCAGAAACTAACATCACTTTACACTTAAGAAATTGTCAAGTCTAACATCAAGTTTGATGATTATGTTTCCAGAAATGGGATATTCCAAAAGAGATTTTTTTCTTTACATTCATTGATCAAACATGGAATCCTTGAAATGAGCACTACTGCATAATATAAAAAAACACAAATATCCATAAAACTATACTGGATTGTAATCCTTGTAAAAAGACAATTTTCATACCTAGAAAGCACTCTAAAACACTTGTGTATACATAGATAGTCTAAGTCATTCAGATTGTTAAAAACGTTGAGCGTTGATTTTTAGTTTATAAATAGTACAAAGGAATAAATTGTATATATTCGAACAACTGTGGCTTTTACCATAGAAGTTGATGATTCCATGTAAACATTAGTGTGACGAAGACTGAAGACCGATCATCTCAGAAGAGGAAATGTGTTTTGTGGAAAACCATCTGTACAGATGGGATTTTTTCATGAAGAAGACAAAGAAACAATAAAGAATAAATAGCAGAAAGTACAACAGATACAATGGGGCTACATGAATTTAACTTATAAAAATTGAGATGAAGTAAGTTTACATGAGAAAACAAAGGATGTTTCAAAATAATTAACCTCAAATGCTTGATAATTAAAGACTTTTAATATCTAGCAATCTCAAGAACTTGGCTTTCACAAATACCATAAATAAGCTAGTACTGAAAGCTTTATGCCAAAACCACAAAATATTTCCTTTTTTCCTTTCATAGTTTCTTGTCAGTAAGCAGGCAGTGTGTGGAATTGACTTTGTTTATCTATGTGTGTGGGTTAATCTGTCTTCAATGCCCATGCTGCAACTCTTACACAGCTTCACTTATTAACACTGAACTTTCACAAAGGGTGAACATTTGATTATATGCATTTATCATATTGATAAAAATACAGAGGACTCCTCCTTTTATTATTTTATTTTATGAGAGGGAGAGAAACTCAGAGAAGTGATACATAAACTTTCAATTAGTAAAACTTTGAGTTGACTTCCACAACCCAATTACACTATAACTTTACTTATCCACTGTTCTAATACTGCGAATAAAAAGAGCTTTAGTTCCATGAGAATAAATTGCTATGTATTGAAACTCTATCATCCCATGGGTGGCAGCAGTTGGTATTCTTTTATTATTGCATGAATTAATGTGAAAGCATAAACATCCACTCTTACCGTGTGATTTGTCCTGTCACAATATTACATGTCAACAAGCTCTATTTTTAGACAAGGAAAGTCCTACATATGTCAAAGTTTGACCCTCTATAAATATTACATGTCAACAAGCTCTATTTTTAGACAAGGAAAGCCCAACATATGTCAAAGTTTGACTCTCTGTAAATATGGTTTTCAGCCTTTTTAGATGAAATACAAGGTTAATTTAAAATTGTTATGATATTTTGAACCCTACAAAAAAACAAAAGCAATTAAAAATTTAGAAAGTTTATGCTCCTTTAAGAAAAAAAATGAACTGTAATAAAGTTGAACATAGAAACTGCATGGAATTTTTCTTATTTTTTCATCTGTAGAAGGAACTCAGAAACAGAAAATGTAAGTTTTGAAAGTAAGTGTAAAAAGTTAGGATATTATGAAACAGAAATAATTTATTACAATGGTATGATAAGCAGTATACAGTAAATATTCCCTTTAAAGTCCAACTACAACTGCAATAACCCAGATCTGCTGGCACATAATGTGATGACATAACTGGGTCTATAGTACATTTTGTTAGGAGTAATAAGTATAACAAACAAGATAGAATGTGACCTGCCAAAAATTAAGTGATGACACATCAGAGTCTATTTCGTTTGCATTTGGACATGACTTATATGGACTACATATGGTATTTTAAGCATGAAAAGGCAAGAAACAAGTTGGAAGAGTGATATTTTACGCCTTCAATAATATTATGTGAAAGAGAAGAGCAGTTTGTTTTAAAAGTACATGTACATTGGTTTCTTGTTATAAATCTGTTAAGAAAGAGTCCCAGAATTGTACCCTGTTATATATGTGGGAGTGATATATTGAGGTTTTGTGTTCATTATCATTCATCCCTATGTTGGGATATGCATGCCCATGCCCATGTCATATGATGTATTGTGTTATACTAGGGCACTTTATAGGGAGTGATACCTGTATTTTGATGAGGTTTCAACATTGGCAAAAAGAACACAAACACACATGCACGTGCACACACACACACACACACACACACACACACACACATTACTATTTTCTGGCTACAATCAGCCTAATAACGTCCATACCCTGGTATTATATTTTTTGGTGCATATAGTCCTAGTTTATGTTCCAGTGGCTGAATGATGTAAACTCTAAGGTTATGTTGGCCAATGAAGAACCAGTACCTGTGATGCTGTTAGCTAACAAGGTAAGTAAATATCTGTTTCATTGAGTTGTAATATACAGTAGTCCCTCATAATAATGATGTCCAGTGTTCATGTGAGCCATTGAGTGTACAACCTAATAGTGAGATGTCCTTATAATGAAGTAAACAATGCATAGTAATTTACTATCATTTATTGAAATGCAATTCATGCATGTGTTACATTGAAGGGCATTATGGAGAGGGTGTACATATTTATCTTTATATCTTTTGTTTTACAAACGAAAAAAAAGCAGACATTTTTATATTTGGTTTCATCTCCAGGTCTTTACAAATATACATATGTATATATATTTATCTATCCATTACATACATTCCTTGTGAGTGCACAATTTTTGTTTTCCTTTATACCATTGTCAAGCTTGATAAGTGTTTACTATATGAGGTATATTTATGTATTAAGGTTTCCAAACATTACTGCCATCCCAGGAATCTCCCAGGATCATGCTTTATGTAGAACACTTTGGTGCAAAGATTAGGAATCTGTTTTCTCTAGTAAAACTTAATTCCTCAAGTTCAGTGTTAAATGAGTGAAGAAGTTGATCCAAATAAAGACTCCACTGACTAAGGTTCAGTTTGATGTTATGTGTGATGTTGTTTGGGAACAAGCCAACCAGCTACTAATGTAGAAGTGTACTAGCTTTATGGTTATGTTGTTTGGGAACAAGCCAACCAGCTACTAATGTAGAAGTGTACTAGCTTTATGGTTATGTTGTTTGGGAACAAGCCAACCAGCTACTAATGTAGAAGTTTACTAGCTTTATGGTTATGTTGTTTGGGAACAAGCCAACCAGTTACTAATGTAGAAGTGTACTAGCTTTATGGTTATTTCAAGTAAGAATAATGGATATTGTACAGTATACTATGACAAAAGCAAATATATAATGGTTCTGTTTCCTTTTTCTTATTCCTACATGCAGAAAATAGGGACCTACTTATCATACTGTGACAGACTGGCAAGCATTATGAAAATCTTTCCAAGTTAGCCATACTACTCAGTCTGACATTTCCCAAGCATTTTTTAAAAGTCTTTTTGAGTACAGCAGTCAAAGAAGGAAGGCTTGTTATATTTTGGGGATTTTGCATCATGTTTTTGGGTCATAGTATGTGTATTTGTTTTGGAGTGGGTGGGTTACACTTTTGGATTTGCCTTGGCAAGTAATTGAAGTACCTAGTAACACACTAGTTACCTTACAAGTAAAATGTTAATGATAGAAGTAGTATCTAAAATATAAGCATTCCAAAATGTTCAGGATATATCTTATGCATATATTTAATAAATAATATCTTTCTGTAATGAAATAAAAAAGTTTTATGTTTAGGAATATTATTATTTTACAGATTCTTTCTTTCTTTGTATATTTCAGTGTGATCAGGAAGTGGAAATAGATGCTAATGCTCTGACTGATTTCTGCAAAGATTGTGGTCTGATTGGATGGTTTCCAACCTCAGCCAGAAGTAATATTAATATTGGTAAGTATGGTCTGATTGGATGGTTTCCAACCTCAGCCAGAAGCTATATTAATATTGGTAAGTATGGTCTGATTGGATGGTTTCCAGCCTCAGCCAGAAGCAACATTAATATTGGTAGGGATGGTTTGATTGGATGGTTTCTAACCTCAGCCAGAAGCAGTATTAATATTGGTAGGTATGGTCTGATTGGATGGTTTCCATCCTCAGCCAGAAGCAATATTATTATTGGTCGGTATGGTCTGATTGGATGGTTTCCAACCTCAGCCAGAAGCTATATTAATATTGGTAAGTATGGTCTGATTGAATAGTTTCCAACCTCAGCCAGATTCAATATTAATATTGGTACGTATGGTCTGATTGGATGGTTTCCAACCTCAGCCAGAAGCAATATTAATATTGGTAGGTATGGTCTGATTGGATGGTTTCCAACCTCAGCCAGAAGCAATATTAATTTTTGTAGGTATGGTCTGATTGGATGGTTTCCAACCTCAGTCATAAGTAATATTAATATTGGTAGGTATGGTCTGATTGGGTTATTTTCAACCTCAGCCAAAAGTAGTGTTAGTAAGTAATTCAGGTATATAACATGTGTTATTTTGTAGAAAAAGAAATACACATGTAAACAGTGATACAGAAATATAGAGAAAATATATTTTTTCCTCATTTTGTGTAAAATAAAGAATTTTATGATATAAATTATTCATACAACTCACTACAAATTAGTTTCTCAATATGAAGAACCTCAAGTGTAGCTGTGGTGAAACTCAGTAAAATTCTGTCCATGTGTAAGACAGGAATTAAACAGCCATGCAAAGTTTTGCAAAGATAACGATTTTTGTGTTTTATTTGTTTGTCATCTCTATGTTTTGTATTAGCCTTTGAAATAGACTCATTAAGAGTCAAAAGTGCTCTGGCTAGTTAGATACTAGTTTTGCACTGTTCATTGTCAGTTTATTTATATATATATATATATATATATATATATATATATATATATATATATATATATAGATATATATATATATATATATATATATATATATATATATATATATATATATATATATATATATATGTTGTATTATTGCAGGAGTCATGGGTTTGATAGTTTGATATCTGGCCGAGTCATACCAAAGACGTACAAAAATGGTACTAGCAGCTGCCTTGCTTGGCGCTCATTAAGAGGTTAGTGTTTAAGGACTGGTCGGCCTGGTGTCAGGATAATGTGACTGGGTGGGACATCATGCTACATGTCTGCAGCATGATGCCCCAGTGCTAGACATCACTATAAACTGCCACACTGCAGACATCGTAGCGATATGACTGACAAATTGTTAAAGCTATGTTAAAATTCCAAATCATACATCACACTGTGAGGTCTTATCACAGAGTGGTAACAAAGAGGCACATGCCTGTAGGTAGTACCTAGTGGAACTATGACTCGTGCACAGAGGATTCTGATTGGTCAGTTACACATGCATAATATTACATCTCTCTTCTTACAAAGAAAAGGTTTTATTAAACTTTTAATAAACTGTCTAAATTAATCATGAGCCATTATAACTAATATATCAAAATCAAGTGCATCTTTGATAGTAATGAGTACAATGATCAAAGAATAAATCTTCCAAGACAGACTGAGAATGCATTGTACATTTTTTAAAGATCCTGTTGCTTGTTTGATTGCTATTTAATGTACACTGCTGTTCCTTATCTTGAATCACCGTCTGTGTTTATCAACAAAACCATACACTAATGACTGTTCTATTAGCCGAGTCTCTCTTATCTGTGAGTACATGATTTCACAACTGTTTCTTATCCAGGGTATGTACGGGTTTTCAGACGTGATATTATACTGACTCTATTATCTTTGGTTTTACTAGCCTTTCAGTACGTGTGTAGTATCCGCTTTGCTGACAATTTTGTAAGTTTGTTGCATCAGGCTCAGGCATACTTTGGCTGAAACAGTGAGATTCCACTGATTGTGAAACTGATTTACTGGCATTTGTGGGAAGTGATACTGCTGTACACGGTGTGTTTTCAGTCTGAGAGAAGGGTGCATTTATATTATATTGCAGGGGAGGTGTTTCATTAGCTTTCATGAGCTGACATCTATTGCGACAATAAATGGTACTATCTTTGGTGCGAACTGAGTATGACCTTTTGTTGTATTTTCTTATTATAATGGCGGGTTCTCAGTTTTGACCTTTGAATTGAACTCTGGCTGATTCCCCTTCCTTAAGTGGTTTTAGTGGTTTTGTACTTTTATTATAACAATTCTTTGTTTTCTTCTTGCGAAGTGTAATTTTTTTTTTACATTAGCAGTGATTGGTGTTTTGGGAATTAATAGTTCGCGGGTTGTTGGGAGAATTGATTTGAGTTGTCTCTCCATCAAAAATTATGCTGGTGAGAACCTGATATCAATAGCATGGCTTTGTTACTCTAATATGCCTATAAGCAGTTCTCTGCCATCGGCTTTTGCTTTTGAGAGAATTCTCTTTGCATTTTGAACTGTTTTCTTCACTAGGCCATTCGACTGAGGGTATGTGGGACTTGATGTAACATGTTTAATTCTCTTTCTTTCATGAAGCTTGCAAACTCTTGGGAAGATTAGCATGTTTGATTGTTGCTGACAACGACTTCGGTATTCCGAAGCGTGTGAATGTGCTTTTCATGTGATTGATAGCAGTGCAGCTTTTTGAGCTTGCGAGTGCCTTAACTTCAAAGTAGCGACTGAAATAATCTACTACAACAATATACTCTTTATTGTCCCATGTAAATAGGTCTGTGGTGACTTTTTGCAATGGGTATTCAGGGATGTCATGGGGGGTGAGAGGTTCATTTTGGTTAGAACTTCTGCGCTCCAAGCAGATAGAGCATATTTTGACACTAAATTAGAAATGTCAACTGATATTCTTGGCCAAAACAAGACATCTCTGGCTCTTTTCAGACACTTCTCACTACCTAAATGTCCTGAATGTACAGTTTTTAACATTTTCTACCTGAGGACTTGTGATATGACTATTGTTTGACCTTTCAAGATTAACCCATCTACAACTGAAAGTGTATCTCTATAATTCCAAATGTCAATTTTCTCTGATTGACAGCTTGACCTCTTTTTGGTCCATCCTTCAATTATGACCATTTTTAGTATGACCAGCTGCGGGTCTTGTTCAGTGAGAGATTGAATTTCTTCCTTCTTACAATCAGATACAGGTAATGCTGATAACACCATATGCACATGTATAATCTGTACCTTCAGATAAGGTGAGGTGTGTATCAGATAAGATCTTACCGGAGAGTGTGTCTGCTATGGGTATGTTCTTACCTTGGTAATGTTTTACCTCTAGGTCATAATGCTGAAGTTACAAAGGCATGCATTTAGTCACGGTGGGGCTACATAGAGGGGCGTTTTTCATTATAGATACAAGTGGAAGGTGGTCAGTTTTAACATGTACCTTTCTCGTGTGTACATACTGATGGAACTGTTTGCATACAAACGGTATAGCGAACATTTCTTTCTCTATCTGTGCATAATTAATTTCAGTTGTGGTCAAGGACTTTTATGCATTAGAGAGGCACTGAGCCCATATTTGACACATCAACTTGCAAAGTCAGTGGTTTCTTAGGGTCAAAATAGGACAGAACAGGTCCCGGTCTTATAGTAATTATGTCTTTTACCTTTTGAAATGCATCTATTTGCAGATAGTCCCATGAAAACTCTATGTCTTTCACTAACAGTTGTCTTAACAGAGTGGTGACCTCTGCCAAATTTGGGGAAAATTTGGACAAGTAGTTAACCATGCCAAGAATGGTTTCTAACTGTGCAGTTACAAGGGATTTTCATTTCTCTGACCGATGCTACTTTGACAGGGTCAGGTTTGAGACCTTCTGCTGACAGAATGTGCCTGAAGTACTGTACTTAAGTGACACCTACTTCTACTTTTTCCTCGTTTAGCTGGATTCCTTTTTCCAGGGAATGTTTGAGAACTTTTCTCAAATTAGTATCATGTTCGTAGCATGTGCATCCAAAAACTAGTGTATCGTCGCAAATTGAAACGATACCACTTAAACCTTCAAAACTCTCATCAGTCTGCCTTTGGGATTCATCCTGAGATGATTTCAAACCAAATGGAAGACAGAAGAAACAGTAATGGCTGTAAGGGGTGTTGAAAGTTGTGAGGTATGAAGAGTGACATGGCAGTTTTATTGTTCAGTATCCGGACCGTGCATTCAATTTGGGGAAGTATTTTGCACCTGAAAATTGGGGTAGAATATCATCTAATGGGTGCATAGGGTAATGAGGATCTTGTGGGTCAAGATATACCCTTAGTTTACCCAATTGCTTTTCTATGACAGCCATAGAATTTACCCATGCTGTAAGTGATGTAACCAGGGCTATTTTCCGTGCGATCAAGTTCAGTTTTGAGTATGTCTTGAAGTGCGACAGATACTCGTCACAGAGGGTGCACTACAGGTGTAGCCTTGGGGTTGATGTGTATGGTATATTCCCCTGGGAAAAGACCTATGCCATTGAAGAATTCAGCATATTCCTTGAGAACAACTGCTTTAGTGAGGGGCATACTCTTGTTACATTGTAAATTTGACATCTATGTCTGAACAGAGTATGTAAATTTAACTAAGCCTAACTCCATACAAGATTGTAAACCAAGTATAGGTGGTGCTTTTGTTTTAATAATGTAGAACTCAAGTTCATGTGTACGCTTAGTGTGTTTACATGTGAGATTGACTGTATCCATTGTACTCAGTAATTTGCCATCAGATGCAGATATCATGTTTAATGTAGGTTGAAGGGGATGCTTTATGCCTAGCTTTTTGACTTGAGAGCCAGTATCCAATTTAAAATCAATAGAAACTAAATTAGGTCCTACCTGTATTGCCACATACGCCTGGTCATTGGCAATTATATCCCTTTTTACACTGTCAATATAAATCCTAGTTTTGATGTTCATTGTTAATCACAGTTACCATTTCTTAATTACATATTTTCCCAATGTGATTACATTTATGATGTTTATTGCAACTCTTTCCTTTTGCAGGGCACTTGTCCTGGCTTGAATGTGATTTGTATCCGTATTGTTCACAGGTTGCGTTGATGCTTTGTCTGGAAGACGTGGTCCATATCTTCTTTGGCTGTAGTTCTTTTATCTTGGCCTGTCATTGGATTGTCACATGCGCTTCAGGTCTGGCTGATGCAGACATGGTCTGGAGCTGCTCCTGCACATATTCATGGCTTTGATAGATGTTAATATCACTTTCCAAGGTCAAATTTTCACCTTCGCTGTTAAGTTTTTCTCATATCCTTGATGATGATACCCCAAACAATTCTGTCACGAATCATGTCGTCTTCATCTTTGAAGAGACAGTCTTTGGCCAAGAGTTTCAATGAAGTCATATATTGGTATGTTGTCCTGGACCCTCGAATTTCATTGTTAAACCTAAATCTGGCAAAGACCGGATTTAATTTTGGTTGCACATGAAGTTTGAATTTTGCAAAGAGCATTGACGGGTCCTTTTTATCTTCATCCGTCATAGTCTATGTGTTGAAAATATCTCTACCTTTGTCTCCTACCCAAAGTAGAATGTAGTTGGCTTTGATCGCATCACTTCTTCTACTCATCAGTTCGTTAAATATTAATTCAGTGTTGTTGGAATTTAGCCCATGATATGGTAAGGTTGGAATTGTCCTAGTGTATAGTAGGGGTTGGCACGACTACTGTGATCTCTACTGACTGTCAACATTGCTTGATGAAATGGTCAGCGAGGTTAACATTCAGTAGAGTTCACATCAGTCTGCTGATGAAGTCCTTAGCATAAGGACGAACGCTTCAGGTTAGCTTTCTCTATTTTTTGTATGTATGTAATTGAAAAGTTAAATACATTGTCAAATATAGCTTTATGTCATGTATTACCAGTACTATAACTAATAACTTTGATTATGATAAAGAAATAAATTGGTGTGAAATTTTGAATAATTTCAAAAAAATGTTCTCATTCATAATTGTCTTGTTAAAGCAACGTTCAGATAAACAGAGATTAATTTAAGGAGACTGCTGTGTTTTTATCTTACAGATGAGGCAATGAAATTCCTAATAGAGAAGATCTTGAGTCTTCCCACTGGGAGTCAGTCCCCAACTGAACACATCTCATTGCCAACTGAAACAGACAGGGTTTTCCATTACGAAGAATCTTTTCAGAGAGAAGAAGGACCAGAGAAAAAATCAGCGTGCTGTAACAGCTGATAGTTGTTATTTTTAGTAACTTAGATTGTATTACCTGTAATTGGTCCATGTCAGTTGATTAAATGGCAGCTCTATCCAGTCATGAACAGCTATCAGCTGATTCTAATTGACAGTCATTATGGATGAATCATTACATTGTATTACAGTCACTTGAAGATTTTATACATATAACAAGAGCAGATTATATGGGGTGCATCTTGCAGCAATTGCATACCCTAAATTTTGATTGAATTTAAAGAAGAATAGATTGAACTATTTAGCAAGAAATAGATGTGACATATATTTTGATTTTATCATAAGAATTTACATTTTATTTGTACTAGATTATTTTTCAGTTGGCAGTGAGACACTTCTACATGTATCAGTTTTGATCAAATTGGTTTTCCATAGATAACTTCAGTGTGTGCTCACTTATAAGTTGAGTCCAACTTCAAACATTATAGACGCTGATCTGCCATGACATAACGCTCTGCATTATAGACCCTGATCTGCCATGACATAATGCTCTGCATTATAGACCCTGATCTGCCATGACATAATGCTCAGCATTATAGACCCTGATCTGCCATGACATAGCGCTCTGCATTATAGACCCTGATCTGCCATGACATAACGCTCTGCATTATAGACCCTGATCTGCCATGACATAATGCTCTGCATTATAGACCCTGATCTGCCAAGACATAATGATCTGCATTATAGACCCTGATGTGCCATGACATAACGCTCTGCATTATAGACCCTGATCTGCCATGACATATCACTCTGGATGTTTTTGTTCTACTAATTGCTCCTAACAACTGCATTATGCAATGGCAGATCTCAGTCTGTTATAAGCAGATATAATGCAGTAGCTACAGGTTTGAAATCTGCCCACTTTAAGCATTCTTTTGAATGTGTACATAACATGCATGCATACATGTAGCAACATGCTTACCAATTAGCACCGTAACTTACACACATATACAAACATGCCTACATATTGGCCTTATGAAAGCATTCATATGCTTCTTTAAAACCACATGCATAAAGTATTTACACGCATTATTTTACAAGGCTGCACTTTCTTCTATACCTTCCCTTCTACAGTTGAATGAAGTGACAACCATCTTGTGGATTCCTGGCTTTGGCAACTAATTTGTCAGATATTGATTCTAGGAAGAAATGAACAAGATTCAAAGAATTATAAGTTATTTTTAACTTATTTAGCTGAACCTTGCAATATACAGATTTCATGCATCATAGAGGTTATTATTTTTGTTAAAGGAGTCTCACTCATGCTTTATCTATTTATTTATTTATTTATTTACTGTGAATTCGCTGAATTATGAGGGGTACCAGTTTTTATGAATTTTGTGGTTGTGACAAATCATTAATGTTCAGTCTCCATGAACACTGATCCCTCTGGAAATTAATAGACCCTTCCACAGGCTGTAAATGTAAATAGCAGTGAATTTGTCACGTTTATTTCAAAACAACAAAAATTGTGTACCCACGAAAATAAATGAATTCATGATGTATTTATATAATTAACATAGTACTGTGATCTTGGGTTAACAGCATCAGAAAATCTGGATCATAATGAGATGTGAGGTGTCAAGTCATGATCTGGATGAATCATTTAATGATGATGAGACATGATCAAGCAACCATGACTAAATTACACCACTCCCTCGATAACTCGCGCCCTGATAACTCGCAAACCCGCTTATAACGTGGTGTCAGGTGTGGATCCCATTTTTTAAACCCCAAAATACCCCAAAAATGTATCCCTATTTGTTGAACTTGAAGAAAATTGTGATCAAAATTGGTAACGGAAACTTTGATGTATTGATAGGACCTGGAAATTTTAATCAACACTATAAAACATCAGATTTAAAAATAACTCGTACAATTTTGTACATTTTCTTTCCAAACTACATTTCTAGTACACCGCAATTAACGACATTTAAGGAAATTTCGATCAATGAAAATGTCACTTACGCTGAGTGGAGGCAGTACTTTAATAAATAAATACAGATTAAATAATTTTTTTTATCAATTGAAATTTGTGTTCTAGTTACATCTTTTAGTTCCTTTTAAATGTAATCATCATAAGTGCAATGTGTCGTCTTGTAATTAAATGTAAAATGCGTCAATCTACCGTAACAGCTATGTCCGCGAGCGTTTCTCTGAGAACCTAATTAAGTGCCGACCGTGTTTTGATAACTGACTTGCGGAAGTATTTGTTGTATTGTTGCACTGAATTAAAAGCTGGCCTCCTTTATATTATCACATTAATTATGTCTTTTGAATAAAAAAGGAGGTGGAATAAAAGAAAAGTTAAAAGGCACAAAAATCAGACTAACTTAAAATCTAGCGGCCTCGGTCATATGTCGGGTGAACTCACTTCATTTGATCAATCGAACACTGTAATAAACGTTATTGTGTACGTAACAGAAGCTACCTTAAATTAACCGACTCTTTCATAATTGTGATCAAAGATAACAAAGCAGCAAAGTGAAATGAATACTTCATAAAATAAAGAGCTTGATTTCACACATACGGACCATTGTGGGCAAGCACATTTCAGAGAATTCTTGAACTGGCATTTAGAGATATCCTCAGGGATGATAAGAAGTTTCATTATTACTTCCATTGAAATGACGACATTAACAGTGTACTATTTGAACAATAAAAAATTGAGTTACGACGTAGACATGTCACAAAATAAATGTCGCATGTTTTTGAAAAAAAAGGAATCTTGTTTGGTGGTGTATCAACAGTTAGTCTAGTTCCCAAATTGTGGACCTCCAATATGGCAAGATACCATTAAATACCAGTACGGGAACCAGACTCATCAAGAAAACAAAAAGCAGTGACGTAATACACAGATTTTTCGCATTCATGTGATGGTTGTTCAAACCAGTTGGAACAATCTTTTATATGCTGGAAATTTTGAGAAAAAAAATGTTTTTTAAACAGAATAACGAACAACTTCATTAGAAAAAGTGCATTATTAAAAATTATTATCGACGTGATTGTAAAACGAGGATTCAGTCATTAAACAGCCCAGTTCCCTACCCCCCGTCCCCCCCCGGTTTTCTCTATGTCAAATCGATTTTTTCAATTTTTGGAGGTCTCTTAGTAACTCACGCCTCACTTATAGTGTGGTCAATGTTTGTGGACCCCGTTGTGCGTGAGTTATTGAGGGAGAGGTGTACTGTGATAATGATATTTTTGTTATATACCTATCAGTTTTCAGGTAATTTAATAAAATCACAATACTTAACTGGTCAACAAAATAAATTACATATTGAATAGCTGATATGTGCATGAATATCACAGTCTAATGAATGAAGCATGTGAAAGAGCAGTCATTATTTTCACTACGATCACTGTTAGTAAGAGAAATTCTTCAATACATGGCAACAGCAGACACATATATGTGATTTATAATATTTATGTAGTTCTCAAATTTTGCACCATGAAAGATTTTAACAGCTGAATAACTCAGAATGTTTCTGAGTCCAGGCTAAATCTCCGAGACAGACATTGTGGGGCTATGATGAGTATTTAGCGTCTAAATGACATCATTGTTTTGACAGTTATTTACAATGGGATGGGATTGGACACATTTATGGAAATTGATGATACAGATTTTATTTACAATGGGATTGGACACATTTATGGAACTTGATGATACAGATTTGATTTACAATGGATTGGACACATTTATGGAACTTGATGATGCAGATTTTATTTACAATGGGATTGGACACATTTATGGAAATTGATGATACAGATTTTATTTACAATGGGATTGGACACATTTTTGGAAACTGATGATACAGATTTTATTTACAATGGGATTGGACACATTTTTGGAAATAGATGATACAGATTTTATTTACAATGGGATTGGACACATTTATGGAACTTGATGATACAGATTTTTATTTACAATGGGATTGGACACATTTATGGAAATTGATGATACAGATTTTATTTACAATGGGATTGGACACGTTTATGGAAATTGATGATTCAGATTTTATTTACAATGGGACTGGACACATTTATGGAAATTGATGATACAGATTTTATTTACAATGGGATTGGACACATTTATGGAACTTGATGATACAGATTTTATTTACAATGGGATTGGACACATTTATGAAACTTGATGATACAGATTTTATTTACAATGGGATTGGACACATTTATGGAAATTGATGATACAGATTTTACTTACAATGGGACTGGACACATTTATGGAACTTGATGCAGATTTTATTTACAATGGGATTGGACACATTTATGGAAATTGATGATACAGATTTTATTTACAATGGGACTGGACACATTTATGGAAATTGATGATACAGATTTTATTTACAATGGGACTGGACACATTTTTGGAAATTGATGATGCAGATTTATTACAGAGGATACTACTCATTACTTTTTTGTGTCAAGTGAGACAACAGCATAGTTGTTCACACTTGTTCATAACTGGGAAACATCAAGGAAAAAATAATTCTAACTATGTTTGTGAGGATGGTGATATGGGATCAGAAAATTCAGAATCTTTCTTGGGTAAAATACTGATAGTTGTGTAATAAGTTAATTTATTGTCAGCTGATTAAAGTATACTATTTCAGTCTGTGTCATACTATTTCAGTCTGTGTCATACTATTTCAATCTGTGTCATACTATTACAGTCTGTGTCATACTATTTCAATCTGTCGTACTATTTCAATCTGTGTCATGCTATTTCAATCTGTGTCATACTATTTCAGTCTGTGTCATACTATTTTAGTCTGTGTCATACTATTTTAGTCTGGTGTCATACTTTTAAGAGATTGATTCTTTGCCAGGTAACATAGATAATGCAACAATGACAGGATACTACTGGAGGTGTTCAAAATGAAGCATCTCAGACTTGTCCAAGAGGTATTCCGGCAAGTCAAGTCCTGCATGGGATAGTTGATGGGGTTAGGGCCATTTCCATTGATAAGAATTGTTCCAATATTGAAGCAACCATAATTAAAGAACTCCATGAAGAAAGATACAATTTGTGCATAAGATGATTGGCGAAGAGAAGCAAAATAGAAGTGCAGCCTTAATAATTCAAATTAAATGAAGTAAAAATTGTGTGGGTTGTCAGTAATTTGATTAAATGAGTCTAATTATAACTAGTCATTTTCCTGTCCAATGACAGGTTATACAGTTCATTTTATCCCAGATGTTTGAATGTTCAAACAGCAATGGCCGCTATAAAAAATTTAAGAATTTTTTTTTATATATAAAGGATGTGGTCAATATGTTTGCCATATATTTCAATAATTTACAAACAAGCACCTTGGAGGAATCACTACATTGGTTTACTTATTAGATTTATGTACAATACTTTTTTGCAAGGTAGTTCATGAAGGAAAAGGAAATTAGAGTAGCATGGTGTGATATCATTAAGGCCTTTGACAAAATGTCTGGCGCTAAAGGTTTAATTCACAAGCTAAGAAATATTGGATTTGATTATGGAGATTTGGAATGATTTGAAAATTATCTCTCAAACAAGATGCATAAAGTTGTAACAGAAGGTTGCAATTCAGGCCAACAACATGTCAGGGTGTGCCCCAGAGATCTATCCTTGGACCACTGTTATTTTTTACTAATGATATTGTCACTGATATTTGGTCCAGTAAAAGACTGGTTGTTAATGATAGATCGTTGTCAGTTTTAGTTGATGACCCAACCCTGGCAGCTGGTTTTCTGAATGATGACCTACTTAAAAACAATTCATTGGTTATTTTGTGGCTAGTTGACATTAATCCAAACAAAACTGATTTAATGACCATATCCAGAAAATCTTATAGGGAACAACACCCACATCTTTTAATGAATGACAAGGTTGTTATGAATGTCACTTTTTATAAACACTTGGACTTTACTTTAATTGAATCCTTATGTTAACAATATACACATACAGGAAGTAACTACAAGGCATGAAAGTGTTTAACATGGTAAGAAGTTTGAAATATAGCTTGATAGAAAATTATTTCATCTTTATAAGACCTCTTTTGGAGTATGGGGATATTACCTGTGATAAATGCAGCCAGTATAAAAAAGATGAAAAAATACAAGCTGAAGCAGGTATAATCATTTGTGGGGCAGCAAAATCTACATTATAAGCTAGAATTTTGGAGGAGATGAAATGTGAAAGACTTTCAGCAAGGTGCTACAAACATAAAATGATAACTTTTTTTAAAATGGGTAGGTAATAGACAACTTTGTAATGTAACAAACCTCAAAATGCCCATCGCCAGGAAAAATCTTTACCAAAATTCATTGTTGCAAAATGGAATCTTCTCCCTGTGAAATTTCAAAACAACCCTTCATTGTACTATTTTAAATTACACCTAAATATGAACCTAGAAAGAAATAATAGTCCCATCCTATTACTATCGGTAATTCCCTAGAAAAAAATAGTCCCATCCTATTACTATCAGTAATCCCCTAGAAAAAAATAATAGTCCCATCCTATTACTATCAGTAATCAAGGAGAAAGAAATAATAGTCCCATCCTATTACTATCAGTAATCCCCTAGAAAGAAATAATAGTTCCATCCTATTACTATCAGTAATCCCCTAGAAAGAAATAATAGTCCCATCCTATTACTATCAGTAATCCCCTAGAAAAAAATAATAGTCCCATCCTATTACTATCAGTAATCCCCTAGAAAGAAATAATAGTCCCATCCTATTACTATCAGTAATCCCCTAGAAAGAAATAATAGTCCCATCCTATTACTATCAGTAATCCCCTAGAAAGAAATAATAGTTCCATCCTATTACTATCAGTAATCCCCTAGAAAGAAATAATAGTCCCATCCTATTACTATCAGTAATCCCCTAGAAAAAAATAATAGTCCCATCCTATTACTATCAGTAATCCCCTAGAAAGAAATAATAGTCCCATCCTATTACTATCAGTAATCCCCTAGAAAGAAATAATAGTCCCATCCTATTACTATCAGTAATCCCCTAGAAAGAAATAATAGTCCCATCCTATTACTATCAGTAATCTCCTAGAAAGAAATAATAGTCCCATCCTATTACTGTCAGTAATCCCCTAGAAAAAAATAATAGTCCCATCCTATTACTATCAGTAATCAAGGAGAAAGAATAGTGCAAGACTATGACTTAGTTATAGTTTACTAAATGATGATCTTTTCATTTGTCATCAAGCAACAGATTTTATAACAATCTTATGATTCTTTTTTAATATCTAATCATGTTTCAGTGCTTGCTATATCATTCGTTCATTAATCAAATTGCGTAATTAAATATTGTTGGCAATAAGGAGAGAGGCTTGAAATAAGCTTATGCTTAATGCTATATGGTCTTTCCGCAATGACCTCATTATATCAATACTCTTTAAGGCAAACCAGATTCATTATTCTGCTGAATGGTTTTGTTTATCTCAGATCACCTTATCATAAAACTACTCAAAGCCTCCTGTATGGTGATTGTTTATCTCAGATCACCTTATCATAAAATTACTCAAAGCCTCCTGTATGATGATTGTTTATCTCAGATCACCTTATCATAAAACTACTCAAAGCCTCCTGTATGGTGATTGTTTATCTCAGATCACCTTATCATAAAACTACTCAAAGCCTCCTGTATGGTGATTGTTTATCTCAGATCACCTTATCATAAAACTACTCAGAGCCTCCTGTATGGTGATTGTTTATCTCAGATCACCTTATCATAAAACTACTCAAAGCCTCTTGTATGGTGATTGTTTATCTCAGATCACCTTATAAAACTACTCAAAGCCTCTTGTATGGTGATTGTTTTTCTCAGATCACCTTATCATAAAACTGCTCAAACCATTTAACAGTACTGCTTACACTTGCTAATAGTTATTGGCATTAATTATCATTTTAATGAAAGGTTTCTCTCTCTCACTTTATATATATATATATATATATATATATATATATATATATATATATATATATATATATAATTTTGGTTAAGATTACAGAAGATCATGTTTTCAAACCAATCATATAGATTTGGGAATCAGCAACCATGTTTTTCAATAACAAAAACATCATGCAGGTGGAGGGAATAACGGCATAAATAAATCTGTATTTTTTTCCTTCACATGATATGTCATATTATGGAAGGTATGATATACCAGCAATTGAATAAGCTGTCTAAACTTTATATTAAATAAGGCTCAACATGGTCTTCCATCCAAATTTTTTACCTATAGCCAGACAGGTCAAGGAGATTAAGGTGTTGTTGTTTTTTTTACTGTAGTTGTTGTTGTTGATCTTGGAACTCCATTTTTTAGTAAGGTATGGGGAAAAATGCATTACCACTGTGTGGGGTCTAACCTCACCCAGCCTACAGATTCAGAGACAGCACTACTAGATCTGGGATTTAGCCCACTTGCCCACTAGCATTCATTCCTTGATGCACAAAATTTACATGCTATTAAAGTGTTCAATTAGGCTTCATGTGCTGTACAGATTTTTCATGAGCAATTCAAGCTTGTTGTAATTTAAGTATTTACATTCATCAAAAGAAGAAGTTGGACATTTTACTGTGATTCTAAATGTCTTCTAGGACTTGAAGAAAAAAAGGGTTAATTTACCCCATAACTTTCTATGTCATTCAGCTTTTTCTCAGAAGGCTTTGTGACATATATTAATGATCAAAATGGTTGCTCATCATCATACATTCAGATGTACTCATTTTCTTGTCATGTCACATTTTATTACATACCCATCATTATATTTCTCATGATTCAGGAGGATGTCACCCAACAAATAGCCATGTAACAACCATGCTATAATTAGATGTACAGTCTTAGTAGATAGATGGGATTAAAGAATATTTTTAAAAAACCCACATAAAAACATTTTTATTATGAAATAACTGTTTAGGGTACATAAAAAGCACATTATCAGTACAGTAACTTGATATGTTTACTTGTATCACATGACCCGATGTCCTTTCACTATCGAACTTGACACAATACATGTATAAGCCTCCAGATCAATATACTGTACTGATAATGCGCATGTATTGCAAAGTCATTAAAGGTTTACAGGGTTACAAGCAAGATCACAGGATAACAGATTAGGTATTATAACTACAATTATCTCCAAAATGGGATCCATGACCATTTCTTGTATGATGGATCATATTATATTGAGGTCCTTGATAATGAGGAATAAGTGTCCTCAGTCACTTGGTCTTATTGATAATGAGGAACCAGTGTCCTCATTCACCTGGTCTTGTCTTTTTGACAATGAGGAACCAGTGTCATTATGTTGGTCTTAATAATGAGGAACAAGTATCCTCATTCAGTTGGTCTTATTGATAATGAGGAACCAGTGTCCTCATTCACCTGGTCTTGTCTTTTTGACAATGAGGAACCAGCGTCATTATGTTGGTCTTAATAATGAGGAACAAGTATCCTCATTCAGTTGGTTTTATTGATAATGAGGAACCAGTGTCCTCATTCACTTGGTCTTATTGATAATGAGCAACCAGTGTCCTCATTCACCTGGTCTTGTCTTTTTGACAGTGAGGAACCAGTGTCATTGTGTTGGTCTTAATAATGAGAAATGAGTATCCTCATTCAGTTGGTCTTATTGATGATGAGGAACCAGTGTTATCATTCAGTTGGTCTTGTCTTTTTTGATAACGAGTATCATTATGCTGATCTTATTGTTAATGACAATCCAGGGTCCTAATTCAGTTGGTCTTATTGATAATGAGGAACCAGTGTCCTCAGTCACTTGGTCTTATTGATAATGAGGAACCAGTGTTCTCATTCACCTGGTCTTGTCTTTTTGACAATGAGGAACCAGTGTCATTATGTTGGTCTTAATAATGAGGAACAAGTATCCTCATTCAGTTGGTCTTATTGATAATGAGGAACCAGTGCTCTCATTGAGTTGGTTTTATTGATAACGAGGATCTGGTGTCCTCATTCAGTTGGTCTTATTGATAATGAGGAACCAGTGTCCTCATTCACTTGGTCTTATTTTATTTTATCCAAAATGATATTTTGACTACAAAAATTTACAGCATTTGTATATTTATTTATGATTTCAATTATTTATTCATACTGTTGCTCAGGATGTATAAAAGCTGTACTATGACATTCATGTACATTTTAATTTTTAAGATATATTTCTTACCACCTGTATGCATCTTGATTTTTAATGAATTTAATTAGTTCAAATGTTTACTAATTTAGTCTTTGATATACTGTTACTAATTACATGACAAGATAAATTCTTACATTTGGCCAGTTTTAGCTGGTTTCTTATGTGATTGTAATGTGAATTGCATGGCAAAGCTGTCAAACATGTGATTGTAATGTGAATTGTATGACAAAGCTGTCAAACATGTGATTGTAATGTGAATTGTATGACAAAGCTGTCAAACATGTGATTGTGATTTAATTTCTACTTAGACAATGTGATTTCTTGTGTTTTTTGAAAACAAATGTTTTCATGTTTAGAAAAAAATCTCATTTATTTTGTTGTTGTTGTTGTTGTTGTAGGGTTTAACGCCATTTTTCAGCACATGATAGGCTAGACATGGTGGCCAGTATTAATGGTGGAGGAAGAACCCGGGTAAACCCCCGGAAAGAACCACCGACCCACGAGAAGCTACTGGCAAGCTTTCTAACATACCCACATTGGCTGAATCTGAGACTTAAACCCACGCAGACAGATGTGAGATGGCAGTGATCTGTAACGGAAAGCGCTTTAGGCCACTAGAGGCCTCCTCCTTTATTTTTGTAGGTTCCCTATATTTGGAATATAATATATGTACCTTTAGCATTTGATCAGGTGAGAATAACAAACCTTGTTTTCTGTATGCAAACATGTACCAGGGCACTTTGGAATGATTTAGAACTTTTCTACTTGGTCCTCAGGCTCTTGGACCTATATAACGATACACATATGATTATGCTCATGCATACATCTTAGTCAGTAGAATGAACTTTAAACCTTGTATATTTTAATGTCATGTGTTCGTATTTATACAGCTAACAAAACAACATTCCTGTCATCAAAGGTTAAGTAAAATGGTTTGTTATTTCTTTCTTGATCAAACTTTCCAGCATTACAATCCAACAAGGGAATCATTAAGTCCAGTCAGAAGGATTGCAACATAATGTTTATCATGCACACAAGATTAAATCTGCAAGACAAGTGTCAGTGTTAATCATTATTTTTGGTGCTAAAGGATTTTGCCTGTGGCTTTATACACATAACTAAGGTCAGTTGAGGTAATTCTTGGCACTAAAGGATTTTGCTTGTGGCATTGTACACATAACTAAGGTCAGTTGAGGTAATTCTTCAAAGAAATAGTTACACAGTGATTCATTTTAATGTTACTAAATAATTGACAAAACAATAGTATGTTATCTTTGAGTATAAATGACATTATTAGAATGAAATACAAGTAAATTGGTAATTATGGTAGTTAGGCAATGATTTTATAAGCCTATCTTAAGTATGTCATATTATTGTAACACTTTGACCCTCCATCCATTAACACTGCTTGTCAGGCCAATAACTTATCAAGTTTACATTGATTTAGGTGAAACTGTAACCAGATATATATTATTGTGATTTGATGCCCTGTGTGTTGTATTAAATAGTCGGGTCTTATCTCTGAGGTCACCGTGACAGCAAAGGAAAATGTAACTATTTGACCCTTAACCTTTTCTGGGCTGTAGCCTTTAAACCAGTCTGACAGAAGATATATTCATGAATTTTACACATATACATCATCAGTGTGTCACATACTGGTCACATCCCATACCATGTGATAAAGATAACAGCAAAGAAAAGTGCATGTAATCTGTAACTGATTAAAACTTCACCCAAACATTATGACTAGTATTCCATACCATAGACATGCCCCCAACGTGAAAAAAGGTATTGTGAACATGGGATAAATTTTAGAGCCATCCTTATTCACAAATTTTCTTCAGAATTCTATAACTTTTAAACAACTTCATGGATTGAAAGCAAATATGTGTGCACATTGCAGATTTCATTACTGCTCAAATGTTCTGGAAGGACTTGATGAATTTCAGTACAATTCAGTATGAAACTAACCAAGCCATACATTTAACTTTATGCTGCCATAAGTTTCACCAAGGTTGCACAAACCTGCTGTTTTAACTTCCTTCTTAATAAAGACTTTTGAAATTTTATATTGCATATATTTCTTGTGTCATTAACATTCCAGAATTGAAATGCTTAAAAAAACATAAACACACACACACATACACATACACATGGTAAAGACATGGTATATAGTACATATGATGCTTTTGTTCAAACTTTATGACAGTAAACTGGTCACATGTGGGGTATATTTTCTTTTGGAATTATGTTGGCACATAAAATATAAATGCTTTTAATTATTGATTCTCACTGGGCAAATTTTGAATGAATTAGTTGTGTACAGACTAACACCACCAGCAACAACACCACCAACATATGCTTGAATCAATATCTGCATAGTATTGTCACAGAGAACTATGAATGGCATGTTATAATTTTAGAAAATGTTACACAGATATAGTTGATGTGGTAGACACTTGGCTATATACAGCTTTCCTTATACGCATGTAATACCAGCATCTCTGACATTGATAAGTGATTGTTGTTCATAAAGAGACTAAGGAATGCAGCAGTCATCTGGCCATAGGCTACATGAAATTGTGGTATGGTCCTGTGGTCATCATACATCTGTTGCCCAACCATCATCTGTCCACCCATAACCATATGCTACATTTGACTTTAAAGTGCACTGGGTGCATTTGGACCAAACTTAGCTGGAATTTGATATTCAGTCTGGTTTCCATGGTATTGGGGTTGCTAACATAGGAATGATTTGAAAAATCTACTTATAATTTCTTTAGAGCATCAGTTTTTATTAGATTTGGTAGGAATCTTTGTTAGGATATGATCTATAAAAAAAAAATAATCCCAGGATTGATTGTCTAGCATTGATTTGGTTTCTTTCACAAACAGGTGGAAAACCTATTTTTTTATTTTTCTGTAGGATGGCTGAGCCAGTTTGGATCAAACTGATTAGTGTTTATTGGGACATGCAATTTCACACTTGAGTCTGCTGTGGCTCCCCTTACAATGTGTAGCTTCCACAGCAACCAGGTGGAAAACCTATTTTCAACTTCTCCAGAATGGCTTTGACAATTTTGATCAACCTTGATAAGATTGATTCATTAGGCCTGTTCTGTTAAAATCATGTACAAGATGGCTTCTCTAGCAATTGTGTGGATTTTTGGCAACCAGGTGGAAAACATATTTGAACTTTTTAGGGAGAACTAGGCTGATTTTGATTAAAATTGGTAGGAATGTTTCAAAGGATATGCTCTATTTAATTTAGAGATGGCTCCCTTGGCAGTAGATTGTCTTCCATAGCAACCATGTGGAAAATTGATTTTTGATGTTTTCTCCAGAATGATTGAGCCAATATTTAGCAACTTGGTTAGCATAGACTATGTTCCATTAGATTTGTATGTAGGGTAGCTGCCATAGAAACAATGTGATTGCTATAGCAACTATGTGCAAAGCCTGTTTTCAACACCCGAGTCAGTTTTGCTAATCTTTGTATCAGATGCTTCATGTTTTTCAACAGTGGTTAATTTGCCATCATATGGTTTCCACATCATCTAAGTGGAAAACCTTTTTTCAACTTCTTGAGGATCTCTGATCCAGTTTTTATCACACTTGGTTGGAATCTTTCAGTAGGCAAATTCATACAATTCCCAAGCAACAATGTGGCTTCCATAGCAGCCAGGTTGAAAAGAGATATTAACTTCCTGTAAAGAACAGTTGAACCGATATTGATCGACCTTCGTGGGAAAAGTCCTTATGATGTGCTCTAACAGACTTTAGTGTGGTGCATATAGTAACTGTGTGGCTTCTAAAGCAACCAGGTGGAAAAACTACAAAATGATTCTCATTTCTCTTGAAGTGTGGATATTGTTACAAATTAATTTTATGCAAAAAGGGTGTGAAGAAAGATGTTCTTTCCAAAACTGGTGGAACGTATAAGACAAACTTTGATAGAGTCCTGACAGGAATGCTTTTCAATATATTTGCAAAAATGAAGATAAAATATTTAGGCCTGCAGAAGTTACTTGAGTAGAAAACATTTATACATGTTAAATGTCACCGATTCAAAGGAAATAGGTGTACATCATCCTGACACTGTGTATTTCAGCCCAAGTTACCTGCTTTATTGCTAGTATATATGCCTTTGAAATAATATATGCCAGGTGAGCAGTATCAAGCCTACTTTGGCCTTTTGTTTTTATCCATAGGATACATACATTAAGTGTGCATATTTTGGCTTTACATAGTTATATACTTGTATATTTAAAGATTTATGTCATTTGAAAATTATTTTGCAGGTAATTTGCTAAAGGTTTTACACAGTATCATTATGGTAATCATGTATATGTGATTTCTCCTTCAGTCTTTACTAATTAATCTTTATTAATTAATCATTAATGACCTGTTTTAAATGTACACTTTTATCACTTGTGTTGTCATGTGTGCGTAATTTTGTTTAATGTTGTGAAGTTGAATCTTTTTAGGTAAGTCACAATCTATAATTACATATGTTTCCATTTGTAAAGAGCATAGACCCTGATCTGCTGGTGTTTTATCTTACAGTATGTAATGGCAGACCTATGTATACATTGGTCACTCGTTGTACATGTATACACCTGTTCCTTGTTTCATGCACCCATATAATTCGTGAACCATCTATGTGTATACAGGTGCAGATCCCAGGTTTTTTCCTTACAGAAAAAGAAAAAAATACAAACTCCTATTTGTTTAATGTCATATATACAGTTAAGTTGAAATAGTCATAATGAAATTCCAAATATTCTAGTAACAAATTGTAGTTAAGTTGAAATAGTCATAATGAAATTCCAAATATTCTAGTAACAAATTGTACAGTTAAGTTGAAATAGTCATAATGAAATTCCAAATATTCTAGTAACAAATTGTACAGTTAAGTTGAAATAGTCATAATGAAATTCCAAATATTCTAGTAACAAATTGTACAGTTAAGTTGAAATAGTCATAATGAAATTCCAAATATTCTAGTAACAAATTGTACAGTTTATTGATACTGTTTCAAAAGTATTTCCTCACTTTAAAAAAATGTACAGTGAAAAGTAAATGAATTAAATGTTGGCATATGCCTACTGTTGGAATTACTGTAAAAATAATTGCAAATTAAAGAAGCTTTGTCAGGTGGAACAATTGTTCTAATTTTATCATTAATTCAGTTTAAATGTTACCATCATGAAATGTTAATTGACTGTCATGGAGATGCCTGGGAGCCCTTTTCTGGGGATAATAAGTGCTTACTGAGTGACTAATTGACTTTTGGGAACATAAAAGTCCTTTGACACAGTAAAACCAGCTAATTAACAAATAAGTAGTCTCCAGTCAAGTACATTACATGAAACTGGCTGATATCACAGTAACATCTGAATCTAATTTCTTGGTAAAAGCACATACCACAGATATCTCCAAAAGTTGTTTGCCTTTGACTCATCTGTAGATTATACTTAAAAATTTGCAGTGATACATTTGAAAATAACATGCTAGCTCCATTAAAATGTAGACATAGTTTTCCATTTTATTTTTTTAATAAGTATTCTGTTCTGTGTTTGCTGTAGTGTTCTGGAGCAGTGTAATTGCTATATGCCAAATGTATTACAAGTACAAATGAGACTACTTGTATATTCTATCACTGCCATATGCTGTCTTGTGGGATTAACCAATGTAACCAGTTTGATGCATTTGGTTCCAGTGATTTATGAGTGTAACTCTTGCTAAGAGCTTTAGGTCATATGTGTTTCCTTATGGTGGATCCTGGTGTTTTTATAAAGAGAGGGAGGCAACACAGACACAAAAGTGTGACCAGTGATTTATATTAAAAATATGTCATTAGTTTCTTAGCTTTAATGTTTTGAGATCTAAATCTGTTTATATTAAAATCCATTATGTGAATATATTTATGCAACAAAGGAGATTATAATTTGCATGCATAATACTGATAGTTGATAGTACTACCCCTCTGGGTGCCAGTTGTAGCTCAGCTATTTGAGTGCCAGACTCGTAATCCAAGGCTAGTAGATTAAAAACCACACAGGCCAGCCAGGGTTGGTTGCCTTGATGTGTTCTTTGGAAATTCATTTAGCTCCAGTTTCCTTGGCATGATATAGCCATTAATGTGTTACAAAGTGTTGTTAAACACTACACACACACGAGACACACTACCCACTATCCTCCATTAATGTACAACAAATTTGAGTCTCGCTCGCTATTTCGTGGTCATGTGTATCCAGTGGTCACTGTTCATGGATATTGTTGCTTATGAGTTATTTAGGGAGATGTGTACATATTTTGCTCTGAGCTGGCAGACAAAATGAGTTTGATATAACATACGGATATGGTGACTTCAAAATGAGTTTGATATAGCATAATGATAAGGTGACTCCAAAATGAGTTTGATATAGCATAGGGACAGAGTGACTCCAAAATGAGTTTGATATAGCATAGGGACAAAGGTGACTCCAAAATGAGTTTGATATAGCATAGGGACAAAGGTGACTCCAAAATGAGTTTGATATAACATAGGGACAGAGTGACTTCAAAATGAGTTTGATATAGCATAGGGACAAAGGTGACTCCAAAATTAGTTTGATATAGTATAGGAACTTTGTGATTCTTTTAGGCCAAGACACATTCAAATATCACGTCAAAGAAGTTTTTTCCCAACTCAGAACAAAATGCAAAAAGTGCTAGTGCATATTTGTATTACATGCCTCCTCATTGTGTTAAATAATTCAATTTCTACAGTGCAAATGGAATTTAGAAAGCATTGAGATTTATCAGATTGTATCCATGCACAGGTGTCACATAGACCACTAAATAGTCTTAATATAGACAGGCATGCCATTGTTGAAATACAGATTAAAGAGCCATATCAGACAACATATCAAGCATGTAAGATTAAATATAATAGATTACAAATCACATACAGTAGTGTTGTTTTCATAATACTGCTTTATTGTTCATTCCAGATGGTTCCAATTATTGAAGGGATGAGAGTATTGTAGTCTCAGTGTTTTATAAATTCATTTACAATTACAGTTTTTCCAAAGTTACCCAAACTTTTGGATTTTTTGTCTCATTTCAATTTAATACTAGATTTTTCCCCATTATTGTATTCATTTGTAGCCAAGAGTCCTACAATTTTATGTTTACATTACTTTTTTTAATCCTTTTTTTTTGTCCATCATTGGCAACTAAGAGTTAAGTCAGATTTGAAATTTGATTTGCTTATTATTTAATTTTACTGGTTGTGCATTGTACATTTTTATATATTTCTTCACATAGCAGGGTGTATGTTAAACAAGCTTTTTTGGATAATAAGAAATCTTTTGGATATAAAAACTTAATACAGAAACTCAAAACATGATACACGCTAGCTCAATGTATAAACTGATCTCATATGTAGCACCATATGATTGCAATATAATTTGTGTCATAGAAATGTTGTTATAATTGTTGTAGTTTGAATATAGTAGTTGCTATATAGTTTGTGTCGTAGAAATATTGTTATAATTGTTGTAGTTTCAATATAGTAGTTGCAATATAGTTTGTATCATAGAAATATTGTTATAATTGTTGTAGTTTCAGTATAGTAGTTGCAATATAGTTTGTATCATAGAAATATTGTTATAAGTGTTGTAGTTTCAATATAGTAGTTGCAATATAGTTTGTATCATAGAAATATTGTTATAATTGTTGTAGTTTCAATATAGTAGTTGCAATATAGTTTGCAACATAGAAATATTGTTATAATTGTTGTAGTTTCAAACAACATTCTAATTCTCTTACATTTTGGGTAAGAAGTTATTGTAGCATAACTTTCTGAAATTGTGTAATGGTACTAATAATGATATATTTGATTTTTTCATGGTATTAGTGTTTTAAATATATGCTAGATTTTGTTTCAAGAAAAATATACACTGTTATAGAACTCAGCAATGATACATATACATAAGTTTTATTCTTTAATAAGCCTAATTTAAACAACAGTAAATTGCTATACATGTCAATGGTCTGCTTGAAAATGTTCTTTTTAAATCATTTGTTATGATTTATTGTAGAAATTGTGCCTTAAAAAAGAAACCCCACTTCTGCACTGAGAAATAATCATGCTGTGATATTTCACAATTACATTATGGAGTAAAACCCGACTAAAAAAACCTTTCCCATTGATCATGAACAAGCCAGTAACCATTAATGGAGATCGCTGAATCTATCTCATATTAGACTAGAAGTGTAATAGTTATTGATTGTTAGGCTAGACTAGAAGTATAATAGCTATTGCTTGTTAGGCTAGAAGTGTAGTAGCTATTGATTGTTAGGCTAGAAGTGTAATAGCTATTGATTATTAGGCTAGAAGTGTAGTAGCTATTGCTTGTTAGGCTAGAAGTGTAGTAGCTATTGCAAGTTAGGCTAAAAGTATAATAGCTATTGATTGTTAGGCTAGAAGTGTAATAGCTATTGATTGTTAGGCTAGAAGTGTAGTAGCTGTTGATTGTTAGGCTAGAAGTGTATTAGCTATTGATTGTTTAGCATGCATATCATGATTTACTTCCACTAAATTGTTTATTTCCACATGGCGTGCTTTATTTAGATTAGCTTAATCGGCTTTCCACCAACACAAATCACCATTGCTAGGGCTTTCCAACAGCAGGGCTAACACAGACACCCTTGCTAGGCCTTTCCAACAGCAGGGCTAACACAGACACATTTGCTAGGGCTCTTCAATAGCAGGGCTAACAAAACAAAATCACTGAAGCTACGGCTCTCCATCAGCAGGATTAGCAGCTCAAATCATGCTTGCTATGGTCAAATCAATTAAGTAATCCATAAAATAGTGGTTATTTATCACTGGCTGTCTTTACATTTTAATTGCTTCTATGATACTTAAATGTATAACTGTCCAATGGTGATAATATTTGAGGATTAAGCATGAAGCGTTGTGAATCATGACTAGTTATTGTTTATACAGGCTACAGGTTATAGGCATATATTATAGTGGCAAAAAAGGTCTCCACTATTTCCTAAGATTTATTAGAAATCTAGCTTTTATAAACAAGGCCTTACTGCAAGGTTTGGAAATAAAAATATTGTGCCTTTGATGTGACATACAGTGACATGGTAAATATGTTTTTTGCATAAACAAGCTAAATCACTCATGCATGAATTATCATTTTTGTCCTAACTGAAGTAATGTAGCAAGTTGGAAAAACATACTAGACACTTATACAGCATATAACTGATATAGATAAAACCTGTTTTATGGCTGATAAGACATTTGCAAGAAAGTCTTTTAGAGTTTATACTTTATGGTTGTTTATGGTTGTTTTCTTATTTATCATATATGTATATATTTTTATTAGAGACTTCAAATTAAGTAAAGCATTATTTTCATCTTATCCTACTGGTATCTTATTTGATTTAGAAATAAGAGAAAAATAATTCACATTCTATGCTTGTGTGTGATAGGGATATTCCACCCTTTTGTGGACAGGATTTCAATAAAGCTCATTCCAAGCTTTCAATTCTGACCCTTGGACCGGCTTTCCCTGTGCTACATATGCTCTTCATCTCCAATACATGTATAGTATATACTCATGTATATCTAGCATGCAACTGCAAATTTCATAAACCCAGATCTGCAGTAGCATATTATACCAGCAGATTTTTTTATCTATGCAGTTTGTTGGGACTAATTAATAAAACAAATAGCATAGACCCTGATCTGTTGTTACATTTCATGATTACAGATCAGGGTCTATGTTGTTTGCAGTTGGACCTGACTTGTAAGCATGTATATACATTATATATCCATGATTCCATCCATGTAGAACCATATACATTATATATCCACGATTCCATCCATGTAGAACCATATACATTATATATCTATGATTCCATCCATGTAGAACCGTCAATACACAGTATATATCCATGATTCCATCCATGTAGAACCATCAATACACATATTAGGTTGCATGCATATACATTATATATCCATGATTCCATCCATGTGGAACTATCAATACACAATATATATCCATGATTCCATCCATGTAGAACCATCAATACACAATGTACATCATATATCCATGATTCCATCCATGTAGAACCATCAATACATATACATTATATATCCATGATTCCATCCATGTAGAACCATCAATACATATACATTATATATCCATGATTCCATCCATGTAGAACCATCAATACACATATTAGGTTGCATGCATATACATTATATATCCATGATTCCATCCATGTGGAACTATCAATACACAATATATATCCATGATTCCATCCATGTAGAACCATCAATACACAATGTACATCATATATCCATGATTCCATCCATGTAGAACCATCAATACATATACATTATATATCCATGATTCCATCCATGTAGAACCATCAATACACAATATATATCCATGATTCCATCCATGTAGAACCATCAATACACAATATACATTATATATCCATGATTCCATCCATGTAGAACCATCAATACACATATTAGGTTGCATGTATATACATTATATATCCATGATTCCATCCATGTAGAACCATCAGTACACATATTATGTTGCATATAGTACACACTGAACTGCAGGCATTGTAGACCCAGATATGTCATAACATAATAAATAGATTTGGGTCTAGGCTATTTATTTGAATGCATCATTGTACCAGGTCAAGTAAAGATTTATCTACTGGTGTATACTGCAGTTGCAGATCTATATCTGCAGTGACTGCTCTGGTGACCTAAGTAATTTCAAGCATCTGCCTCAGATGTGGGAGGTAGAAGGTTCGAACCCCAGCTGAGTTATACCAAAGACTTATAAAAATAGTACTAACAGCTGCCTCACTTGGCGCTCAGCATTAAGAGGTTAGTGTTAGGACTGGTTGGCCTGGTTTCAGGATAATGTGACTGGGTGGGGACATCATGCTAGATGTCTGCGGCATGATGCCACAGTGCTAGCCATAACTATAAACTGCCTCACTGCAGACATCAGAACAATTTGACTGGAAAGTAGATAAAGCTATGTTAAAAATCTAAATCACACACATATCTGCACTATTTGAAGATGGTCATGGATTTTGCAGGAGAAAATACATCATCTTGATGGTCTTTCATCCTTTCCTTGGAAACACATTAACAGCTGAGACAGATTCAGTGGGACTGGAAACTGACTACCTAACCATCTAAATATCACTGGAACCACTTTGGCTCAATAGTAATTGTGCCGCACTTGCAGCCAAGAGGATGCTAATATGAATCCTACCATTGGATCAACTCAGGCTGGCTACCATAGTTTGTCATGTGAAAAGGCTGGCTACCACAGTTTGTCATGAGAAAAGGCACTTTACCTGTATTGCTGTGCTGTAATAGCATTGAAACATAAACAACTTGCTAATGATATGCTGATTAGGTTCCCAGCAGACTGGATGATGATAAGTGGATTTTTATTTTAACTGACCAGAAAAGAAATACATATTTTATATTAAAAAAAAGATATAAATGTTTTTATTTCATTGGCAAAAGATTTATGAGTACATGATTGCTGTAATTAATGCTGATATTTAAGCAGAATAAAGAAAATACATCTTGAATTTGCGTATGAAGTTGCACTGTGGCTTTCTTCAACCACTTTGCAACATAGTATGTAAGAGACATGTGACGTTCGTCCATCGTGTCGATAACGAAAAAAGCTTTAGATAGCTGTTGTCATGCGGTGTGTGGGGAGATAACTGGTGAGGCTGTTCAGGATACGGAATTCTCTTCCACATGTGGAGCACACTGGTGACGGTGTAGAATTAGATGTGTTAACAGCTCTTGCCTTAAGACTGACACGTTTTCTTCGTGCCTCAGCAATTTTCTGCTGTTCTGAAGCACAGGCGCTATATGTAATTTTCTGCGCCAGGAGGGACGTTTTGCAAGGGTCGCGGCACTGGTGATAAGAAGACTTTTTAAGAACACCTCATTGAGTCTTTGAATCGCTTCTTTTGTCCTCCAACAGCGCGCTTCCCCACGCACAGTTCGCCATAGAGCATCTATCTGTTTTGGAATCCGTTTCTCGGGCGTACGGACTATGCAGCAGCGTGAAGACAGATGGGATACCGGCCCTCATCAGAACCTCGGTATCAAGAATTTCGTCTTGCCACATTATCCGCATGATGGGGGCCCCGAGTGGCCGAGTGGTCTAAAGCGCTCTCCGTTACGGATCACTGCCATCTCACCTCTGTCTGCGCCGGTTCGAGTCTCGGATTCAGCCAATGTGGTATGTGAGAAAGCTTGCCAGTAGCTTCTCGTGGGTCGGTGGTTCTTTCCGGGGTTTCCCGGGTTCTTCCTCCACCATTAATACTGGCCGCCATGTATAGCCTATCGTGTGCTAAAAAATGGTGTTAAAACCCCACAACAACAACATCAATACATCAATATCCGCATGATCCTTCCGAGCCAGCGCATGTGGAATTGATTGAATTGCTGGGAATGTCTGCTATGGACAACATACCTACATACATACATACATACGTACATACATACATACTCTCGGGACAGTTTGTAAGCTATATAATTGAATATTAAGGTTGACCTTAGAGTAGGAAAAATATTTCTTTAATTGACATTATTTTTGTTATTATTTATCACAAAAGTACAAAACAATTTCAGAATGAATGGGAAAGTTGAAATATATCCCAATGTTTAAAGTCTCCATCTTGAATGGTGTAGAGGAGTTTTAGAAATCTATCATGTATACAAACATCCAGATTTGTTAATCTTTCTGTGTTTTCGTGTGTCCCGCCAGCTAAAGAAGAGGTGGCAGGTTCGAAACTGGCGGCGGCATTTTGCATATACTTTTTTGTATTTTTAGATTGAAACTTTCTTTTGAACTCGCTAATCCCATTTTTTAATTTTTTTTATAACTTTCTTATTTTTTATGTTGAAACTTTTTTTTATCACTGCTGTCCTATGACAACGTGTCGCAAACTAGAGTTCGTGAGTTCGAAATTCGGGCTGCATCCCCAATTCTTTTTTCACTGTTTGTGTATTTTATGTTCAAACATTCTTATAAGCAAGCTTATCCCATTTTTTTTAACAAAATTCTTTTTTAATAATTTTTTTTATATTCCCGCTCACAATTGTCTGTATGTGTGTTCAAGCTGCCCAAAGAAAAAGAGATCGCTTGTTCAAAATTAGCGGCGGCATCCCAATTGTTTTAAACTTTTGATTGTATTTTATGTTAAAACTTTTCTTTCAACTCGCTCATCCCAATTTTTATTTATTATATTTTGTTTTTTATTTTTTAAATTCCTGTCCTAGGACGGTCAATTAACCTAATATTGTTCTAAACATGCAAATTGTAATAATTTGTATGGTAATGGTTACAATAAAACACATTAACACATTGTAATAAATTCAGCATCTAAAAGAGTTTTTATTCAACTACAATATTCACAAGCATTCTATTTTTCTATTTAAGAATTTAGTTTAATTATCTCTTCCTTAACAGTAACAGGATGTCCTTGTTTAATCAAATCTACACCTATAAATAATACGAAACGTATTGCTCGGTGTACAAAATAAACAGATTTACAACTTCATCTGATCGTTTATTTATGTCAAAAGTAATGGGGGGGGGGGGGCTTCTATGTTTGGCACTAAAATCAATAAGAAGATTTTTCCATTTTGTTTGTGATTGCAACATACTTCTCATCCACGAATGTTCCAGGGCAAAATTGCAAATATTTGTCATTTTCCATTCCAAATCATCTTACGGATTTCAGATCCTTCAAGTTTTGTTTGATGAATTTTTGCAATGATATTAAGAGGTCGATAATTATCGAGAAAGCTATACTTTCTGACACTGTTATGTTTCCAAAAGGTGTTTAAGATCTTTTTGAACGCACAGTTGTTTGTCCGTAATTTAAGAATCATAATTTAGACTGGTTATTTGTTATAGAGAAAGTAATAGAACAACACAAATTCACACTAGTTCCAGTTTAAGTTTACAAATTTCAATCTACTAACAGATATACTGCCTGTAAAATTACTGTAGTTTTTTCAATATTGATGGAAAAGTATTTAGGAAATTGCTAAATAAGATTTAGTTTTAATTTTAATGATTTCAAGGACCATCGTGAGAAACATCATCAATCATCATCAAGCTAGTGTCAAGGAACAAATATACACCACGTCCAACTACCTTCTCTCCAGTCGACCTTCCGGACATGTTTGCAAATTGCTTCCGTGACAAAGTACAAACCATTAGAGGTAAGCTTGACACCACAATTTCATTTGACTCGTCGTCACCATACAGCTGGGATAAAAAATTTTAGCGGCAACCTTTAACAGCATTTTAACCGGTCTCTATGGATTTCGTACGTACAATCCTGATGAAGAGTGCACCAAAGTCATGTGAACTTGATCCAATTCCAACATCACTGCTGCTTGAGTGCTTACAGCCAGTATCGCCTTCAGTAACTGATGTTATTAATACCTCTCTCTCTCTCTCATCAGGGGAGTTACCATCATTTTTCAAAACTGCCATGCCCCGAGTGGCCGAGTGGTCTAAAGCGCTCTCCGTTACGGATCACTGCCATCTCACCTCTGTCTGCGTAGGTTCGAGTCTCGGATTCGGCCAATGTGGGTATGTGAGAAAGCTTGCCAGTAGCTTCTCGAGGGTCGGTGGTTCTTTCCGTGGATTTCTCGGGTTCTTCCTCCACCATTAATACTGGCCGCCATGTATAGCCTATCGTGTGCTGAAAAATGGCGTTAAACCCTACAACAACAACAACAACAAAACTGCCATTGTAAAGCATCTGCTGAAGACACCAACACTAGACCATGACGATTTAAAGAACTACCGCCCAGTTTCTAATCTCCCATTCATATAAAAAATCTTAGAAAAGGTTATTCTATCCCAGCTTGTATCTCATCTGAATTCAAACAGTCTTTTTAGCAATGTACAATCTGCATATCGCACTTGCCACAGTACTGAAACTATTCTTCTAAAAGTAGTTAATGACATTATGTCTGCTTTGGATAGCGGAAATATTACAGTCCTCACCCTCCTTGATTTTTCTGCAGCATTTGACACAATAGGCCATGATATATTACTTCATCATCTCCAGCATGTATTTGGCATTCATGATATAGCATTACTGTGGTTCAAGTCCTACTTGGTCAACAGGACACAAATGGTATCTGCAAATAGACTACACTCCAGCCCAGTTGATCTATGTTGTGGTATTCCACAGGGGTCTGTTCTTGGACCTGTTCTCTTCATTCTATACACTCAGCCGCTCTCAAGTGTCATAGACCATCATCCAGTGTCTCACCAGCTGTACGCTGATGACATGCAAATATGCATATCTAGCCACCCAAATGAAGTTGATGCTACCATCTAAGGTGTAGAGAGGTGCATTTATGATGTGATATCATGGATGACATGTAACAAGCTGCAGATGAATAATGATAAAACTGACGCCATTCTGATCAAAACACAAAGACTTTCTCAGTCACATCCTTTACCTCAAACAATAAATATCAGCAACGCCAACATTAAATTCACACAATCAGTACGAAACCTAGGTGTTACTCTGGACAGTACTCTCACATTGCACCAACATGTCATGAACATATGCAAGGCTGCATATCTTGAGCTGAGACGCATCAACTCCATTCGCAAATATCTTTCAGCTGATGCCACTAAAACACTTGTGTGTTCATTAGTAATTTCAAGACTGGATTAGTGTAACTCATTTCTGTCTGGTTCATCTCGATATTTACTCCAAAAACTTAAAAAAGTTCAAAACACAGCTGCTTGGATCATACTTAGAGTACCACGATCAGAGCATACCTCTCTGCTTCTCTGTACCCTACACTGACTATCCATTCGATCCAGAATCAAATACAAAATTTGTTCTCTGAGCTACTTTCACTGACAGACTCCAATCCAACATACCTATCAGACCTCACCCATGTGTACACACCAGCAAGATACTTACGTTCCTTTTCTGACAATTGTATACTCATTATTCCCACCATTCCCGTTATGAGGCCTCGGATCATTGTTTAATTTCAGAAAGAACATTTATTTTATTTTATTAGATATAGACCTTTTCCGTTACTATTTTTAGCTTGCCAACCCCATCCCATAACCGCGTCCGGTACAGTCATGCGCATTTGAAGTAGGGCAACTCGTGTGACCCACACGTCTTTTATGAATAGAGAATTTGTCATAATAGATCGCCGCAGGTAGTATTAAACAGTAAAAATGTCAAAACTGTTGAACTTATGAAGAAATTAAAGGATGCTGATGGAAAATATACCATTTTAACGGAATCGCTGAAGCAAAAGTCTATAGAATTTAAATATATGCAGCATAATGACACGAAAATAAAATTCTATACAGGTCTTCCAAATTGTGACAATTGTCTGTGTTTATTTGAAGAAACGTGCACTCATGCCAAGAGACACAAAACAAATCTGAAGCACAAGGATGAAGTTCTAATGACATAATTAAAACTGACGAGAAATCTGGCTATCGGTCTGATACCAGTGAGTCAAAAGTGGCCAAGATTTTTCACCGTTGGCTTCATGCATTTTACATTGTCATTGGTGGGCTCGTCAAGTGACCAGACAGTGATGAAATGGAACTACCTGAAGTATTTCAGAATGATAAACTTAGAAAAGTTAGATGCATTATAGATTGTAATGAAATTTTTCATTGAAAGACCGACAGTGTTAAAGGCCAGGGCACAAACCTACTCTAATTATAAGAGACACAACAGAGTGAAGGTGCTTGTTGCCATTAGTCCCACTGGAGCAGTGGTATTCTTGTCAACATGCTGGGGCGGACGAGTCTCAGACCGAGAGATAACTCGTCAGTCGGGGCTGCTGGAGAAGCTACTTCCTGGGGACACTGTCCTTGCGGATCGTGGGTGGAAGAATTTTCTTTCAGTGGAGCAAAGTTGATGGTACCAGCTTTTACAAAAAACTAGAAAACAAATATCGGCAAAAGAGGTGGATGAATCTAGGTTTATGTTGCGTGCAAGGATACATTTTGAACGTGTTATAGGTTAGATAAAAGATTTTGAAATTCTTCAAGGAACACTTCCATTGACAATAGCCAAAAGATCTAGCTGCAATGCGGAGACAACATGTGATACAATTCTTACAGTAATCATTGATGTTGTCAATATGAATGACCCACTTTTGTAAATAGCTTGTCTCCTGGACCACACGCCAATATTACTCTTAAGCTTTTTAATTACAATGTTGTCTTTTATATCTCTGCTTTGATGGTATTCGTTGTATTTTCCATGGTGATGAAATATTTATGTTACCCAAAAAACATTTGATATATATTTAACCTGCAAAGAATGTTTTTGCTTTGAATTGTATATTGAATGCCTAAGACGTTACAAACTCTGAACATTATTCTCAAAGAAAACTAACACAGTTGTAACATATTATATGTATTTTTTTTTACTGAACATGCATTTATGTGATTTTTATAAGACCGTGTGTGTTGAAACTAGTCATGTGCGGCTATTGTTACCCCTCCATTAGACGATAGTGTAATTGATTAACATTTGTTTTTCCTCGTATGTGTGTAAATAGTAACTATTGTCTTCAAATTTCAACAATGGATCGTCCAACTTTGTAAGTCCTATCTGATGCAATTTTTGCTCGTATCTACTTTTTTCTGTACTAAGAAGATTACTGAAATATTCACTCATGATTGGCGAACAGACCATTTCTGTAAATGGTGTACAGATGTCAAACCTCTACGTCTTTGTCAGAAACTTCCTACACGAACATACACACCGTCAATGACGATCGCTTAAAAGTTGCCCTACGTTGATTGCGCATGCGTTAAATATTGGCGTGGAAAACCCCAGTTTTCGACTTCCGGAAAAAGGTCTATAAAGGATAATGCTATTTTATAAGAAGCATTAAGAAGTGGAACAGGTTTCCAGTTAATGTGAATTTGCTTTAGGTTTTTTTGCTCGCTACATGCTTGTTATTTTAACTTCTTTCAGTGAGAAAGACAACTCACCCTTTCTGTATCCAAAATGAATCGCTATCATCCAAACGACACAAGTATCTTCCAAAACATAACATTAAAGAAGAAAAATAATTAAAAATGAAAAAAGAACCGCAAAGAAAACGCAACAAAACAATCAAAGATTAAAATTAACGATAAAACCACCTGATACTGGACTCTCATTTATTAGCATTTTGCCTTTGTAAATCTGATACTGTATAAAGGTAGATCGGACTACACTTGGGGAACTTCTGACATTGGTTTTATCGTGGACTACACGGGGAGAATTTCGGACATTGATTTTATATATGACTACACGGAGAATTTATGACACTAATTATATATAGGACTATACGGGGGAAATTTATGGTATTGATTTTATATAGGACAACACAGGTAGAATTTCTGACATTGATTTTCTATTGGACTACACAGGGAGCATTTCTGACATCGAGTTTATATAGGACTAAACTCGGTTAGTTTCTGATATTGATATTTAGGAATATGTGGAAAATTAGCTAATCTATGACGGTCAAAAGGTTAAAATTCCCGAGTTTTTATGTTAATTCATTTAGACTAATTTTGTTTCATTTAAAATATCATCTTGCCTTTTTGTAAATGAGCCGTTACCTTTTTTAACGTACAGGCATCATTTTGCTAATAAGTTTATATTTTTTGAATAACAAAATTAAGTTTTGTTCTCCTTCTTAAATCCTTGCTGTTGATCCCTTTTTTGAATAAATTGGGCATCTTTGAAAACATACATCGCAATGCTTTGGTGCTTTATGTTTTAGAACTTTAAAGTCTTTTGGGGGCAGTTTCAATAATCGTTCCAGATGTACCAGATTTCCTAAAAGAGTATATTTCTCAGATTGTTCTTTACTTTTGTATTTTGCCCACTGTATTTATTAATATTGTTAAGATGGTGCTAATTAGAAAGAATATGTATATATATACTAATTATACATATCAATTCAAAAATATGTATACGTACCAATTCATACAATATCCACTTTTCTCAACTGAATCTGTACTGTTGCAAACATTTGTAGAGTAATTTCAAAGTACATTTTGTCTGGGTCAGCACACTGTTAGTCAGTGTTGCATACAATATATGTGTTCGTTGATGTAAATTTTTAATTATTTGTGTAATTTTAAATTCATGCATTAATTTGCTTTGAGTTCAGAAGCTAATTGTTTGCATGAATTTTGTCTCAAGTGATATACGATCTTGTATTATATGAATGAGTTCGTATTCAGTTATTTTGTATGTAATATATATCATGTAGGATACAGATTGTGGGCACAAACTGCGAGAAGTTAATTTATTTGATTTAGTTTAAATTGTTTTTGTCTCGTGTATCCTAAGAATTGATTTTCTGTCTGGAATTGTATGTCAACGAATCTCTAATTAGCAAAGTAACATAGTAAGGACCAGGAGTGCAGTCCGTTAATTCGAATGTATAGTGTAATTAAGCTGTGAATTCTCTTCAACCGAGAATCTAGGGTGTGCTGACTTACATAGCTGGCAATTTACAGCCCACAGTGGTGTGTGATGGTTTATCTAGGAGGTCTAATCATGTCATGGTCTCAGTAGGAATGCGAGAGAGCTAGACATAAATCCACGTTCATAGGTTATTTGTATACTAGGTTATGGACTGAGTATATCTTAGTTCTGTTGCTGACTTTCGATAGACGATATCTGACGCAAAAAGAGTAGACGTATTGATTGATCCCGGGAGAAGGAAAAACCAGACGCGTATTTTTGTTGGTTACTATAATTTTAGATGAAGAGGAAAATAGCTCCGTACTGTATATCACAGTGGAAAGATAGCATTCTGCAACCAAGAGCTTGATGTCCCGAAGAGGCGAGAGAGAGAGAGAGAGAGAGAGAGAGAGAATACGGAAACACCGGCCTATCACTAACCGTGTGGGAAAGACCCGAAGCACCAGGTGATGCTGACATGCCAGAAATTTGAGTTTGATCTGTCACTCGATTATAGGATAAGAGTTTGTTCTATCAGTATTACAGAACGGTTAATTGAATTTCACATCATCTTGTAAATCTATTTCTAAGAGAAAGTTAATCATTCAAATATGTTTACTTTCATTTTGTTTATGTAATTGATTAAACATGCGGGGGCTCGTGCTGTTCTATTATATATTTCGCCTCAGATCTCTGTTATTCCATTCCTTAAATTCATAATTTACCTTATTTTTTACTCTATTCCGGGCAATGACACGGTATCAATCATCTCTTAGATAACGATAACCAAAATCTACAAGAAGTGGGAGATATCACACATCTTTCCATCACCTCGTGCCAGAAATCTTAAATGTCCGCGACTGATAAAACAAAAATTAAAAATAGAGGAGTTTGTTTTTAAATAGGCAAATATAATAACTATTATTGCTACGGCTTTTATTCTAGAAACTTCGACCTATTGAATTGCGTGTGTGTGTGTGTGTGTGTGTGTGATTTGGATTTTTAACGTAGCTTTAACAATTTTAGTCATATCGCTACGATGTATGCAGTGTGGCAGTTTATAGTGTCTAGCACTGGGGCATCATGCCGCAGACATGTAGCATGATGTCCCACCCAATCACCAATCACATTATCCTGACACCTGGCCGACCAGTCCTAACACTAAACTCTCAATGCTGAGCGCCTAGCGAGGCAGCTGTTTGTACCATTTTTGTACGTCTTTAGTATGATTCAACCGTGGATCAAACCAACGACCTCCCGCATCCGAGGCAGACGCTCTAACCATTAGGCCACCAGAGCGGTCTCTCAGTCAACAAGTACACAGCAGGTCATTTGACATAGTTAATCTGTCATACCTTCTTCTCAGCACGTGGTTTACTTCATTTATTAATGATGGCAAAGATTGCTCATTGTTTAAATATAAGTCTGTTATATAAATAAAACCAAGTATCTTAATTAATTTGAGATTAAAAGCGCAGGAAATTAAAATACTCGCACTTACAATACTAGTTTCTGTCTGTCTGTCTGTCTGTCTGTTTGTCTCTCTCTCTCTCTCTCTCTCTCTCACACACACAACGCGAAACAATCTGGTGAAATTATTAGATCGCTAATCGCTAACAGGGCAACAATAACTTGACGGGCCTGTTACACATCTTAAATGTTGCGATCTCGACGCAAACTGACGAAATAATTGCGTCGAAAAAATTGACGAGTGTATACTATATATCATGGCAACCCGCCCATAGGGCATTTTCACTCTGAAATAAATCAAACGGTTTGAAATCTCCATATTCAACTGTGCAATGGAGTTGCGCGACTTCAAGCACGCACGTACATACGAAGGGATAGTCACATACTATTGGTCATTCGTGGGAGGGGGAGCAAGGCAAAAATCGCACGTATCAAATTATATGAAATTATCTGAAACAAGAAATTCGATTTATTTGAAAGTTTTGTTTTCCTCCCATCTTCACACACGTTTGTGATAGAACTTGGATGATAAATTATGTCAAGTCTGTGGCCCAATTTGTAGTAAAGATTTTAATGTCATGCGATTTCTACATCAGTTGCTATATTCAAATGAAACTTTGAGACAATATTACAGTATTCCTAAAATGTGTAACTGATATACTGCCTCGCCTTCCTCGTGTCGTTCACGGGCTCAACACCGCGTTCCGTAGAACTCGTGTGCGTTGCAGCTCCTTCCAACGACCTTATTAGTCTGAAAATAAAGTGTTGATTGTGCTACTGTCGCAGGAACACAAGTCACTTACAAAGAAATCGGCAATGACGTAGAAGGTTTTAACCGTTTCTCGCAGACAGGATGCTTTGAAATCTGAATAACAATTAGTCCGGACAATATTAATTTGTCTCATGCCATTGATATGTAGGTTGTATTATCTTCATTTTTTTTAAAATTCTTCTTCTGTGGCACAATTGAAGTTTAATATGTCGGTCATATTACATAATACTTCATCCACTGATGGGATCGTTTCATTCAAGAGAAACAGTAATAAACAAGCTAAGCATTATTGCAGTACTGTGCCGAGACTTTCCCCTTCGATTAGTTTTATTGCAGTACTGTGCTGAGACTTTCCCCTTCGATTAGCATTATTGCAGTACTGTGCAGAGACTTCCTCCTTCAGTTAGCATTATTGCAGTACTGTGCCGAGACTTTCCCCTTCGATTAGCATTATTGCAGTACTGTGCCGAGACTTTCCCCTTCGATTAGCATTATTGCAGTACTGTGCAGAGACTTCCTCCTTCAGTTAGCATTATTGCAGTACTGTGCCGAGACTTTCCCCTTCGATTAGCATTATTGCAGTACTGTGCCGAGACTTTCCCCTTCGATTAGTTTTATTGCAGTACTGTGCTGAGACTTTCCCCTTCGATTAGCATTATTGCACTACTGTGCAGAGACTTCCTCCTTCAGTTAGCATTATTGCAGTACTGTGCCGAGACTTTCCCCTTCGATTAGTTTTATTGCAGTACTGTGAAGAGACTTTCCCCTTCGATTAGCATTATTGCACTACTGTGCAGAGACTTTCCCCTTCGATTAGCATTATTGCAGTACTGTCCCGAGACTTTCCCCTTCGATTAGCATTATTCCAATCTGGTGCTTAGTTGTCGATCTTGCCAAAGAGGCTTTAGCTAATCGAGATCAAGATGTGTTCCTGTTTACGCATGAAAACAGATTTGATCATAACAGACGGGAAGAGAATTTTCATATATTTATTTCTAACTGAAACTTGTTTTATTTCATTTACTGCAAAAATTATGTCTTTAGAAACTTTATTCATCAGTTTAATACTTAAAAATTTGTTTGACCACATGCAGTGTGTTTGCGTCTACGGACGTCCACCCATCCATCATCTTGCCACGTTTTCAAAACGGAACGCAAAGAAGATTATAGTTACACTTTGGTCGTAACAGCTGCGTCCAAAGGTCACAACCAAGTCTTTTCAGGGGCCAACCAGTGATCAAACTGAAATATACACATGAATAGAGGAACACTCTAATCTATCTCTCAAAATCTAATTTAATTGGATCGGATCTTAATCAAACCAAATCCAAGCTAATCTATTCGAATATAAACAAATACATTCATATATACTGCTGAGAGGATATTGTAACAAAATAACTTTCAGCATCGCTTCAGGAAGGTGTTTTCACTTAAGCATTGTGGAGAACAATTAATTATGTGTAGATAAACATCACCCTTGTCCGACCTTTTTGTGTTTTCATACAAGCATTGAAGTAACATTTTGCAAACCGTTCATCATCCACAATTACAACTGGGATATTTCCTTTTAAACGTCCTTTATAATAATACACTTTGACACATTCGCCATCAACGTTTGTTGAATTGACTCAGGAAATACAACAATGTTGCTCTAGGGGCATAAACTGAACATCCTCAACCCAGTACGCGTGACCGCCCAAGGTAGCCTGACTTACTTTTGGGCGGTCTACCGTGTCACACCTTAAATTTATCACTTATGCACTTGCATATTTCATTCTCTACTTTTATTCAAATTTGGCTTAAACGGTTTTTTTTTTTTTTGTTTTTTTTTTTTTGTTTTTTTTTTTTTTTTTTTTTGTTGTTGCGAACAGTGCGATTGGGATCGGCTAAAAGTTGTAACAACTTATCATCGCCTTTCCCATATAAGGAATACTTCATCTTACAAAATGTTTACGAATGCTGGCGTAGGTACAAAAGTAATTTCGTACTTAAATATTAAAATGGCGATATTGACAGAAGACTATGCGAAAAACGAAAAAATTAAAATTATGTGGAAAAGGGAATAAAATAGAGCCTGTGTAAAATAAAGATACAAGCATTGTTGAGATCGAATCTTTTCGTACGTTTAATAGATTTGTTTACTCACAAATCTGTTATATGATTTCACACTTTGGCTCGCTTATTCGGTTCGCTTGAAAATATATCCCAGTATAATTTAGACTGGTCTAATTCAAATATGCGTCTTTGATTAACATACCTACAGGATTAAAAGAAATACTGTTCATTAGTTTATGCGCTTTCTCCAGAGAATAATAATTTTCTACAAGAAACACGTCTACATGAAAATAAGCAATGTATCGGCCCATCTCCTTGCAGAAATTAAGAAACATTTTTTTCTAATATAAAACTATGGGGAAACGCCTTTGTTTATCCCTTATAAAATTCGAAATTTTTATTGTTTCTTCTTTCACTCAACAGAATGAAACCAATTATAAATAGAAACGTTATTTTCTTACACAAAAACGTAAAACAATTGCATTGCGGGCATTTTGAAGTTATACTGTTTTTATTTTAATATAATTGTCCTCTCTACAACACCATACTGGCATATTCCAATAAGGGTCTAGTAGGAGTTTAGATGCTACATCATAAACCCAGTGTTTATCATGGGACTAATGGGGTTACTAGAAAATTTACTGATAAACGAAATTAAATATCCAATTTATTGTCGAAGAAAATCTTTGAAATTATCTTTGAAATAATATATATGTATGTATGTATGTATGTATGTATGTATGTATGTATGTATGTATGTATGCATGCATAGGGTTTGATAGCACATCAGCACAATATATGTTAGTAGCAAAAGATGGTACAGATAAAAAAAAGTACGAGTTTTAAGAAGAAAAACCAGTCTGCGTAAAAAATGATTCATATTCCTTCAAGATTAAAAATTAAGGTTACGATGAAATACAATTCTGTGACAAGCATAAAAATATAAGATGAAGTTAATAAAAATGGATTTCTAAAAATAAATTGTCACTATTGTTTTATTAATATTTCATTCTTTGGTAAAGTCCAGGATTTTCCCTGTGGCAATTCATCAATAAGCTCTGTCATGGAAATAAACTTGTTTCGCAGGTGAAAACAGATACACTAAACAAAAATGTATTCCCCTGTCAGTGGACACTGGCAAGTTATGCAAAACTGTCCGAGGGTCACAAATCTGGTGGTAAGCATGGGTCAGGTATGTGTGTCATATGCGAGGGAAACAATTCTAGGTCATTTCTTCTATTGTTGTTTTATATGAGGGATGCTACTCTCCAGTAACGTGTTTTATGTCTCGAAGCATGTTTATAGTGTTTTATTTCACATATTTTGTCAAGATGATATATATATATATATATATATATATATATATATATATATATATATATATATATATATATAATACTATAATTATAGAACAAAATATTACACCCGGTCCTGTAGTTAGACCTCTTTGGTCTATGCATAAAAAGCTACATAAATGTACAACTGATCAATCAATCAATTATAGCATAGAAAATTAGAATGAAAAAGAGAGAAAATGAATTTGCATAAATCTGCGTTAATGGACACGTAGATATGACACATTGCTCCACCGATTAAAAAAAAAAATTGCATCATGGACGTCCACATAGGAGATTTCTAAATAAGCCTATTTAATAAGTCACAAATCCCCATTACATTCTGCGCTTCAGTGCATATTTTCATATTGTATTAATCTGGAAATTCTTTTCCTTTCTTACTTCTTTCCGTCACTCCTATGTTTCTTCTTCTGTTTGTTAAGCTTGCATACACGGTAATTTGAAAAACATCTCATTGTGCACAAAGAATATTGTTGTAGTAGTTGTTGCTAATAGGAACTAATATTACTCATACATGCAATGATCCTTGTTACATGGCTTCGTGTGATATGAATAACACAAAAACACACGTCTGTTGAATATACCAGATTATCGAAATTTTTTTATTTTGTCCAGATATATAATAGACATAAAGGTGATCGGTTCTTTATTTGGTATTTGGATATCACTATTGTAAAAAAAGACGAACACTTCTTGCTTAGGGGGCCCCGAGTGGCCGAGTGGCCTAAAGCGCTCTCCGTTACGGATCACTGCCATCTCACCTCTTTCTGCGCCGGTTCGAGTCTCGGATTCAGCCAATGTGGGTATGTGAGAAAGCTTGCCAGTAGCTTCTCGTGGGTCGGTGGTTCTTTCCCGGGTTTTCCCGGGTTCTTCCTCCACCATTAATACTGGCCGCCATGCATAGCCTATCGTGTGTTGAAAAATGGCGTTAAACCCCGCAACAACAACAACAACACTTCTTGCTTGAGATGAAACTATGTCCTTCTTGCGGCGCTTCTTGTACGATTTTGACACGCAAGATACACCAGTTGGTGCTAAACATTAACATAAACGAAACTTTTGAAGTATACACCTAATTTAACAATGTGACAAAATAAAAGTATTTTTTTTTGGTATTATCATTGACTGTCACACAGAAACCACGTTGCTAGCCAATTTGTGACGTCATAAGCTCTCGTGTAAATGATGTCCCAGTGCTAGACATCAATATAAACTGCCACACTGCAGACATCGTAGCGATATGACTGAAAAATTGTTAAAGCTACGTAAAATTCCAAATCACACACACACACACACACACACACACACACACACAAACATACACACACATTGCTTGTGCCATGTATAACATATCACTATGCAAATAAGACTGCCAGAGTGATGTACAATGCACAATTTCTCTGTCTCCCTACATACTGCTAATACTTCTATATGGGCGCTGGGCGTTATATCATCAATTAGAGATCGACCCTTTAAAGTTTTGTGAGAAATAACCCTTGTAATTTCTGTGGACAAACAATCGGCCTCCCAATAGCTTGAAAAGACTCGTTTCCTAATCAGTAGCAACAAAAAGTTATATCGATTATATTAGTTGGAAAATAAATTATACATCTTGGTTGAAAAGGAAAATCAAGCCACCTTCCATCCCTTCCCCCTTCGCCCTTTAGAATTGAATGGTAAGTTCGGTCCTTTACATTAAAGCATCTATAAAAATGTATACAGTGGTGGTGGACTCCTGAACCTTCAATATTTCTATAATTCTTGCATGTCTCCATTTACTTAAGTGAAAAAGTTCAGGGAGCCTGTTCTGTATACGTCTATTTATTCGTCTGGAGTATTATTAATACCTATGTAAAGAGTTATATCTGTATACACCTATATACACAGCATCAAAAATAATGTTTTTTTTTTAACCTTCATTATCTGCTAGCACTGATATCTGACAGAATAATGAATGCTTTGCTGGGCATCTTTGGGACACGCCTAACTCGTATTGTAGCTACCTGTCTTATACAGAACTATCGGCCTAGTTCGGTTACTGTCAGTCAGCTGGCTGACCTATCTTCCTAGCGCGGCAATTGTCAACCAACTAGCTTACTTCGCGGCCTAGCGAGGCAACCGCCATTCTACTAGCGCATAACAGAAATTTCGATGGCCCGTTGACCAACCAGCTAAGTGTTTACCTACACATTTTACTCTAGAGCTGAAACGAATATCAGAACAATCGAATTAGATAATTTTTTGCAAATATTGTACCAGTAAACCAGGACTAGAATATTCCTTTGTTTACCCAACGAGTTTTGTGGTGCATTTTTGTAAAAGCAAGAACTAGGGCAAAATTTAAAGGACGCAGCGTTTAATTGATTAGTTTACAAGGGGACAACCTAAAAATACCAAGATCAACTGAGATTAGAACCCCCACTCACAAAGGTAAGCATCGTGTTACCATCATGTAAATTCACATTCCTCTCATCACCGTCCTTTCTATCCTGAATAAACACACTGCTTTCATCATCGTCATTTATCTTCTGAAAAGTTACATTGGTACCATCATAGTTTTTTCTATTCTGAAAAGTCACATTGGTCATCGTCATTTATGTTCTGAAGTCGCATTGCTACCATTTGCATCGTTTCTATTCTGAATAGTTACATTGCTACCATTAGCATCATTTATGTTCATTATATTCTCGGAAAAGCTAACGTGTAATACGGCAAGCTGATGCAGAACGTGGTATAAATCTGGGAACCCCGTCAAAGTCAACAAAGCTTGTTATAAAGCAGAGTTTTAAAAAATGTGCAAACTGCTATAGGACATAAATCAGTTATAGTAAATTCCGCAAACCACGACCATTTCCCACATCTGATCATCGTGCCTTGGAAAGTTACCTTCAATAAAGTTCCGCAAGTGATTTTTATTTCACGTTCGTAGTAATCACAGTTATGAAATTAGCAATATGATAAACACCTAACCATATCCTTTTATTTTCTGAAAAGTCAGTAATGCATATATCAACTTTGTATCGATACGATATACATGAACGAGATGCCATGGGACCGACTCACTTTTTTGGAAGGGAATGTTGCGGGGCCTTGGATATATTTAATAAGGTTGTTCGGTTCACGAAAATCATGAAAGAAAATCCCATCTCTCCAATTAAACAGTTGGCTACTTAAGTTTGTATTGTTCTAAGGATCGATGTTACAAGACTGGCTGTTATTCAAGCGGGTCGATCAAGCGGTCTGTCAGGAATCCGGAGGGTCACCTATATTGAAGTTATTGATCTGGACTATGATTTATTTGACGGTGGTAAAATGTATTTCCGGTTAACACAAATAATTTATATTACAATGGGATGAGATGATAAGTGAACATTTTTGCGTCAATATCGATTCAAAAGTTTTGAGTGAATCATTGTCATGCGTTTAGCATAGCAACACAATTAATAAAATGGATTAAATCCATTCATCGAGCATTTATTATCTTCTGAACATCAGCTAACGAACATTTTAAACTAGACACAAAATTGAACTAATGAATGAATTACTGAATTAATGAGGTGTGCGCACATTAAGTGTATGTACCTCAGATTTATGACCGCACTGCGGCCTGTTAATTGTTCCTGGGGGAAGGAATCAGTGCCTCATCCTCCAGGCATTTATGTGCTCAAGGGGCACTGTTAATTTAGCCTCCGGTCGTGGGTCCATATAGGTCCCTAACGGCTTGAATGGAGGGCTGACATGAGTGGGAATGGACCCAACATACTCTCATGTTTCAAAAATTAAAATCTGTTTCACTTGATGGGATGAGTGGGAATTGTACTCACTCACTCATGTGATTATTAGAAAACATTTTAATTGACCTTACGCCAGAAGGTAGATCGCTCCGCCTACCGAACACGTGACTTGACAACGTCTTAACCACCGACAAACATTCTGTGAAAATGGCGGGCGTGATAACATTAAAAGATATATCAGACGATATTAGTGAGCAATATTTGCCATATGAAACAACACTGGGACAGAGACAGAAAGCGAGAGCATTTATCCATCGCTTGCACTTCTCTAAGTTACGTCGGTATGCGGAGAACTCGCCCCCACGTATCTGGCGAGATTGGCCCAGAGGGGTTGGAGAATTCGTCCCAATTGGTTGGAGAAGTCATCCCAAAACTTGTCACCCAAATAATCTTTTTTACAAGTCATCTTTTACGTGATTCATATTTATATTTATATATATACGCGATCACAAAAGAGATATTAACTAAATTAAAGCAATATCATAGTAATATTTATAAGGACGAAATTAAGTCTGTATATGATCTAATAAATGACGACAGTATAGTGATTAAAAAGGATGATAAGTCAAACACTATTATTATTGTGAATCAAGATGATTATATTAAAGAAGTTGAACGTCAATTAGAAATTAAATTAAAAAAATTCAACATGCATTAATGAGATCGCTAAAAAAAACAATTCCGTATGTGAGGAATTTGATACTTTCCCTCTTAACATACGTACACCTCAAAAATAATAATTCCGTATATGAGGAATTTGATAATTTCCCTCTTAACTTACGTACACCTCAGTTCTACATATAACCATAATTTACTTTTAAATTTTCCAGGACGACCCATTATATCAGGTTGTAATTCATATACTGAAAACCTATCCAAATTTATTGATAGTGTTTTACAACCTTTAATGAAATCACTTCCTTCATACATTAAAGATACAACTAGTTTCATTAAAAAGTCGAAGTCTATTCCACATCTATCTGATAATTTCAATCCTGGTATCATTAGATATAACATCACTATATACCAAAATTCCGCATGCAGATGGTATTGAAGCGTGCAAATATTTTCTTGATAACAATCCTAATAATAGCACACTATCTAGCGAAGATATGTGTAAAATAATAAAAACCTTATCTTGGAAAATAATTATTTTCAATTTAATAATACGAATTACATACAGATAATGGGTATTAATATGGCTCATATATACTCTTCCCTTTCATGGGTGAATTAGAAAAGGATTTTATTCAAAACGAAAAGTTTAATCCATCTCTTTGGTTCAGATTTTTCGATGACATATTTATATCTGGAAGCATTCAACTGAATAACTGAAAAAAAGGATTGATCGCCTAAATCATTTTCACCCGACGATTAAATTTACTTATACTGCATCTAGTACGCATGTTTCATTTTTAGATGTAAATGTAATACAAAATATTGATAACACTATCTCTACAAATATTATTAAAATGCATCTAATGATTTGAAGAGCATAGCAAAAGGGACAGATAACACTTATGTTTCGTTAAGTACAGAAGCGGAGTTAATCAAATGGAAAAATTGAAAAATTGCAAATTTTATAAATTTAATAAGTTATTACGTTTAAGAAAAACAACAATAAATAAAGCCTTAACCATGTGGCTATATCTTAGAATTACTATATATAATCCTTGGGAAGACTTCTCCAGGCAAAGTGGGGCGGCTTCTCCGAACCGTTGCGAAATTTGTAAATATATACAATAGCCGAGTCGATATCGACAGAAGCAGCTTGTCAGAGGAAAATGGCGGAAGTAAACAGTGCCTGGAGGTGTGTATAATAGCGCTCGCTGATTGGTCAATCGAGCAGAATGATTGACAACTGGCGATAGGTCAAATTGTCTGTCCTTGGCAAGGTGGGAAAAATGGGGGAAGGCAGGCGGCTGTTTGTTGTTTCCAGGTTGTTGTTGTGTTTTTAGGGTTTAACTCCATTTCTCAGCACAAGATAGGCTATACATGGCGGCAAGTATAACTTGTGGAGGAAGAACCCCGGAAAACCCAGGGAAGAACCACCGACCCACGAAAACCTACTGGTAGGCTTTCCCACATACCCACGCTAGCCGAGCCTTGGACTCGAACCCACGCAGAGAGAGGTGAAATGGCAGTGATCCGGAACGGTGAGCGCTTTAGACTACTCGGCCACTCGGGGCCCTTTGTTTCCAGGTTGTTGGTCTAAGGTTTCGCTATGCAGGAATTTTTAAATTTTGTTCTGAATTTTGGACTTTGGAAAAAATATTCTGTGCTGTTTAATGGTTCGTAGAGCATGCAAGTAGAGAAAGTGAAGTTGTAAAAAAAATTAATTTAAATTTAAACTTAAATTCAAATTTAATTTTTTAAATATTTTTAATAATAAATTAATAGATTAAGGGTTATTGCAGTTTAGTATTCCTGTTTGTGTGGGTTAAGGGTTGTTTGATTTATTTCTCATAGTGTTATAGATGAAGATATTAGTATGTTGTTATTTTATTTTCAGGCTTAGTCTGTTTTATTAAGACATATCTTTGCCAAACACTCGCGTCGCTAAGACATGTCAAAGACACCTGATCTTATTTATTCCCTAGTTTTAAGTTTTTTAGCTTGTTTTCTAGTTATGATAGTTGTTATTATTTTGTTTTATTTATGTGCTGTTATTTTATTTCAGGCTAACTCTATTTTAATAAGACAGATATCTTTGCCGAATACTCGGGTCGCTAAGACATGTCAAAGACATCTGAACTTATTTTTCCCTAATTTTATGTTTGTTAGCCTCACTACTAGTTATGGTCGTTTTTAGGTTTTCGATTAAAGTAATTATACCAAAATTTATTTGGAGGGAATCATACCAGATTCTTGGATGGATGGGATTACACAACATGCTTGGTTGAATGGGTTTATGTATGTGCTTGTATGTCTATGTATATATATATATATATATATATATATATATATATATATATATATATATATATATATATATATATATATATATATATATATATATATGGATGTGCTTGTATGTTTATGTATATACATGTATATGTGTATGTATGTGCTTGTATGTATATGTATATATATATGTGTATGTATGAGCATGTATGTATATATATATATATATATATATATGTGTGTGTGTGTGTGTGTGTGTGTATGTACGTATCTATATCTTTGTATGTGTATGTATGTATATGTACATATGTATATGTATGTATGCATCTATATCTTAGTATATATATATATACTAGGATATAGATGCATGCATACATGTACATATGTACATATACATACATACACATACAAAGATAAATATTATAGATACGTACACGCACACACACACACACATATATATATGTGTGTATGTATGTGTATGTTTGTATATATATATATATATATATATATATATATATATATATATATATATATATATATATATATATATATATATATATATATATATATATATATATGTGTGTGTGTGTGTGTGTAATTTTTATATCCATGTATATGTATGTACATGTAAGCATGTGTGTTGTCTATATCTATGTATGTGCATGTATATTTATGCATGTTAGTGTATCTATCTATCTATATATATATATATATATATATATATATATATATATATATATATATATATATATATATATATATATATATATATATATATATATATAAGGGAAATTATGTATGCATGGGTATATATCTATATATATGTATATGCATGTACAGAGGCGGCATTAGGAGTACTCGGGGCCTAGGGCCGACCGTGACCGCGCGGGGCCAGAATGAAAAACTGAGATCCAAGTTATCGGACAGCCGTTGCCCGCTAGTGGCGTTGAGAAAATGGCCGCATGTCTGCATCTGTGCTGCCATCTGTTAATTGCATTACAAAGTTTACTAAGCTGACTTCGCAACTTTGCGTGCATTACGTGCGGTCTGTATCAGCGTTTCCAATTTACCGGAGAATATAGCTTGACAAACACATAACGACGACCTTAGGCCTGAAGCGCGGGGCCCCCTCAAGAGCGGGGCCTGGGGGTTCGCCCCACTTTCCACCCCCAAACGCCGTTCCTGTGCATGCATATGTATGTATGTGTATGTATCTATATTCATATATATATATATATATATATATATATATATATATATATATATATATATATATATATATATATATATATATATATATATATATATATATATATATATATATATATATATTTATGTATATAATGACACAAAGCTACCCTGCATTAAATTCAAGAAGTTCAACATTAAAGGAAAACCATCAAGCGATAATGCCTATTTGTTTACAGTTTCAGGAAGGGATAAAGGTATGCTGCAGGAAACTTGTGCTGAAAAATAGCATCAAAGAGATTAAAAAAGCGTTAATTTGGAGAAATAAAGATTTAGAAATGACACTTTAAGGATCATAACATGGAAGTAAGCAGCATGAAGCCGGAGAGCAAGAACGTTAAACATCACGTCACGAAGAACGAATAGATTAGCTATTTGATGTGGATAAATACACAAGTGTATAACCGCGTAAACACGACTTTACAAGGTCATTCTGCAAGGATTCAATAAAAAACAAGATGAAGGACAAGTAAAGTGTTTTAAGACTTTGATGAACACGGCAAAGAGCAATAATTAAGAAATTTACTGTGCTCCTAAAAGTCGATCTTCTTTCTTTTGTTGTAAAGAAATATCAATTATTTGTGACAACTTATTAAAAGGGGCAAGAAAGAAAACACAGTACCCTAATTTGAAATAATATAGAAGTTGCCAACCCATCACACTGTATACGAGAAAAGGTTTCCATGTAAAAAGTTTGTGTTAGCATCGCGGCGGATCCGTAAAATTCCTTTGGAGTAATGAAAATTGTCTCTGGTTACCTATCATAACAACATAAGAAGTTATCGGTATTCTTTTTAATGGTTAATTTAACTGTTTTTTTGTGTTAATTGAATACCACCAACATCCTGCAATTGAGCAGGTGCAAAGGGCCAGGCTTTAAACCACTCATGAAGTCAGTGTGATTATTGTCAAAACAATCTTAGCGCACTTGGAAATTGCCTGGTGGTATCATGGTACTAGATGTTTCTCCATAGACGGTAATGCTAACCATTGGAGAAATAAATAAAATTCTATAATACTTTACCATACGTATTACATATTGTCAAACGATCAATGTTAAATTCTCAATTTGACATGGACATAACCATGTCCTCCACTGCATTTAAGAGAGATAACTCTGCTGGTATTATCCCGGAATAAGAGTTATCTAGTCACAAGATCTATTTTCAATGATGTGAATCATATTTTAAAAAATCTTTAATTTTTTTACAAAATATAATATATATATATATATATATATATATATATATATATATATATATATATATATATATATATATATATATATATATATATATATGAATTAAGAAAATATCACATGTTGCCAAAAGTCTCAACTTTTGTTGAATCCTGAAAAGAACTGTAACTCTTACATAATGCACGAATCACAGAAAGTAGGTTCCTCGGAAGCAGAACGAATTGTGGAACCTTAGAACAATAACGTCTTGAAGAAGTTTGATCCTTCCGATAGTCCTATGAAAAAAAAAACAGTTGTGATTGTTTTGAGTTGATGATAATAAATGTTGAATTTGAAACTGAACTGGCTTCTATTTGATTTTAGCAGAATTAGTTAAATTTAGGCTGGATCAATCAACAGTTTATTTTGGCAATCCTGCGGGTTTGTTAAAAATATCCCAATTTCGACCACTGATGTTAGTCACGTGGATGACAAGTTGTAGACAGACATTGCAGACATGCAATCATATGAAAAATAGAACAATGGACGTAAATACATTTTCACAGTGGTAACTGTCTTTTGAAAATACGCATAGGCTGAAAAAGTGAAAGAAAAAGATGACATACAAAATATATTTAGAAGTATTTAATGAGCGAAAGACTTAGAAATATACAGTTCGATGAAGAAAACGTTTGGTTGGATTGAAAAATGTTGAATACTTTTAAACTTACCCGAATTAAAGCATCGGTAGTGAAGAAGGTATCATCAAGTTATAGACTAGAAGGTGAAAATATTTCACTCAAAACGAAACCAGGAAATGGACTGACGCTTTACCAAAGGTAACGGAGGGATCTAATACCACTCATATCATATCAGTAAACATGGTTCCTGTTGAAGCAAGCAAGGAAGAAAACATTAAAAGTATTAATAATTCTATTACGTTACATGACGACTTATTCATTCAGAATGCGCAAATTAAACTCGATGAAATAGTTAGAATTTGGAAATACAAAACACGTTTTTAATGGGCAATCTTTTAACTTTAAAGAGTATATATTGTAAATCCGGGAAGTAATTTGCAGGAGTCATCTCTATACGACAAACAAGATGACATACACAATGTTTAAATGACTACGAAGACGAAGAGAATGAAAGGTACGACGTTTATACTTGTAATATGGTAAGGAGATGATGACTCGTTTAACAGTTTTAATAAACACCATCTGTCCTTTGGAGATATGTACAGAAGAGCACACAGATACAAGTATTCAAAACATGAAAACTCTGAGCTTTTGAAGGGCAATGAGTTTTAGAATGTTATATATATATATATATATATATATATATATATATATATATATATATATATATATATATATATATAAAGAAAGGCGTATCAAAAAATGCAGGAGTTACGACATGCACTGCATCCGAAATTATCCAGATAGCTAATCAAGCGGGAAAGAAGAAAGTGTATTAAAATATTATCAGTAAAAAAAAAAAGAATGTTAGACATGAAAAGCGTGAAAAGCAGACTTTAAAAATGACAATGTGTCACAGGGTAATAAACTATCTGACGGTATCTGAGCATTAAATCCAAAATTCATATACGAATTACGTGCGAAAATTGTTCAGCGCATTAATCATATGAAATTTTAATTATATGAAATTTGCCGAAGCACACATGCTTTCTTCATTACCTAAATAACGGATTTTAGATTAAAATCCATACTATAAACAAAATAACAAGTACATCACTTTTCATGTCCCATATATGAATTTACGGAAAATTGTACTTGCACAGCACCTTATCCATATCTTGCGGATTAATTTACTAACGCAGCATCTTAGCATTGTCCCACGAATTAATTTACTAACACAGCACCTTATCCATATACAAGGGATACGTTTACTAACACACCACCTTATCCATATCACACGGATTAATTTACTAACACAGCACCTTATCCATATACAAGGGATACGTTTACTAACACACCACCTTATCCATATCACACGAATTAATTTACTAACTCTGCAACTTATCCTTGTCCCATGGATAAATTTACCTGCACAGCACATGATTTATGTCCCACGGTAAAATTTCCCAGCACAGAATCTTATGCATGTCTCAACTATACATTTGCTAGCACAGAAGCTTATTCGTGCCCCACTGATACATTTACTATCACAGCACCTTAGCCATGTCCCACGGATAAATTTACTTGCACAGCAACTTATCCATATACAACGAATAAATTTACAAGCACATAACCTTATCCATGTCCCAAGGATAAATTTACTAACACAGTACCTTACCCATGTCCCAAGGATAAATTTACTAGCACATCACCTTATCCATGTCCCAGGGATAAATTTACTAGCACAGCACCTTACCCATGTCCCAAGGATAAATTTACTAGCACAGCACCTTAGCCATGTCTCAAGGATAAATTTACTAGCACAGCACCTTACCCATGTCCCAAGGATAAATTTACTAGCACAGTACATTACCCATGTCCCACGGATAACTAGCATAACACCTTACCCATGTCCCAAGGATAAATTTACTAGCACAGCACCTTAGCCATGTCCCAAGGATAAATTTACTAGCACAGCACCTTAGCCATGTCTCAAGGATAAATTTACTAGCACAGCACCTTACCCATGTCCCAAGGATAAATTTACTAGCACAGTACATTACCCATGTCCCACGGATAACTAGCATAGCACCTTACCCATGTCCCAAGGATAAATTTACTAGCACATCACCTTAACCATGTCCCAAGGATAAATTTACTAGCACAGCACCTTACCCATGTCCCAAGGATAAATTTACTAGCACAGCACCTTAGCCATGTCTCAAGGATAAATTTACTAGCACAGCACCTTACCCATGTCCCAAGGATAAATTTACTAGCACAGTACATTACCCATGTCCCACGGATAACTAGCATAGCACCTTACCCATGTCCCAAGGATAAATTTACTAACACAGTACCTTACTCATGTCCCACGGATACATTTACTAGCACATCACCTTATCCTTGTCCCAAGGATAAATTTACTAGCACAGCACCTTATCCTTGTGCTTTGAATAAATTTACTGGCACCTTATCCATGCCTCACCGATATATTTCCCAGTACAGCACCTTATCTTTGTACCACAAGTGAATTTACTAACACAGCACCTTATCGGTGTCCCAGAGATGAATTTACTAACACTGTACCTTATCCTTGTCCCACGGATAAATTTACTAACACATCACCTTAAATATTTCCCACTGATAAATTTACTAGCGCAGCACCTTATCCTTGTCCCACAGATGGATTTATTAACACTGTCTTATCATTTACTGCTAACTCCCATTCTGATATTAATGCTCTAAAAATATCTCACACTGAAAAACATTCTTGATACTTTACAATTTCATATTGATTATTTAGGGAATAATGACGGGACACTATGCAATATAATATTCTGGCAGAGTAAATTAATATGGTCCTTATGGATGGCGATGCCGTTAATGATGTACGTTTTAGCAAACTGAGTTGTTCTTGAGTGGCGATAGTAGGGTGCCGTTAATGATGTACGTTTTAGCAAACTGAGTTGTTCTTGAGTGGCGATAGTAGGGTGCCGTTAATGATGTACGTTTTAGCAAACTGAGTTGTTCTTGAGTGGCGATAGTAGGGTGCCGTTAATGATGTACGGTTTAGCAAACTGAGTTGTTCTTGAGATTGTTGCATCTGTTTATAGATTTCATATTTACTTAACAAGGAGAAATGTTCCGTCTGACTGTATTATCCCGCTACCTCTTCATGATTACTTTAAGCCAACCAACAATAACAGTCTGCAACAGTGTAAAACTCCTCCTCATCATTGCTGGAGACATGATACAAAAAACAATGATCTCTTTCATTATAAGAATTGGTTCGACTTATCTGCCGAGGGAAGTAAAAAAAAAAATCATTATTTTTTTTTTACTGGAGACAAATATTGTCATGACATTTTCTTTTCCTTATGGTCAAGATGCATAAAAATAATAAAGAGTTCAACAAACCAGAGATAAAACAAGCTCGTTATACTGTTTAGAAGATATAAACCGTCTATCAGAACCCTGTATTGCAAATTTAATAAAGGCATATAGTCTCATGTAATCTTCATAATAGATGCACAGGTGTAAAACTGAGTATATAGTATACAGTCTATTCTATAGTATCTGACACTTTTACATAGATAACAAAGTGATTCATATTACGACAACAAAATAAGAACCCGGATGAAAACATTAGGATAAATGTCAAAAATACATAGCAGATTCGAAAGTGAAATCGGACTTTGAACACTTTGCTACTGTAGTCTGGTGTCAGGTGTGATCACATGCTACTGTAGTCTGGTGTTAGCTGTGATCACGTGCTACTGTAGTCTGGTGTCAGGTGTGATCACATGCTACTGTAGTCTGGTATCAGGTGTGATCACATGCTACTGTAATCTGGCTTTAGGTGTGATCACATGCTACTGTAGTCTGGTTTCAGGTGTGATTACACGCTACTGTAGTCTGGTGTCAGGTGTGATCACATGTCCCTTTAGGCAAGATCATCATGAATCCTGAAGCTGGTCCCATCACTTGAAAAGTTTGATTATTATCTATACTAACAACTGGTTTATTATCCGGTGCAATCAATAAGAAACAGAGTACATATATTTGTTTCTTTGGTAGGTCACCAATATACGTTTGAACAGGTATATTTGCAATTTGCCGCAAAAATCACCGTGAGTTACCCCTGGACAAGCTATCACTTGTTGGTAGTTTCGTGTTTTAAATTTGTATGAAAATTCAATTTGACGTTCTTTTTTTAAAGATTTAGTTAAAATAAAATTATTTTTTCCATCTGAAAAACTTTAAGATATAAATTATCCTGTATTATTAAGTTTTCATTGCATTAAAAAATTCATACAATTAAGGAAGATATAGCAAATGTAGTTTTAAAGTCTCGAAAGTAAGTCCGAAACTTGCATATTTCTAATAATAACGTTATACACATTTTGCCATGAACATCAACAAAATTTGGTGATTAGAGTTTAATGGGTGTGACATTGCCATGAATATCAACAAGATTTGGTGATTAGAGTTTAATGGGTGTGACATTGCCATGAACATCAACAAGATTTGGTGATCAGAGTTTAATGGGTGTGACGTGCAAATGTAACGTTTGATTTATACTGGTCACAAATATGTTGGCCGGATACGCTTCAGGTCATAATTAGTATTTCTTGGTAAGATTCCACAAAGGTAATCCCAATCTATTGCTGTTCTAGTTCTGTAGCGATCATTGGACTAGATTTACACATTTTGGTTTCAAGGCTAATGTTGATGCTGTGGAATATGAGCATTATGGTGAGAGTGTCTTCATGTCTTCTGACAATATTTCACATTAAGCTCTTTGGCAGTGATGAGTGCCCGGGAGTGAAAGGTGTGACCCACGGCATGTTTTGTTTTATAGTTTAGCGTTTCCAAAATATATGCAGGTTAATCGATAACAAGAACATCGCCCTGAGATTAACATATGATCTGTTAGGAGATAGCACACTGGAAAGTTCAGTAGTGACAACCAAATGTAGATACAATAAAGGAAAAAAAATAATTGTGACCCTATTTCAGAAACCTCAATCTTTATCGGTGTCTTGCTGATCTATATTTTCTCACATCCTGGGATGTGAAGACGTTGCTATAACTAAAACATTGCACCTGTCTCATCTGTGTGACGTCAGTTGCTTATTTTAGATGAAACTACACTATACTTGTTATTTTACAAATAAAGTGGTTAAGACTGATGTCAACATGTTGGCTTAGCTCAAACCACAATTGTGCTTTCATGCGTCAGAGTGTCATTCATATTCCGTGACACATCATTATTCTGCACAATCGCCGCTTTGTTGTTATGGGTTTAACACCATGTTTCAGAACATGATGCATAGCAATCGGTATAGCTGGTGGAGGAAGAACCCGGGCAAACTGTGGGAAGAACCACTGACCCAAGGAAAGATCTTGACAAGCTTTCTGACATACCCATGCTGGCAGAGCCTAGACTAGAACCCACACGGATAGAGGTGAGATGTCAGCGATATGTAACGCCGAGCTCCTTTGACCACTAAGCTACCCGGGGCCCCTCGCTGCTAAGTAAGCGCCTCTGCTATCTGGTGATTTACTATATCCAATATTTTGATATTATCCATACGTCGACCAATTTCGATGACAGATCTATCACATAATTGTAACAAAATAGTGCCACACATTGTCCCCACTACTTTGCTTATTTTCATGGCTCTCTAAGTTCAATGCAATTTATGACTTTACTGTAATTTAACTAAGTAAAATTCTTCGTAGAAAGTATGTTATAATGTGCCTTTGCAAAGCATATAACATCCCGTCCTTTGCTGGATCACTTTAGTTGTCAAAGCTTCAGTTTCGAAGGCGAGAGATTTTTCACGTTCTCAAGATCTTCAATTCAGGAGCAATTAATCTTGGACTTTGTCCGCAATCCCATAATGCCTAAATAAAAGTGATCGGTTTTGAATTTTTTTTAAAAACCCAGAGACTTTTGATTTTTGGACACACAACAATGAGCCTTTAAAAGTCAGGAACAATGCACTGTCACTAAATAATGGGTGCAAAGGCTATCGAAAAGTTATTGAAGTTACAATGACACTCACTGACCCCTCAGAAAACGGAGAATGCCCCGCCTTCTCATATCCATGGCATTGTTCTTATTACCAGCTAGCTTTTATTTTGAAAAAAAATAGTCAGTCGATTGAAAAAGATTTACAAGTATGTTGTGAAATATGCAATACAAATAGGATGAAAATGTTGACGTTATTAAAACTTGTGTTTGCACATGTCATATAATACGTTCTATGTATTTGCTCTAATCAGTCTAGCGAGCAATCGTCTGGCCACCTGATTATGTCACGATTGATATCTAATATGGCAATCGAGCTCTTTTTTTGTGGTCCATTTGAATCACTGTTATGCAATAGCTGACTGGCATATGCTAGCATCGCCCAAGGGTTCAGTTATTGTATCGGCCAGTTGCAACCGTTGGACTGAATAAATTCAGTACTTATTATCGGGCAGCATTAATACCTACCTTCAGTATACGCTTGTGATTTTTTTTTCGTCAGTGTTTTTGTTGCTGGATGAAGCAGGGTTTGAATTGGATTTAGCGAAGACACTGAAAGAAATATCTTTTAATGAGATGTTTATTTATCACGTAATTCAATAACAAATGAATTTGACGCCATACTCGTGAGAATAAAGCCCAACAATGGATTTAACAGAATGATGTGCAGCAACTTGAACTATTGATATAATGAGATGATATCATTTCTAACTGGGACTAATCAGAACATGTAACTTCAACGAATAGTCAAACAAGAATCAATGTATGGAACCCAAAAACAACTATAATTTATATATACGTCTATCACAATGGATGATCAATATTTAGAATTTAAACGAAACAAGGACAATGTTTCATTTATCACCAAATCACCAAGGGTAAAAAACAATAGCATTTACACAACTATGAATAAGGTATGATTATGTCAGCATGGATAATCAAAGTATAGAAGTTTTGCAAAGATGTCATGACTAGAGTCGTGTGGTACACGAGACACGGTTACGTACGAGTACAATGATATACGTTCTGCATGCGCGCACATGAATTTGCTTTGTTACATTAATAACCAGGTTTGTTAATGAACCTGTATCCGACATGAATAATCTCACTGAATTATAAGAGCTCAAGCATTGCTCATAATTTAATGAACGCGTTGTATATTTAAATTCGATTTGTCTGTCCGGTTATCAAAACGGTTCCCATGAAAAAGTATGTCTGATAGCATGTCATTATATGACATATGTCCGATTATCTTTAAAATACGTGAATAAAATATTGGAACATTCAATATATCAAGCAATTCTATTACATAACAAGTACAGCGAAAAAGAACGCAATTGTTTAATTCACATACCTTTACAGCTGAAGATTTCTCACGCAAAGGCTGTTTTTGTATGTCTTTTTAAACACACAATCAATATCTAGTTTGGTTGGGCTGAGCCCGCTGTAATATATTTTGCTTTACAGGATTTTTGTTTGTTCAGGAAGACGTCCGTAAAGTAGAAAGCTTCTTAACAAACCCGATGTGTTGTGATTATACGGTAAGATTTAAATCCATATGTATCAGTTTTAGGTGAAATCTACGGCCAGAGAGTTTAGAGTTATCAGTTTCTCAATGTATGTACATTTTCGTCCATATATTGTCAACAAATACACACAATTCCGCGGCTGTTTCTTTTTAAATAAATAAAATATGCATAATCGCTTTATGGTCTTAAGATAATTTGACTCGTACTCGCAGGATCTATCTGCCTTCTCACACACACCCCTTCGCCGATCCCATTTGACTCTAGGTAATATTTCAATCGAACACCCTTTGACTTCCAAACATCAAGATGTCAAGTGTTATCAAACCAAGTTCAGATCCTTCAAATAAGTCGTTGTTCATCGACAGCGTATTCCCTTATGGCCATTTCAAATACGTAACTCGCACTTTTTATAGGTTTAGTGAGTCTGAAGTCCTAACTGTATCAAATTAGTATATATTTAAAGTGTTTTAGCTTCATTCATAATGGTATATCGTAAACATAATTGCATAGTTCATATTTTAAAGGTATTGGAAAATGTTTCATGTAATTCTTAATAATGCTTTAGCTTCATTCATGGGGTTACGTCTGCCACCAAATGTGTTGTTTCTTAACAATTTTAGTTTTGCTGTTGATATATCATTGATAAGTCCTTCTATCACAGGTTTAAGGAAATTATTAAAGATATGTGAACAATACGCATTTGAGAATGATATCATCTATAATACAAAAATTCAGTATGCATGGTCTTTCAGTCAACTTCTTTCAAATTACCATCTCCTCCCCCTGTACATCTTAACGGCAATGCTCTTACATATGTCAACAGCTATACCTATTTGGGTCATATTTTGAAATCCAATCGGTCGGATAATGAAGATATGATGAGACATTACCGATTTTTGTGTACTCGAACAAACATGCTTCTACTTAAATTTAAGAATTGTTCATTGAGTATTAAAATTAGATTATTCAAATCTTATTGCTGCACTATGTGTTGTGCTCCTCTGTGGACAAACTTTAGTTAATGCATGAAAAGAAAACTAGTTATTGGTTATAATAACAGTCTTCGTTTTCTATTAGGTCTTTTTAAATGGAACGGTGCATCCAGCATGTTTGTAAATTATAATGAATTCGGTTTTGACGAAGTAATGATAAAGTATGTATTCTCAATGATGACAAGAATATCTAATAGTAAGAACTGTATATTGAAATCTCTTTTGAACTCTGACATTCATATAAATTGTTATATTATTAGTAGATGGAACAAATTAGTCTTTAAATGTGCCACTTAATTTCGTTCTTATCAATGCAGGGCGGGGTTAATTGTTGTAGATATATCTGTATACTTGTATGTATGATAAATCTTTTTCTTTTATATTTACAATGTTTTTAATTTACATCTATGTTTTTAATTTAGATGTATGGACTATGTAGCCTGAAATAAAGAATTATCATCTTATCTTATCTTATATGTCTCAGTACATTGCATATGTTTTATAATAGTACATATAGTATAGTTGGTACATACATTTTGGTTTTGTTGTAAATATGATGTACACTGATGAGGCATTAAAAAAGACTTGTGTGTCTATACAAGAAAACCATGCCATATATTGCATTGTTATTTTGCTTTGATATTCAAAATATGTATATTCAAACATTCAGCAGAATCATTTTTAAAATTGTCATCTCTTAAGAAATATCTATCTGTGTATAAACATTGCAACAAACAAATGAATAAATGTTAATAACAATTATTATTATTATTATTATTATTATTATTAGTAGTAGTAGTAGTAGTAGTAGTAGTAGTAGTAGTAGTAGTAGTAGCAGCAGCAGTAGTAATAGTAATAGTAACTAATAAGTAATTTATTTTTTAAATTCTTGTTCAGTGATAGCACCCTAACTCTTGCACTGTAATAATTCTTCTCAAAGTTAATGAACAGCAGACACCTGGAAACGTTTCGAAAATAGGTACCATATAGTGAAACATTATGAGCGTACAACTTAGAATAAGTTTTATTATTTTGTATACGTAGACCACGAACTGTATATGTAATTTGTCAGATTCGTGTTTGCTTTTGTGCTATTTGAATTGTTCAAAACAATCGCCGATGTCGTCCACAACAGGTAAACGTAGATTTTTTGAGAAGTACAAACCCTGCCTCCAATAACAACTAATGACACAGTGTTACTATTTTCGATTAGCCTGGGGTTAAGACAGGGTAATACTGTGCCCTGAAAGGGAAGTTTAAACTTTTCGTGACATATTAGAACTGCTCTCTGATGAACACGGATCAAAGCTTACTCACGTTCTCGCCGCCCTGCGCCATCATCTTTCAAATTAATGATTCCTGTATGAATCAAAAGGTACTTGATGTGACTGAATACGAACATAAGCGAGAAGACGTTGAAACCGAATACACCAATTTCTATATAATAAGTGTTTCTTTATCATTATAGAAACGAAACCAAATTAAGATTTTCTCTCGTTGGAAACGTATGTTTTTGTCAAGAACATCAAACTTAATTGGAGTTTGGAAACATGTTTTAGGCGTGTGGACATTATTGAACTAAATTTATCACCCAAGGATCATCATTGGTTTCTGCAAGTCAAGCACGTGACTTCCCAGTATTGTATATAGAGGAGAGGTCATAGATTAAGCCGATGGTTTAAGTCACGAAAGGAACTAGTAACATAGTCTGGATAATAGCATGAAGGTAGGTGATAACACTAATATTTTTACGAGAGGTATATAAGGGCAAAATACTTTCGATAGTGAACATAATTGCAAAATAAAAAATAACGCAAAATGCAGCAAAAATTCTACTCAAATCAGCTTTTTTCTAATTAAAAAAATCTTCGAGATTAGCAAGTTAGTTGCCTGATACCGATGCTTTGATTAACTTATGAGCGGATGGTTCTAACATTAACATCACACTAATTTAAACTCGCATTCTTGTCTTGTCCGGGTCCGCATTAATTTCTTTATTTCGAGCACTTGAACAAGGTTATAAATGAAACCGAAGAACCTGCTATGGACCGTTGTTAAAAACTCAACACCTAAATAATTATTACATTGTTTTTGTTTTAGCGGGTCCCGTGATTAAATAAATTACACCGTACAAAATTATTCCTCGTGTGTGGACTGCTAAAGATCTGTCTCTCTGGGACCGTTGAATTGGAATACAGATTGATATAAAATCCATTCTCAAGATCTTGAAAATCTAAAATGTTGCATCTTTTCGGTTTCTTGTGCAAGGTATTAACAAGTATTTGTTAATACATGCTTATGTATGTATGTATGTATGTATGGCATATGATATTTGCGAGGGCAGTTTAAACTGAGCATCAGCGAACGATACATTTGGTTTTAAAAAAAAAGCAATCATATTAATGACGTCACGTCATCGTGTAATTTATGCATCATTTAGAGCTGCACGGTAGATTTCACTACTTTCATTGTCATGACCATTGATTAAAGTATACAACTTGCAGTTTTGGATTATATAGCATAAACGTAAACTTTTTTTGCCTTATTTAGGATTTGAAAGTCATTTTCATATTTTCCATTCTTTCTTTGCAACCATTTTCATTTTAAAAAATATTTAGATAGAATTAGAATCATGATGTCACATAATTCACTATGTTACATGCCTTTTATGGCCTTTTTGTTTGGGATAGATCAATATCTGAATAAGTATGTCATTCAATCAACTTTCTAAAGAAATCTTGAGATGTTCAACAGGGAGTGAATTTAACACAGGAAAACAAAAGCATAACAAAAACATGAAATAATTGTAGGCATAAAGTATACTGCACTATAGATATATTATAAATTGTCAAATTCTTTACAAAATTACAATAGATGTGTTCATTAATTGATCTTCACTCTTGCATTGACCTGTTATGATAGCAGTAGTATCAGTCGCTTTGGCGGTAGCAGCAGAAGCAGCAATGTTTGTGGTAGCAGTAAGTTTTGATGATTTATGTATTAGTAGGAGTATAATTGACATTATTTCATTATAATCAGGACTATTATTGTTATTATTGTCATCATCATCATCATCATCATCATCATCATCATCATCATCATTATTGTTGCTGTTGTTGTTATTGTTTCTCTTCTTGTTAAGTGCAGGCAATACCATGATACAAACTTAACATTCATGCTCAATGGAAGCTTAATATGCATCCAGGTGTTACCAGCCGTGAAGTTGCAATTACTGTATATTCATGTCCATTGTCATTTACTGCTGGTCACCGGTCACATGGACCACGGTAGCCATATTTTATGTCTCAACCATCGTTCTAGTAACTGCCACGGACTGTCCTAAATCCGCAGGTAGTCTTGATGGGAACTGACGTCGTTGTTTTTATAAAATATATGAAGGACTGTATTGATGATAGTGTTTAACCTATGTTTATTCAAATTTCAAAATTTGAACGTGAGTCATTATTTGTCTCTTTACACCATGACACAGCTCAGTATTGAAAAATGTAACAACTTCCATAAATGTGTTGAAAAGAACAAAATGATATAAAACAACAATTAATCGAATGACGAATAGAGGTACAGAAACATGAAAGACATAAATATAAGAATACATTCACTGTGTTAAAATATAACCTTCACTGGAGTTGCGTATTTTGTTATTATTAAAGAGGCATATATATATAATTTCTGTTTTCAACATCTTCGTTTGAGAAATATCAAGGTTTGTTTTTCACCGCAGGGTCACGCATGGTTGTTGACTGTGGTATCCACTATTTTCGTGTCATGTGAAGGACGGATACAACATTCGTATCCCCAGCCAAAATGGGGGCAACTACAACTTGATACAGGCACAGTCCCTCCACGTAAGTGTACTGTTTATTGAACGTATTATTATTTAATAAGTGTCCCAATTGTTTATTTAACTTATTACTCATTAATATATCATGGCAATATTTTATACAACCAAAATACGTGTGCTGTTGATTGCAAAGGGATTCCATTTAGACTGCAGAAACCAAGAAGAAAAAAAGAAAGAATAAAAAAACAACCAACAAAAAATAAATTATAAAAAAACCATTTAAAAAAACAAATAACCAGCTAAAAAAAATAAGACAAACCAAAAGGTTACTGCTTCAAGAACTTATCCCCATCAGACTCTGTCGAATTTAGATTTTTACAATTTTAGATTCAAATATAGACTCCGAAAATATATATTACTAATTGGAATAATATCCAACTTTGCTTTACTTTCTTCAAAAAATGAATGCAGGCATGCAGTTATTAACTGACAATGGTCTTCATTGAAAATCAATATATAGTAACTCCTCTACAGGTTAAAAACTTGCAATTGTCCAGAGCAACGTTATCGCATTGTTGTCGTTATTGTTCTCACTAAATTCGATGAGCACATGCAACACTATGTTTTATTATGACGAGGAACTGTTTTATTTGGCAACTAATAATTAGTGTTACTTTATACAAATGATATTTTGACAGTAGTGCACATTTCCCGCAGTGTCATGCCAAAAATGTTTTCTGCAATCGATTTCCTGAAAACTTTTACGTCGAAATTGATATGAAGTGATATATGACAGTCGTAAGTTTGCCAAAGATTCAGACAAAAACATCAAATCTTTTCTACGATAATCGAGAGTAATTGATGGGTTGTAAGTATTGCACATCTCACACGATGTCTTTTAAATAATTATATTTGCTATCGATTCACTGATCAACAATGACAGTGATATATCGTTGTATATGACATATCAGACTTTGTCAAATGTTATGATCGAAATACCAACTCACGATGAAGTGATTTCGACGATATTTTCTCGAATGTACATTAACAAAGTATTGTCATGTGTATTCCTTGCCACCATCTTGAATATGCATTAACAAAATATTGTCATGTGTATTTCTTGCCACCATCTTGAATGTGCATTAACAAAGTATTGTCATGTGTATTCCTTGCCACCATCTTGAATGTGCATTAACAAGGTATTGTCATGTGTATTCCTTGCCACCATCTTGAATATGCATTAACAAAGTAGTGTCGTGTGTATTCCTTGCCGCCATCTTGAATGTGATTAACAAAGTATTGTCATGTGTATTCCTTGCCACCATCTTGAATGTGCATTAACAAAGTATTGCCATGTGCATTCCTTGCCACCATCTTGAATGTGCATTAACAAAGTATTGTCTTGTATATTCCTTGCCACCATCTTCGCTTGGTAGTAACACTATTTGTACAAATATTTATATGCTGGCTAAGCTTGAACCAAAGATAACGACTGATATAGATCAAATCGAAAGTGTTCGGACAGTTCGTACTGAGCCACTAACAAACAGAAAAGTATAGGAATACATTTGCAACGGTATGATTACCGAACTGTTTCCATATGCGGCCGTTTTACTTTGATAAAATGACAATATGGCTTTGGCGTTCACTTTACTTAGTATAGGTGAGTTCAACGCAGGTAGCATACGAATCAGGGAACCAAAAGATTTACTGTGTCGCATTTTATTCACTATGTATTGGGTCGATGAAGCGGTCAGTCAAAATCGTTGAGGATAATATGAGGGTCGGACTATAAATTTAATGAAACTTTACCACATGCTCAAATGTTAGCTGTCAATCATATTGATTTAATAAAAAAATTTAAGATTTTAAAGAAGTATTTATGCTAGTTATTGGGTGGAACGTTCTTCGATTCTTGAAGGAATTAGCCAAGTTGTTTTTTCATGCACTATTTGGGTTTTAGTACTCATTTAATAGTATTTCACAACAATACTTTACTTTTCAGAATGTTTGTTGCACGTGAATGGAGGGCCTTGTCGAGCGTATATGCAGAGGTTCTTCTTCAATACAACATCTGGCAGATGTGAAAAATTCGTTTTTGGAGGATGTCAAGGAAACGAGAACCGGTTCTTAACTTTTGAAAGTTGTCGTAGTGTTTGTTCTTGCAACCTTCCACCTGAGGTTGGTCCTTGTAGAGGACATGTCAGAAGGTGGTTCTTCAACCCAGAGGCAGGATCGTGTCTTCCCTTTATTTATGGAGGATGTGGTGGAAACGAAAATAACTATGGGGACTGGGCTGAGTGTAGTTCTTCATGTGGCTACCGCACTGGCTCTTGGGGCAGCGGGAGATGGGTGTGGGCAAATGGTAAATGGCAATGGGAAAAGACCGGACATGGCGGGCACGGCCATGGTCAGTTTGGCAAAGGAGACTGGAACTGGATTTCTGCTTTCATCAAATGGAATCAGATCACTGGCAAATGGGAATGGATAGGGAATGAAGCTCCTGATAATTCTTTATTTGTAAATGGAAAATGGATGTGGAACGCAGTGAGAGGAAAATGGGAATGGAGTGGGTCAGGTTCTCCACAATTTGGATTGGGTAAGTGGAGGTGGAATGCTAATACGGGGCAATGGGAATACTGGAACGGAGACGCCAATGGAAATGGAAATGATAACGGAAACAATGGTATGAGCTGGAAGTGGAATTCTATAAGTGGCCGATGGGAATGGACGGGATTAAATAGACCAACGGATGTTGGAGTCGGAAAGTGGATGTGGAATCAAGCCTCTGGAAAGTGGGAATGGACAGGGACAGGCGCTCCTAGAGGTGGAAGATGGGTATGGAATCCTGATATGGCAAAATGGGAATGGGAGACAGGAACCGATAATGGAGTCAAAGATTGGGCTTGGAATGGCATGTCAGGTCGATGGGAATGGACTGGAAGTAAGGCTCCGGTAAATATCGGAAAAGATCAATGGATATTTGACAACATCTCTGGAAAATGGGTTTGGAACGGGAGAGATGCACCAGGAATATCTGGTGCAGACTGGACGTGGAATGAGAGACAAGGACGATGGGAATGGACGAGCAGTGAAAGACCCACAAATATTGGCCCAGGCAAGTGGATGTGGGATAATCTATCCGGTAAATGGGTATGGAATGGTAGGGCAGCCCCAGGAGAGAGTGAAATAAACTGGACTTTTGATAGGAATACAAGTAAATGGCAATGGGCAGGAAATCAAGCCCCTACTGACACTGGTCCTGGGAAATGGATGTGGAATAACATCTCTGGCAAATGGGAATGGGACGGAATTACAGCTCCTGGAATTGCGGGCTCCACAGGAGATATGCATGCAAACGGGCATTGGCGTTGGAATCCAAAACTTAGCAGATGGGAACTGGATGGGATGGGCGCTCTAGATTGGATATTCAACAGAACTTTCGGAACAGGAAAAGAAAGCTTCAGAACTTACTTTAATATTGGGAAAGGGGAATGGATATGGAACGATCATGAGGTAGAATGGGAGTGGTCCGGCTCTGAACCACCGATCACTGTAAAGAACACCATTTGGAATGGTACTACTGGCAGATGGGAATGGACAGGCGCAGGAGCTCCTCCTGATGCCATCTTTGGGAAAACAAATTGGGAATGGAATGCAGCAAGTGGAAAGTGGGAATGGTCCAGTCAGATGCTTCCAGGCATTGGAAATGTAAACTGGCGATGGGATGGAATATCCGGAAAATGGGTGTGGATTGGAAAAACAGCTCCTGTTAATCCTAGTCTCGGTGGTAACCTCTGGAAATGGAATGATTTAACTAGTAAGTGGCAGTGGACTGGACCGGGAGAACCATTTATCTTTGGGTCTGGCGGTTTGGACTGGGAATGGGATTTCGACGCAAATAAATGGATCTGGACAGGATCGAAGTCTCCAGCTACGAATATTAATTACGGACATGGGCAGTGGGTGTGGAATAATGTTACAGGGAAATGGGAATGGTCTGGATCGAGCGCGCCATTAGTATCTGATGCTAAACTTTCCAGCTGGCTTTGGAATAGAGATAGAAATATATGGCAATGGTCGGGAAATACAGCTCCATCCACTGAAATGAATTTTGGTAATGGAAAATGGGTGTGGAACCAATTGACGTCTGCCTGGGAATGGTCGGGCCCAGGTGCTCCTGTTGATCCCACCACTGTGAGATGGGTCTGGAACGCTGAGGCAAAGTGCTGGGAGTGGACCGGAGTTGGGTCTCCGTTCTTGGCCGTGGCTGACAAAGATGGTTGGCTCTGGCGCGCACTTCCTGACATAGATTTAGACCGGGACTCTGGAGACTCGACAGAATATGAATCTAGAGAGAATGCATTAGAATGGGAATGGGAAGACTCACGGGAAGAGATGGTGTGGAAGGGGGTCTCGTCGCCACCAGATATTAATATAGGCAAGGAAAAGTGGACATGGAACGCACAAGAGGAGGCGTACGAGACGGGAGGCTCATCAGAAGGTACGCACATGACTGGCAATGAATACAAATTTAAAATACATGCATTACATACATGCGTGTATGCATACATACATACATACATACACATTTACACACATACATACAGACATACAGACAGACAGAAAGACAGACAGACAAAAAGATAGGTGAAGTACGTAAAAATAACAACAACAATAATAATATAATCATTTTTTACTACTTCTACTATTACTACTACTACTAGTACTACTGCTACTACTACTACTAATGACATCCTTTTGACCTGTATTCTTATTATTGCTGCAATTATTCCATATTTTAATCTTTACAGGTACATGAATACTACCTATTGTATGTAGCAAGTCAGTGTACTATTACTCAGAGCTTGTATAGTATTGTGAAATGTCTGAATATTTATTAAAAGATTCAGCACCATAATTCACGTACTTTACATTGTTTTCTCTTTTAGTGTAAGAAACATTGGTGCTAGTATTTACCAATATTACCGAACATGGTCACTATCACCATTTAAATAACTGTCATTTGGTTCCATTCATTCTTTGCAGAACATGATGAACTCTTCAATTTTATGGGTCAATTGCTAACTGGAGAGGACTCATCAGAGGAAGCTGTGTTCGATCTTGACGATTGAAAATCAATTTAATACTAGAAATGTTGCATATTTTTGCTGATGGTAGAACAAGACAACTTTTAGTTTTCCTTGCAGTTCAAAAGACAGTTTGTAGTTCAATAGGCGTGTTTTGTAACACTGAACGTATTTATTTTATTCGTATATTACACGAGGGTTACCATATTCCGTTAAGTGAAGAGAAAAAGGGAGATGACTGGTCATATGAAGAGGAATTAAAATTATGTTCTTTTTACATTTAATTTTATATTTTGTTCATGCAAATACTTACGTATATATTATTATTTAAACCAGTCTTTTGTGTTTAGTTACAATATCAGGTCATAATTTTGGAGTTTTCCAATTTCATAAAGACGCTAGTTTGCCTCTTGAAGTGGTGTGAAACCTGCATTGAGTTATTTGAACCAGTTACAAAAATAAAACGTAGCGTATTTCATACACTATGCTTTAAAGCAACTAAATTGTTGCTATTTGTGTACAACATCTAGGATATAAAGAGCACCAAAATCATAAAGACCAAGTTAGCTAGCATAATGAAGAAAACATCAATCGAGGTGTTGTAAATAAGCTTCCATAATTTAAATTGATACATTCTGTCCTACATTATGGTCTTTTTTATGCATAAAGGCTGCATTTGGTTTACTGTGTGCAAAAGGTATATCAGTCTACCAGAGTATTGTTAGGGGTAGGGTTTAGAAAGATAACTTATGTTCATCTAGATGTTTATATAAATGTAACATATATAATTGATAAATAATAAATTATGGAGTTTGAATAAACAATATTTCGACTGATACATGTTTGCTTTGTGCATAGTGATGTCCATATATTTGATTAAGAAGCTGAACTACACACATGCTTTGTTGTTCTTCAAAATTTAAATATGTCATACGGTCCTGCGCCAGTGGTATGTTTGTAGTACGATCCTGCGTCAGTGGTGCGTTTGTAGTATGGTCCTGCGTCAGTGGTGCATGTGTAGTAGGGTCCTGCGTCAGTGGTATGTTTGTAGTACGGTGCTGCGTCAGTGATGTGTTTTTGAACGGTTCTGCGTCAGTGGTGCGCTTGTAGTAAGGTCATGCGTCAGTGGTATATTTGTCGTACGGTCCTGCGTCATTGATATGTTTATAGTATGGTCCTACGTCAGTGGTACGTTTGTAGTATGGTCCTGCGTCAGTGATGTGTTTGTAGTACGGTCCTGCGTCAGAGAATTGTTTTTAGTCCTCACTCATTTATAATATTCGGTGAATGGCTCAGTATTCAGGCGACCAATTAATTGTATCGCCTATGTAAGGGAACAGTCAATTATTTGTCATCTGTGTGAGTGTTATTCATTACTATGAATCGGAAATAACATTTTGAAGACTTCTGTTTCAAATAGGCCGCTAAAATGACACATCTCTTAAAACTTTAATGTGTTAGCTTACTTTGTCCTGGGTTTGCAAAGAATAAAAAGAGTACATACTACTAAGGGGGTAATGGTGGGGTGCAGTCTTAATCTTGTTTACTTATTAGAGATCTCCCATAACTAATTTCGGATCTCAGTTTACTAATCGAAAATCATGACCGGTTAATTTGAAGTTTTGTTTAATGTATGCAAAATCAGATTAATAAGTTTTCATCTCGGATTATAAGTCTGAAATCTCGGTCTACTACCAAGAAAACATTGGCAGAGGCTCTTGTTTATTAATTTAAGCACTTAGTTTACTGATTAAAGTACTTTGTTTACTGATCTGAGTACTTTGTTTGCTGATTTAAGTAATTTTTTTACTGATTTAAGTACATTGTTTACTGATTTAAGCGGTTCGAGTCTAGGATTCAGCCAATGTGGGTATGTGAGAAAGCTTGCCAGTAGCTTCTCGTGGGTCGGTGGTTCTTTCCGGGGTTTTCCCGGGTTCTTCCTCCACCATTAATACTGGCCGCCATGTATAGCTTATCGTGTGCTGAAAAATGGCGTTAAGCCCCAAAACAACAACAACAACAACTACTGATTTAAGTACTTTGTTTACTGATTTAAATACTTTCTTTATTGATTTAAGTACTTAGTTTACTGATTTAAGTACTTTGTTTACTGATTTAAGTACTTAGTTGACTGATTTAAGTACTTTGTTTACTGATTTAAGTACTTTGTTTACTGATTTTAGTACTTCGTTTACTGATTTAAGTACTTAGTTGACTGATTTAAGTACTTTGTTTACTGATTTTAGTACTTCGTTTACTGATTTAAGAACTTTGTTTACTGATTTAAGTACTTTGTTTACTGATTTAAATACTTTCTTTACTGATTTAAGTACTTTGTTTACTGATTTAAATACTTTCTTTACTGATTTAAGTACTTTGTTTACTGATTTAAATACTTTCTTTACTGATTTAAGTACTTTGTTTACTGATTTAAATACTTTCTTTACTGATTTAAGTACTTTGTTTACTGATTTACTGATTTAAGTACTTAGTTTACTGAATTAAGTACTTCGTTTACTGATTTAAGTACTTTGTTTACTGATCAAAGTACTTAGTTTACTGATTTAAGTACTTTGTTTACTGATTTAAATACTTTCTTTACTGATTTAAGTACTTAGTTTACTGATCAAAGTACTTAGTTTACTGATTTAAGTGCTTAGTTGACTGAATTAAGTACTTCGTTTACTGATTTAAGTACTTTGTTTACTGATTTAAGTACTTAGTTGACTGATTTAAGTACTTCGTTTACTGATTTAAGTACTTTGTTTACTGATCAAAGTACTTTGTTTACTGATTTAAGTACTTTGTTTACTGATTTACTGATTTAAGTACTTAGTTTACTGATTTAAGTGCTTAGTTGACTGAATTAAGTACTTCGTTTACTGATTTAAGTACTTTGTTTACTGATCAAAGTACTTAGTTTACTGATTTAAATACTTAGTTTACTGATTTAAGTACTTAGTTTACTGATCAAAGTACTTAGTTTACTGATTTAAGTACTTTTTAACTGATTTAAGTATTTTGTTTACTGATTTACTGATTTAAGTACTTAGTTTACTGATTTAAGTACTTAGTTGACTGATTTAAGTACTTTTTAACTGATTTAAGTACTTTGTTACTGATCAAAGTACTTAGTTTACTGATTTAAGTACTTAGTTTACTGATTTAAATACTTAGTTGACTGATTTAAGTACTTAGTTTACTGATTTAAGTACTTAGTTTACTGATTTAAATACTTAGTTTACTGATTTAAGTACTTAGTTGACTGATTTAAGTATTTTGTTTACTGATTTAAGTACTTAGTTTACTGATTTAAGTACTTTGTTTACTGATTTAAGTACTTAGTTTGCTGATTTAAGTACTTAGTTTACTGATCAAAGTACTTAGTTTACTGATTTAAGTACTTTTTAACTGATTTAAGTACTTAGTTTACTGATTTAAGTACTTTATTTACTGATTTAAGTACTTTGTTTACTCAGTTTTAACTTGGATTTTTATACCATGACATCGAATTAGTGAACAAGATCTAAGCCTAGTAATCTAATACCGATTAATCCATAATATCGGATTGAAAACTGCGCCTCGGATTAGTACTTTGAAACCTAGGATTAGTAAAGTGTGTTTACAAATTATTTAAAAAAAGTAATTATGTATTTTCGGGTCAGAAGGGATAGGGGTCTGTCATTGAACTCTTTTTCCTTGTCCATACAATTAAAAAAACTACTCTGAAGGCCATCTTAAAGATGTATGGGAATGAGAAGAAGACGAGTGGTTGGTGTTGGGCTCATCGTGGCTAACTTTTAAAGCAAAATTTTTTATATCAAGGCCCTCTTTGGTGCGTCATTTACATTGTTAGTATATTCAAAGATTGTGCACTCTCTCCTTTCTTCTCACGTTGTTTTGAGTCCTCAACAGGCTATTCAAAACAGTATGTATCTACAGACAATTCGATTATATCAGCCTGTATTTTAGTATGTATTTATGTATGTTGCATAGAGTGTTGAAAAGTGGTTGAAGAAAAGCCATAGTGCAACTTCGTATGTAAATTCAAAATAAATCCTTCCAATTCTGCTTAAATATCGACGTTAATTACAGCAATCATATACTCACAAATCTTCTGTCGACGTTAATTACAGCAATCATGTACTCAGAAAGAGAACCGTTATTTCTTTGACGAAACGTAGAAACAGTGCTGTTTGTAAAATCTGCATTGCACGCGCTTCTCCATTAAAAAAACCTCCACTTCACAATTTTCCAGCCCACTGGGAACCTGCCCGGGATAGCATTAGCAAGTGATTGATATTTTAGTGCTATTACAGCAGAGCAATGAAAGTAAAGTGCCTTTTCTCATAACAAACTATGGTAGCCAGCTTTTTCTCATGACAAACTATGGTAGCCAGCCTTTTCTCATGACACACTATGGTAGCCAGCCTGAGTTGGTCCAGTTGTAGGATTCATATTTGCACCATTTTGTTTGCATGTAGTGCACACTAACTACTGAGCCAAAATGGCTGCAGTGATATTTGGATGGTTCGGTAGTCGATTTCCTGCCGCTTGAATCGTAGTCTCAGCCGTAAATACTAAACTATTAGCTTAAAATAAATCCTTGTTTCCAAGGGAAGGATCAAATACCGTCAAGATGATATATTTTCTCATGCCTAATCCATGCCATATTTCAAATAGTGCAGATATAGATCTGCAATTGCAGCATATACCAGCAGATAAATCTTTACATGACCTGGTACAATGATGCATTCAAATAAACAGCCTAGACCCAAATCTGCCTATTTATTATGTTATGACATATCTGGGTCTAAAACGCCTGCAGTTCAGTGTGTACTATGCGCAACCTAATATGTGTATTGATGGTTCTACATGGATAGAATCATGGATATATAATGTATATGCATGCAACCTAATATATGTACTGATGGTTCTACATGGATGGAATCGTGGATATATAATGTATATGGTTCTACATGGATGGAATCATAGATATATAATGTATATACATGCTTACAAGTCAGGTCCAACTGCAAACAACAGCGATACTGATCAGGATGTATGTGTGCGTATGCGCGCATGTGTGTGTGTCCGTCTGTCTGTATAACGACGAAGGCGAAGGGGAGTCCTTTTTTGCAAGATCCCCAAAATTTGCATTTATTCCCTGACAAAATTAACACTGACGGAAATGGAATTTTGCAAACTCTAGCTGACATACTCATGAAAACGACGAAATTCTCAGCTGCATGCATGCAGATCTTCGTTTTACCTACTTTTGTCTATTTTAGTTAACATAATTAATTAAAAGACACGTCTTGTAGAGTTCCAATTATATGCGCTTCTGTTTGTAAAAAATATACAGATCGCAGTTTTACTTAAAGCTTAAATCAGTTCCAGGCTCTGATCTAAAATAACCCACAACAAAAAAAAGCAACATTTTTCGTCTTTTTCGGAAGAAATATGATAGAATGTAGAATAATGATACTAATGTCTGATTACTTGTTGAATTAGCGTAATTTTATGGAACAATATGGCCGTAATTAGCATGTTAATTATGACGGCAGTTATCTAAACGTGTCTCCAATTTTAATAAAAGTCGCGCCACAGTCTACAGAAATTTTGTATAGCTCGTTCTCTTCTCGAGGAAACTACGTTCGTCAAGAAGAGGTAATATCATTTGTTTAATTTTGATAATATTTTCTTTTACATCTATGAAACAGAAAACAATACAAGTTTAAAAATTAGGATAGATGTAAATTTGTTTCTTCTTAGTTCAGTTATACGTGTAGTTGATGTCCTTTCAGCGAAGGTTTTGGTCATTCAGATGACCTTGATGTCGTTGTGGAAAGACTGGAGCAAAGTCTAAATATGGTTAAACAATACACTAGTGGCAATACGTCGGCTCTCGTTACGTGTCTTTCTTGACAACAAAGTTTGCATGAAACAAAAATATTTTACAAAACATCACTCCTCCAATGATCGTTAATTTTTATATTCCTTAATTTTTACAAAGCCGAACGTAACACAGATTAACAATAAACATTTTTAATTATAATTTACAGATTTTGATGTCGCAGAAAACATTCAAGATGAGTACACAGCCTGCATAACTGTTTTATAGGCCTAATCACTCTGGTTCAAAGTACAATCGTTATGTAAATGTTGCATACATTTATGTTACACCCCATTTTTGTATAAATGCCCTTTTCGTGAAAATTGTTAGCTGAATTTCTGTCCATGTCATGTCATGAACTGAAAGGTGGTGTGCACAAACTTGTATGTTTCGTGTGCAATGTTATATAAATATTCAGAATTATATTCAGTCTTTTTTCATACAGCCTGATGGGCATTCCAGCAGTTAGTCAGAAAGCATCATCAGAACGTATATTTGGAACAAAAGTGCATCTAATAGCAGCTACTAAAGGCCAGCATTGCTTTATCAAATGTCTTAGAGATACTTAATGACTTGCCACATACCCTTTCTGATTCAATTGTAACTCAATACAACTCTGTGTATAGACGGATATTTACTTAGCATAAGTGTAGAGATGAATATTTACTTAATATATGTGGTTAGATGGATATTTATTTAGTCTATGTGCGTAGATGGATATTTACTTAGTCTATGTGCATAGATTGATATTTACTTAGTCTATGTACATTTATGAATATTTACTTAGTCTATGTAGCTAGATATACATATATGTGTATTAATTTAGTCTACATGCATCGATTGATATTTACTTAGTTTATGTGCAGAGGTGGATATATATTTTGTCGATCTACTCAACAACCATTCGTAACTTCCAATAAAGTGATATAAAATACAACATTCAAAATTGTCACCTCTAGTCCTAAGAAAGCGTTAGTTTTTGCAATCTCGGCAATGTGCTGATTTTAATGATCGCAAGGGAATGTCTGGAAGACCGTGACCATGAACAAACTGCCTTCCAAGGTCAAAAGGTTTGGGATCTCGTTTCCTTTCATTAAAATGGTCAACATATAAAGGGTTTATCAGCAGTGGCGTCACTCGGGTTGGTGTCACCCAGTGCGGTAGCTCATGGTGTCACCCCCATAGTCCTCCTTCCGTAACAGACCATACAGAATCCTTAGTAATGTCATTTTGGTGTCACCCTCTCTGATGGTGTCACCCGGTGCAGTCCGCACCCCCCTCATCCCCCTAGCGACGTCACTGCTGTGCCTGCTAGTCATGTATTTAACTATGATCGGTTATCCGCTTATGAAATCCGACTAGACCGAGCAGTGTGTGCTCTGTAAAATTTGCAATTTTTCATTTTGGTGTTACCCCTCTGAGATGGTGTCACCCGGTGCGGTCCGCACCCCCACACCCCACTAGCGACGCCACTGTTTATCAGTCATACTGATAAGTTATAAAAATGTTAAAGTGGGAAAAAAACAAGTTGAAAAAGGGAAACGCTCTTAGAGCTTGAGGCTGTGCGTTTTGCTGTTTTATTTTTTACAAAGAGATTATCGCTGCAATTATTACGTATACATTTTATAACAAAGTCTGTACAACTTACATAATCGCAGAGTTCTTAATCCGTAACAGTGTATGTATAACCAGCATTTAAAATGTATCTCGCCTTGTGCAAGAAATGTTAAGTTTCATAAATGATTGCCCATCCCATGAAACAGGTAGCATATGACTTGACCGTCTCTTAAAGCGTTATAAGCATAATGGCAACTACATGAAATGAGCAAAATGACTACAAATTTCAGGAAATGGATAATTTCATATATCGGGTGTAATATATAGAAAAGTACGTACATACCTACCATACAATTCACTGTCTCTTTCAAATGTGTTTTAGATGTTATGTAAAAGCCATATATTCATGTTACACTATCTTATGAGATTTATCACATGCGCATATCCCAGAAAACTGAAATTTACCACATGAGCATCTCGCAGAAAATTATTAAATGACCAGATAAACGTATAGGAAAGTCACCAGAACTTACAATGATTTTGATTTCGTTGCCAATAGCAAAGATAAGTGATGCAAATTTACAGCATAGCACGCATCAAGCTACGCAATCCTTTAAGTAAGCACACAACAAGCTACACTGACAAGTAAGTAAAACCCATCAAGCTACTCAGATTTTTAAGCAAGAACACATTAAACTATTAAAACTTTTACAAAAGCGCATATCAAGTTACACAAACCTTTAAGTATAACACATCAAACTACATTGACATGTAAGTAAACAGATATCAAGGTACTCAAACCTCTAGTTAACACACATCAAAGTACTCAAACCTCTAGTTAACACACATCAAAGTACTCAAACCTCTAGTTAACACACACCAAGCTACTCAAACCTCTAGTTAACACACATCAAAGTAATCAAACCTCTAGTTAACACACACCAAGCTGCTCAAAAATGTTAGTTGCTACGCATCAGCGATCTTAACTAAGAAAAAGAAGTGAAACCAACAAGTTTTGTAAAAATCAATAATAAATCTTTTTCCTTGAAAACAAAGTGAAAATTCGAAGAGATACCTACAATATTGTTCATTAAATTCAAAATAATAACAAATATTCTATTACAAGTCTACAAGAATAAAATGTTCCGAATGAATTCCAATAATCTTGAATGTGCTAATGTACCAATTGTCTTAATGTATTACAACGAAATAATCAGAATGTCATTGACTGAATTCCCAATAATCCTAATGCAGTGTTTTAGTCCAAAAAGGCAATGACCACTTTGTAATTCCAATGCATAATTTAAATAAATGATCCTATCAAATTATATGTGAATATAATAGTTAAAGATTGCACAGATTAAACTTAAAACAAGAATGGATAAGTGTTTGTTAAACCCTCTTTGTATACAAACTGTCACCTGACCTATGGCACATCAGAATGTTCTAGAAAACTAATGATTTCTAATGAAAACATTCACTAATTCGTCAACAAGGTCAGGCCTTGAGCGTAAATTCAAGTAAACATCTTTTATAAAAGTGGCAAAAGTCAGGTAGGTCGAAACTCTACCCTCAATTACAAACAAAGGTCGAACACATAATAAGCTGCTCAAACCTGTAAGTAAACACACATCAAGTCATTCAAACCTTTAAAGAAACACACGTTATGCTAGTCAAACCTCTGAGTACACACACATCAAGATATTCAAACTTATGAGTAAACACAGATCAAATTACTCAAAACTTTAAGTAGACACACATCTAATCACCTTCAAGTAAAATACACATCAAGCACACCAGTTATTGAAGTAAACATACATCAAGCTAAGATAACAAATAAATAAACACACATCAACTACTCAAAGCTTTGAATAAATATACTCAAGCTACACACAAACCATTATATTAGTGCACAAGAAACTACTCAGACATTTAAGTAAACACACATTTGGCTACTCAAATGTTTGAGTAAACATACATCAAGCTACTCAGTCTTTTAATTAAACACACATCAAATTACTCAAACCATTTATGTAAACATACATCAATCTGCTCAAACATTAAAGCAAACAAATACCAAACTACTCAGCTACTCAGTCTGTAAAGCAGACGAAAGAAAACCATCACACACCAAGACATTCAAGCCTTCGATTAAACACACATCACGCTACTCAACCTTTGAGCAAACACACACCAAGCCACTCGAAACTTTGGGTAAACACACGAGTTACTTAAAACATTTAAGTAAACAAACACCAATCGACTCAGCTACTCAATCGTTTAACTAAAAACATACAAAGACACTTTGAGTAAACACACATCAAGCTATTCCATCCTTGGAGTAAGCATACATCAAACTACACAAGCCTATGAAAATAACATCAAACCTTTCAGTAAGCACACATCAAGCTACACAATCCTTTGTGTAGTTGAGTAAATAGTATATAAGCATAGGGAGGGCTCAGTTAGTAAAATGCCCAGAAAAGCAAACACAAAATGTGCTTTCATTATTTTTTTTTAAGCTAAAGATGAACTAATGAAAACATTTGCCAAATTGATGGTGTTGTGTGGTTAAACGCCATTTTTCAGCACACGATACATGGCGGCCAGTATTAATGGTGGAGGAAGAACCCGGGAAAACCCCGGAAAGAACCACCGACCCACGAGAAGCTACTGGCAAGCTTTCTCACATACCTACATTGGCCGAATCCGAGACTCGAACCCTCGCAGACAGAGGTGAGATGGCATGATCCATAACGGAGATTGCTTTAGACCACTCGGCCACTCGGGGAACATTTGCCAAATTGAAATAAACTTCAAGATTATGATGTTGTAACACTTCGTGCCACGGAATAAAAGAAAAATGTCTGTACAGGATTCGGTCATTCACATAACTAACCATCCACCAAGTCTTTCTTGTACAAGAAATAAAAAGTTTACGAAACATGTTAAATCTTATAGCCACTATTTATAATATATCATACTCTATTTTGTTGAATGATGTGTGGTTATTTGAATCGAGTATTAATATTAATTAGTTTGTTTAAAGGTGTGTGGCTAATTGAATCATTATAGTCATAATTTAGTTTGTCTAATGGCGTCTGGCTATTTGAATACAGTGCAAGGAAAAAGCAGCAGTATATCACATAAATCTACCATTTTGATTGCTAAACAAGGTCTTTGTTTTTATGTCTTCCATTAATAATTTAACATCTTCAAGGCATTAATGTTTGTGTATCTGAGTGCATCAATTTATCACTTCAAATATCCATGCCCTGACCAAGAGCAAACATTAGTTGACATTAAGGATGGAGCTTTCTAGCCTCATTTAACACTGTATTTCGCCCTTAGGTGAGAGATCTGTCCTCCCGTATCTTAATTTGCCAAAAATGCCTTCTTGGAAGGAGATTTATTGTGTGAATAACAAAGGTAAAAAGACACGATGACCAGGATATATATATATATATATATATATATATATATATATATATATATATATATATATATATATATATATATATATATATATATATATATATATATATATATATATATATACATATATATATATATATATATATATATATATATATATATATATATATATATATATATATATATATATCTAATATATTAACCTTACCTTGGGACCTGCTTAAAAATTACGGCTTCAAGTTCACATGTACTTTTCACTACATGGTGTGCTAGTGATACGCATTATTTCGTTATATGTCGTAATATTTTGTTTTTCATTTCAATGTATTATAATTCGTGTCGTGTTACAGCAACCTCATGAAGAGCTGTCTAATCTCGACAGTATACAAACGACTTTGTTTCTTTACCTGTATCACACTTTGCTCGAAGAATGAGCAACATGTACATGCTATTAACGTGGCAGGTAAAGGTAATAAAAATAGGTCTTCTTAATCTTTGTACAGTTGCAGTGGATTCTACTTCAGAGTTTTCTATTTATGTATGTTCTATATATATTCTCTTTGATAATATTTCATTAACACAGAGGTAACATTGTTTAAAGTTGTCTTTTCTCATTCAACCATCTGTCTCCTTCCATCCGTTCAACCATCCACTTAGCCCCACCCCACCCCACCCGCCGTGTTCCTTCCTCCCAACTTAACAACTTAACTAGTAACTTTATACCTGTTCGTCTGTCTGTCATTTCATGGACAGCGAGTTAGTAAAATTGCATACGAAACTAATCTAATTTAGGAAGAAGATGGATAGTTAAGTTTTCTGAATTTTTAAGAGCATAAAATGTAGATTCGAGAGAGAACTGCATGTCAGTCTAGTCACGCTTTCTCTCAAATATATGACAGGAGAGATAGAATAAAATGACAGCATGAATACATTGGGAGAACATATTCGGTGTATTTTAGCATACGTTAACGTGACTGTGCTGCAATTACAAAACTCTCTGAAAATATAAGTTGGTAAAGGAAAATGTCTCTACATATAATGAAGGTGGAGGAGAGGAGGGGTGGTGTGGAAGGAGGCCGTTTAAACAAGTACTGTATGGCGGAATTTAAAATATCCCTAAATGGCAAAGTCAGATCTTAGAAATATATCCAAACTTGAATTTTTTGGGAACGATAAGGAAAAGCCATTTCAGAAATCTTAATCTCGAGTTTATATCGACTTTATGATGTTCAGTCCTGGTCACGTAATAATAAAACATTATGAGCAAAAATCTGAACTAGGACTCAAACAGTATAGGTCCATTGATATATCCAGACAATATGCCAAATATTAGTGACAAGATTTGAATTGTAATTTTTATTTTTGGCGTTTGAGCCGGAGTGCTAGTTTGCCAGGTCTTCAAGTAATAATACTATTGAGCTTGAAAATTAGTAGATCAGAGGACTTTAAGTTTGAAAATTAATTACAATTCAGACTTAACTGTTTTATGATAAAGTTGGGTCTGTTACATTTATATCTTGTTTACACATAAGGTATTTGAAATTCACTTGGTGCGCCCATTCGTCCGTGTGTATACGCGTCCCTCCGTCCGTCAAATTGCGTTTAAGATACTGCACCGAATGTGTACTATTCAGATTTGTTCTTCGAAAAGAATAACGGAGTCGTTCACTGCAGTAGTTATAATATGTTACATGTAAATGTAATTGTGAAAGAAAAATCTCTTTTCATTTGGAGGAAAGAACATTTTAATGTTTTATTCAAATGGTACTAAATAATATATTTTATACATATATTATAATTGTAATTGTTTTGCTCATAATCTGCTTCAGATTATTCTGCTAGATTTAAACCGAGTCACTATTCTTTAACATCACTGAATATTAAGACTTGTCTTTCTTTTCCTATATAATACATTATTGCTTTGGATGTAAGGATGTGTAAGTCACGGGTTAATCTATTTTAGAAATGTGACGGAAATAGATGGCATTGAGGCACATATTGCCAAATCATGTAAAGTTAGTTTTGTAATATGCATAGTATCGTTTGAACAGATTGCTATGCGATTCCAAGAAATCTACGGGAAAATAATCTCTGATTTGATGTTACTTTATTGATATCTGAGAAACTGGCTAAGCGAGACCACACCATGGTGTCAACTAGATTGGCTTAAAACCACGTTAATTTAAATGTCAAGAGGATTTTAATTGAAATGAAAAGTTGGTGATATTTTTGTTTCCTATCTGATCATATTTAACGAGAGTATAGAAACAACTAAATCAACTTCAACATATTTCATAATCTGACAAAAAATGCACTTTCCGTCGATCGTGGATCAAGTGTATATACATTGTACTCCTAACGCTCATGTTTAGGTGAGATGCTGAGACACAGTGCTAATACTGGAGAAAAGCAGATAACCACGACGTTGCCGCTAGCATTTGAGAGGGCACAATTCAGCCTTAAACATTTTTTTTTTTTGGAACTGGGATTAAATACCTGGTCACAGAAATGCAAAACAAGGCCATTACCACATTATTCCAGGTTCCACAAACGATAACAATGAATTTGACGATAATGAAATATATTTGTCACCTATTCTCTTTTGAAAACAGATCATGAATACCATAGTCTGTCTGTTGACCGTGATATCATTTCTGCAAGTCGCTTACGCACAACAGGGAGCCACCACAACTGGACTAAACACAGGTTAGTACAACAGCTACAACAACGCAATCAACTTTTCTTTAAGATGTTAAATGATTTCTCATTTACCATAAGTATCTTACCCTATAACTTCGAGGCTGGTGGAAATTCAACCCATATTATCATATTCGTAGAAGTGCCATTATTTAATTAAGAAAAGTTAAACGCTAAGGAAAGGGTATAAAGGTTCCATGCAGCGACGACTCGGATGCTTTGGGACACTTAATTCAATATCATTTTTAAAGGTTTCTAAAACAGATGCTACGTGACCCACTTTACTGAGTTATAAGAAACAATTGCATCTGATAAACCCCAGCGCAAGTTACATAACAGCGAAATGTCTTGGATCTAGAGAATCGTGTACATCTGAAAATCGATTACCTCCCTTGATGTCATACAGGTGGAGCAGGCGGAGCTGGAGGTGGTGGCGGCAACGCTGCTACTGTCGGCTTGCAGAAGGGTAAGTTTTGAATTGTTGCTTTTGAAAATGACGCGGATTGCAAGTGCAAATCATCCGGTAAATCGTTATTTCGTGACAAATTCTAATATACCAGGCATGAAAATGACCAACTGTTGCTAAAAAAGGAACACATCGCACTTAAGTATCTAAGAAAGTACCAAAAAACGAAGACCAATGTTCAGATCGATCAGTCGCAAAGCATTTTTTGAACTGAAGCGGAAATCATCGTAGCATTTTGTACCTAGTTAATTAACACATCGCTAACGCAGCATTTTGTACCATGTTTAGCAAACACATCGTTAACGCAGCATTTTGTACCCAGTTAATTAACACATCGCTAACGCAGCATTTTGTACCATGTTTAGCAAACACATCGTTAACGCAGGATCATGCATGATTAACTGTTGTTTGGCGCTTTTAGCTGTTATGACATGAAACTTAATTCCGAAATTGAACTTCATATTTTACAGGATTTATGCAAAACGTATAATCTATTTTCTAGCTCCATGACGTCACGAATCCTGTAGCTGTTAAGTTCAATTCTTATAATTACAAATAGTTATAAAAATAATTATTAAAACGATTATTTCTCAACCATTGTCTGCAAACATTGTCAAATCACACAAGAAGAGTGCAGAAGTAGCTCTTTCTTCGCGCCGTGGACTTTTAGCTTAGAATTTTCTGTGTCACTGATGCAATTTTAACCAATGGAATTGCTCGTGACAAAAGCCTGGTAAAACATAATAGTTATTTGGGAACAAAAGAGATAACGGATGATTTGAACTGGCAATGAAATTGATTTTGGGATGGAGGCTTCAACACAGAAAATAATTGTCATTGCAAAAGGAAAGATTAATGCGTTGAGACTTGTGTTTGTGACGTCAGCAAGGTTTGTGATTTGACTAATCTGCGTCTAGATCCCAACAGGTGAGTAAGAGCCGAATTAAAGACTAACATTATTTAATATAAAAATCTTGTCTTATGGTGCTTTTTCTGTGTTCTATACACACCTCAACGATTGTTACATGTTATTCCAAAACTCGTGTCACAACAAACACTGCTGCCGATAAATTTGTTCCTGCGCCTGCTGAGTTTGGTTTTTTTTGGAAGGGACTTCATAGATTACACCTTCGTATATGATAAAATTTAGAAATGTGCTATCTTTTGGGGTTCGTTTTTCAAACCTGGCAGTACTTCAGGAAGCTATGTTCTTCCGTTCTATGTAAGCAGTCTGACTAGTATCGTTGGTAAAATAAAAGTTACTGAAACTAATCTTGATAGCAAGAACAAAAAATGAAACAAACTAACAACACCCACCCATACACCCACACGCACCCCCCCCCCTTAACAACATAAGTACCAAGCCGAGGAGTTGGGTGCAAGAATCACATCATGAGATATGTAGTCAGGGATTGGCTGAATTTTGTAACCGTGCAAAATCTTTTACTAAAGAAACCAACTTTATCTCTTCTGATTTTATGTTAATGCATATAATACTCGTTACGTAGTATCTTTGACAATAATTAGCATATTAGATAATGACAGATGTACTAATGAGTTTAGGAAATATTTCGGATCTATTGTATTGAATTAAAAGGTACCGTTTTAAACAGAAAATAGGTCACAATTACAGTTAGCAAAGAAATGCAAGATCGTTTTCAGATCTCTTTCGAAATTTCACCTATTTACAATCAGGTGTTCTGGAATTTTGGAAATCCATTGGCAATAATAAAAACTGAACTGTCCTAGATTGGATCAGGGCACAATTTTACAAAATGGTACTCACCATATAGACAAATAGAAATCTGCTAATGTCTTGCCTCTCTTTAAAAAAAAAAAGAGACAACAATAATCAAATTATAGGTCTATTTCTGTCTTCATGTACTGACAAAACTATTCGAATCACACTTTTATACCTGTTTGTACTCATCTTTATCAACATACAGTTTGTTGTCGTAATGGTGATTAGGTTTTGGAAATCGAACTTCTGTCAGTTCTTTAACAAATACTACTAATTCTTGGTGTCGGGAAATAGAGAAAGGAAATCCTATTGATGCGTGTTACTGTTAGATTTTAGAAAAGCATTTGTCACGGTGATTCAGAATATTCAATTAGAGAAATTATGAATGTATAATTGTCCAAATTGAAAACTAAACAGCATATATGAAACAATTTGTTTTCATTGTGTATTTAGTGATATCTTTGGTCCTGTGATATTTTTGGAGTTTCTCAAAAGTCATCTTTAAGACCATTTCTCGTTTTGCTGTTTATCAACGGCATCAGACGGTGCTGATGTGTTATATACTAGGTTCCTCAGCTTGTAGGAGTCACAGTTGACAACGTTCTATTATGAAATAAACAAATCAATTCTGCATATATCCAAATTTTGTTCAGGTTATATAATTTGAATGCGGAGAACAATCCTTTTCATAAACGCCAAAATCGAAGATTTTTCTTAAAATATTTAATGTTATCTAATACTTATTATTTTTACGATATTTGGGTACACCGTTCGTCTTATCTTTTAAATGCACTGAACACCAACATAAGAATGGGAGAAAAATATTTAACATCCAGTTAAACTTTATTAGAATAATTCAAATTGTCACTTTTGAAAGATAGAGTAATTACAACAACCTGGCAAAGCATTATATGAATAATTGTAATGCAGTCTCAGAAGTTCTTAGTTGAATCACTCAGTATTGTGCTAGAATTCATATAAGTCCCTCCAGAACAAAACACCAAAAGAAATGTGTAAAATTGAAAGACAAATGTGAAACGTTAATTTTAACACAAAATATAGTTGTATCGTTTTGTACAAACTTGCATCCAGACAGCGACAATTTTTGTATTATATCATTCATGTATTTTAATGTACATAATGTGAATACTGCGTATTTAAATACGTATTGGTCCAGCAAGATGTGTGCATCGGCCTCAACAGTACCATTATAATCATGTTGTGCTATTGTTATTATTATTATTATTATTATTAAAAGAATGCTTGGAAACATTCCGCATCTCTTCTCTGACTGTTATTATTTCATAAGTTTTGTAGTGTTTTATAACATAAATGGCAGGACGACAATATTTTAGAATTAAACACTGGTATATTTGGTTAAAATGTATGCATATGTGGGTTAAATATTATGCTTCTCTTTGCAGATTCTATATATGCAATTATTCCTTTTATGCTTTTCAACAAAAGGTCATAAACTATGTACGTACCACGACACATTTAATTTTTTTTTTACATTTGAACTAAAAAGCAATAACTAAAAACACTGGTATATATGTACGAGTACAATAATTTTAAATTTCTTTTTAAAGAAAACTCAGACCTCGGTTTTTAAATTTAAACAAACACAAACATATTGACTACCATTTTTAACATTTATGGACAACCATTTTTAACATTTAAAAAGTTAAAAAATTCGACAGCGAGTTTTTAAATAAATTGAAAAATGTATGGAAGCAAATTATCAAAAACTCTCAGACTAACACATTATTTGCTCAAAACATTTGACTAAAAATATTTGTGACAAAATCTTTGACCATTAAAATATCTCAAACATCATCGATATGAATAGACTAATCAGAGATTCACTGCTTTATCCATTGCCGTGTAAGCGTATACAAAACTGTAAGAGAAAGAGGACAGAGCACGCCCACTATAGAATAAGACTTATAATCACTTAAACACAAAATAAAAACAGAGATGCATTAAAGGAAAATATGCTAATAATAAAGAAATCTCTAGAAGTGATTCTATTTTGCAAATATAGTTGATAAATCAAGGGACAGATTAATTGCTGCGACTAGATGAAGAACTGAATAGATTGAAAACATAATGAATATTTTTTAAAATGCTGTAGTAAAATCGTGAGCCAAGATTATTGCTAGCGTTGATACTTTATCAAAGTTACTAAATATTATTGATTATGCAGAAGTGCTAAATGACATTGATGACAACAACAAACAAACAAAGTTTTCAAGAAATTACGATTAGAATTACGAGCACTACATAAATGTACTTATTACTGTCGTAAGTGAGAAATAAAATTGATAAATGGGAAACTTTAACCAAAAATTAAATTTAAAAAACAACGTTAATGTTAAAAATATATTCTAATAGATGTTGAACACTTTGACGATGGAAAATGTTCTTAACAATATAGGTGCTATGCAAAGAAGTGCTGACAAATCACAGAGAAATTAAGACAATATCAAGAACACATATAGATGCAGCTAAAACTATTGTAGATGAAGAAACACATAAGAATAAAATAAACACATAAACTGAAATAAGGTTTATTGCAATAGTGCTTCATTTGTTACAATTAAAAAATGTTAAATGTTGCAGATGAAAATAAAATACCTTGTTATGTTATACTTACCGATTATCGCATTTGATTAAATTTTTGTGTTTTAGCTACCAATATGATTGAGTAAAACTGAGTAATAAAACGAAAAAATGTTAGTAGATTAAGAGATAAAATGTTTTTTTTAATGCTCTATAGTATTACATCACAACAATCAATGATTGCAACAGGTTGGTATGAATTTAAGTATACTTACTAAAATAAATTTTATCTCCATTATTTATTTAATTCATTCTTCCTTATCTTCCACATCTACTTGCTATTGATCATCAGTGCGTTCGTGTGTGTTCATAGCATTTGACATGTTATTCGTTTATTTAATTAATGTATTTTTTCATTTTTTATTTTTCCTTGTCTTTCTTTGCTTTTTATTGTTTTCTCCAGAATTATTTTATATGAAATTGGCTTTTTATATCATAATGCAAAAGTCTTAACTAATTCACGTCATGCACTTTTTTCAAATTATTGTGAAATATACGAGAGAGAGAGAGAGAGAGAGTCTAACAAAGTCTAGCCAATATGTGTTCTACTCTAATATGCAAAGGCAACAATGATACTATCAGGGACATATGTTGGCTTATGCAATGACGTACACGTATGGACAGAAATAATAATTCCAAGTCAGAAGGTAGAAACACAAGTCTAAATATTTCGTTACAAGAAATAAAGAAAAGAATAAATCATACTGTTGAAAATGTGAATTTTACAATACAGTGTAAGTTATTACTAAAACCTTACGGAACTTGAAAGTATGAATGTGATAATAATTTTGAACTCGATACAAATAAAAGTTGCAAAGTCTTCTAAATGTGCTTTTTAAACTAAATCTAAACGACACTATATTTTCTCTAAGTCTGATAGTAATAATTTGTCTAAAATAGAAGTAAGTAAGATTCCATATTGTAGTAAGCTTAAATGAATCAAGTTTAATTAAGCCAGGAAGATAAATATGTATTAATATTTATTAATAATTCTAAATTCGTTATATTTATAAATCATATTTTTAACCTAAGCAAGGTAAAGCAAAGCCTATATATATATATATATATATATATATATATATATATATATATATATATATATATATATATATATATATATATATGACACGTGCCCCCTACGAAATTATTACTAGCACCGGAGAAGGACGGACAATTAAAAGATTAAATAGCTCCTGCCCCCCCCCCCACCAGTCAGCAAGACCGACGGTCTAAGTGTATAAAGTATAAACTAATAAGGTGAAATGTATAACAACTTAATAAACTATATCACGGTATTCAACAATTACAGGACAATTTTTCAATGCATTAGTTTCCAATCTATACAAGACCTATTCAAATTGACAGTTATTTCATCACGCTAAATTAAAGGTGTGTGAGTGTTTCCTTCCTGCGTCCTTTCTATGTTACTCGTCTGTAACTTCCGCCTTGTATTCCTTTGTCGGTACTTGCTTTTACCTCAGAAGCCTTTGTTCCAAATGTCGTCCGAAGTTTCCAGAACTCCTTTCCCATTCTTTCTACGAGTGCCTTACTTGCTCTTGGAGTGCAGTCTAGTGTCCCTCAACTTCGCTATGACCCACTCTTTTGCTTCAAAAGTATAATGATTCTTTCACAATGAAAAAAAAAAAAAAACAACAGAGAGTAATATATTGCTGCGTGTGAGATCCGCCCAAATATTTGACTATCTTAGTTCTGATTGGATACCGATGGTCTCTTTGATATATTACAATGTCTGGTTTCTGATCTCGAGGTCGAAGCCGACTGGTGACAATAATGGTTGATGGCAAAATAAACAGAGTTAGTTTCTCACCCCGTGGCAAGGTTCTCTTTGAATTAACCGCGAACTTGGTTGTGACGCAATGGCTAAGGCACGGACAGGTAGATTCTTTCTTTCAGAATAGGTCTAAAGTCGTAATATCATATAACACGTATTGACATTACACAAAGTACTTTAAATTACGAATTCTATCAGAAGACATGTATAACGTAAGAAAGGAATTGTTAGCAAGTTATTTAAGGTAAATTAGTTAACTATTAAGAATACTAAATGGTCAATTCCAAGAGATTCCAGGACCCATGATTTTCAATATAACCTTGTATTTTCTAATTTCTTCAATCTTTTATTTAAATTTTGCTGCTATTATCTTGAGAACTTGTTCTCTTTAATTACGTATTTATGCTTAAGTATTTAAATGCTTAGTGTTTTGTCTGGATAAATGGATCGATAAGTGACTTTTGTGATGCTATTGGACCAGAGGTCTTCAATATCAAATAGTAATCACGTTTTTCATCAATTTGTTCAATAACTTTGTATTCGTCATAGAGATGTTTATTTTTAAAAATTAAATTGATGGTCTAAGATTTCAACAGTTTGATGATCTATGTTTTCTAGAAAGCCTATGCTGCTACGTGTGTTTGAAACATTTTAAAATGGTATTCTATGGGTATAGAAAATGCATAAAATGGTGCTCCGTCAATATTTGAAATATTAGAAAGATATGAAATATTAATGTTGTACTTATACGTGTATACCAGCCTTTTTATTCATTTTTTTATATTAAAGAGTACAAAAGGGTATGTCGTCTATGACGTTTATTATCCATATATCAACAATTAATTTAAATATCTTAAAATGTTCAAAAATAAACATTCAGATTAAACAATTAAGTGGGCCATTTTTTTGGAACTTAAACATAGAGCCTTCTGTAGTTCTTTGATTGCCAATTGTAAATCGATAAAAATATCTAAATAAAACAAATGGTGTCTCCTGGCAGTTTTGGTATAATGAACCATTATGCTGTCCGATCATCGACCATTGTCTAGTCCCCGTAGTTAAGTGTACCTCTTGATGGAACGTGTATCTACATTCTTTAGTCCTTCCAAGATGGCAAACTTGTCAATTTTGTTTAAAAAGATACCTTGCTTTTGTTCCTTTTCAAGACAAAAGCAATACTATGTTTTTAAATTAATTTTATTTGGTAATGTATACGGTTAGATTAATGTTTAAAATATAATGAAGTAGTTGTTCACTGGAAATATGATATGGTGTAAACATTATTGTATTAGTCTTACTTTAGGATATATACCGCTTCTTATCATCCTGTAAGGTGCAATAATTAAACATTTACTTCTAGATTTATTGCTTGTTTTATAACATTTGGTTTTAATGTCAAAGAGTTTCAAGATTAGATTTTCTCCCATCCACAATATCGAGAATCAAAGTGACGACACGCCTTACCATAGGCAGGTTTGGGTTACTTGATGAAGTGACCTTTATTCGATCTTTAGTTGCACTTTATTCCAAGTCTAGACTCTGAAGATAGGTAATCAAATTCGATGCGTGTAAATGTTACCTGTACTGGATTTTTATACTCATAGAATGTCTGTACCCTCCGGATAGAAGGCAATGTGGAAGCAACGTCAGGATGTACTACTTCGACGAAGCGAGCGGAAGATGCAAGTACTTCTTTTGGGGAGGCTGCTTATGGGGAAGCATGAACAGGTGCGTGCAATGTCAAGCAATCGGACCCTCTTATTCCCATTCGAGTGCTCTTTTGTCTTAAGAACAAGACAGGGAAATGATAATGAAAATTATTTCAGCCGTGCCTTATCTCCCCTTTCTATGGAGACGAACATACTTAAGAATATACACCTGACTGGTAACGTTTGTGCTTGATTCGTTCGATATCAGGCTTTGTCTCTTACTGGTACTAATGTAACCACCCAGTTTCATAATACTTCTATTTCTCTTTTCTTTGTCTTTTGGTCCACATGTTATCCATTTTCAAAAGGTGTGCTACCAACTGTTCTCGCCTATAAGACGAGTCCAACTGCAAACAGCACACAACCAGATCTGCCGTAGCATAAGGTGCAAGCAGACCTGGATCTGTGCATTTTGTTAGAAGTAATCAATAGAACAATTAATTTAGACCCTGATCTACATGCGCTTTATGTGACAGCATATCAGAACTTTTGTTGTTTGCAGTTTGTCTCGACTCATAAGCACTTACAGACGGTATATTTTCATTTCCTTCCTGTGGGTCCTTGAGACAATAAGATTAAATGTAAAATGTTTGATTACATCTTCGCACACTATTTGACTCAAGTGTGCAGATACATGATAGAAAGACGACACAAAACGTATGCGATGGATCGGGAGCATGAATCCTTGGTTATAATTAAGGACAGAGTGTAACAGTGGTCTAAACTGATGGGCAATGTTTGGTTTGAGATGGAGAGTCATCGACTATACATTTGTTGCGAAGCCTTGTTATGGGTTTGTTTAAGATTACTTCTAAGAATATGTTGATTAGTATTCAGTTAAGTAATTATTATCGACTCAGTTTCGGTAAATTTTTGAAACAGTGGTCTTTTTTTACTTAGAATGGTTCCATGAAAAAGTGATATTTGGAGATAAAATGGCGGGTGTATTTAATTAAATTCCTCTGAGGATTGCATCATCCATAGGACACTTCTATTCAGATCTCTGCTATGTTTGGTTCAGGCGTTTCGCAATGCTTGTGTCCGTTGATTAATCCCTTGTCTTGCTTTCATTTTATGCATATTATTTTCTACCGATAATTCATCTTGTATGTGTGTGTTATTTGTAATTTAATTATTCCATAATTTCGTGCAAGATCACACTTGTCTCGATATGAAAGAAATCGAATTCACTTGTCTTGAAATGACACTCTCTGACTGCTATCAGAAAGTGCCATCACTAGTCTTGAAATGACACTCTCTCTGACTGCTATCAGAAAGTGCCATCCACACGCGGTACTAAGTATTCACTTTCGTTGCATTTAAAGGTTTTCATAGGTTTATTCACTTTTATGTATTGCACTTTAACGCAATATCGGCCGGAAATCTTATTTATTTAAACAGAAGCAGTGTTGGTTCATTGGTTAGCATGCGATTAGCCATACACTAGGTTAGAGTTCGATTTCCTACTAACGTATCAGTTTGTGCTGGTGGCTATCGTGGCGTGTCTCTGAGCAATGCATTTTACTCGGCTCCAGCTAATATTTATTGCACCGTGAATCGCCAAACCAAATCAATATATTTAAGATCCTATATAAGGGAATTTCAAGCAAGTGAACTATCTCTGGAAACTCTCTTTCTTGTTTGCTTTTTCAAAAAAGACTTTTTCTTTTATTGAGAAAACAGGACCATGTAAATAATACAGAATAATAATACAGATTAATAATACAGACTATCGCAAAGCTTATAAGGAAGTTTGACAGACTTGATAATTATTGTTTCATACAGGATAGACGAAGAAATACTCTCCATGTGGTTTGTGATAAAACGATTGAAAATAAATGAGAATCAAGAGATAATTAAATAGATTTTAATAGCATTTGTTTTTCCTGCACAAAAAGATATTCTAAATTTTATTTTAATTAACTCATAAGAATTGTAAACTTTAATTTGCATTTAAAAATTAGAAGCGAATGCTCCAGAATAATTTGGTAGGAACAGCCTAACTACAACAGTTAATGAATTGCATAAAATTGGATTTAGCTCTTTAGTGAACGAGAATTGGACTCGCAAATTTGATATTAACAACAGATGGAAGAGAGAGAACCTGCAGTTTAAGAGTTTTTTTTTTTTTGTTGTATGGGGAATGAAACAGAAATAGATAAAGGGTGCACCTTTAAAAATAAACTATAGCTTCTTGTCATGAGTTCTAATCTGTGCCACTTCTTTGTAGATTTTCAACTTTGCAAGAGTGCAACCGGCAATGCGCGTGCCATCTTGCCTTCAATGAAGGATCTGGAAATGGTCCTAAATGTGAAATGGAGGTGATTAAATATTTTTATAATAAGAATACGGAATTATGCCAGCAGTTCACGTACATGGGCTGCGGCGGTAACGGAAATAACTTCGCTACGAATGGCGAATGCCTGTCTAACTGCAAACCTCTAGTAGAAATGGAGATGACAGTCGATGTTTCTGGTGTTGGAGATGTGCCAATCGCCATGTTTGGGGGCGGAGCTATGGGCGGAATGGGCATGGCAGGAGGGGGTGGATATGGTGGTCAACAGATGGGAGGATCGAATATGCGCGGTGGCTTCCAAGGCGGTAGAATGAATGGAGGATTTAATGGTAGAGGCGGAAGGATGGGAGGATTCGACTATTACTATGATTACCCTATGACTGGAGGAGGTCAGACACAAATTTTCTAATGCGAAGTGAACAAAATATTATCTGTTTACATCGGCAAATAATTTCATTAAGATAAATTAATGCGACCAAGTGGCAGGAAGCTTAATAAAAGAGTGAAGAAGAAAAAAAGTACAGAATTATATTTTAATGTTACAACCGTGATGAGTAACTTTAGAACTTGGTGATTCTAATTTGATCATGTTAGGGTTTCCTAGCAAATCACGTAATGATCACATTATCAAATTTAACTTGTATTTTAGGCAACAAAATATATGTGCCTTGGTCTTTAATATGTCCAAACAAGCATACATCACAGTAAAACGAATAATATGCGAATACAAAGATGAACGTTACAATCGTCAAGCAGGTATAAATGGTATAGAATGTTTGTTCTATCACTGTTCACACCACATACTATGTTAAGTAAAACACGTATATTAAAAACTCTTTGTTGTTTTTATGCACCGCTAAAAATGACCAGGTGTTTTTTTTTTTTTCATGTGCCAATCTATGTGAGAAACTGTCAGAGTCATTCAACTCAATGACAATTGTCCGGACAAATAAATGCTTAACAATTCAATTTTACTACTTTTGCGAATTTGTTCTTATCCTCTCTGCAAGAATGAGTTGCACTCTCCTCCATAAACCTCTTTTAAGGTCTCATATACTGATACTATTAGTGTTTGATCCGGGATAGAGGAATTATCATCTGTTATGGTGGGTGGGAGTTGGTTATGCCAGCAATAATGTCCCTGCGCTGTCAATTGGAATATAACGTTAGTCCATATATTGAACACGGTAGGATAGTCCAGGGGTCAAAGTGCAATGTAATGTGAAACGTACTGGCACCGCCTTGTCAAAGCACAGTTTTACTGATCAAAACCACTTCTATTGACAAGCACACCGCCTTAATGACCATTAATCCACACCTATTGACCAACACAATCTTTCTAATTAGCACTGGGGGAAAGGATAAATGTAATAGAAGACTGTCCATACGATTAGCATGGACGATTTGTGTGTGGGAAATGGGAAATTGACCAATATATATCTTGACCGAGCAACACTAACATGTAATGACCAGTATCCACTTCCATCCATCATCATACCCATCGACTATGCAGCACCCACACCTACTGATTACACCCAATACTACTGACCAACACATGTTCTTATCAACAAACACCAACACCTAATGATAAAACGACTATGGGAATGAAACGTTGAGGGACACGATAGAAGTTAAAAATAATGAGAAGAAGAACAAAGAAGTATCAAATGTCATCTTTTTACTTATTTTTAGAAACAAGTACACTATTTTGTATTTTTCAAAGCTGGAGTGACAGACAATTTTCATTTTTAAATGTGTTGTGAAATATCCAATGTCATAGTTCAAGTATGGTTCCCTCTGTTAGAAGTGTATTGTTCTTTATTTTGCACAAGATTTAATACGCCCACTGATCTTCTAACCATGGTCGCTTCGTTACACATTGGCAGAAAGTGTATTGCAAAATATGCAGTAACAATGTTAAATGGTACAAGTTTGGTTCAAACTGTTACAAATTTACTGTTGTCGTTTTTGTCACTCTAGATTTGATATGCTCACTGACTTTGTTAGTTATTGTAATGCGATGTTGGTGACAAAGGCAGCGGACCGTTGCTAAAATTTCAGAAATGGTCAAAATTTCGCCTAAGATAAGGTTTTCGTTTATTTGGAGATAGGTACCTTTAATGACTGTATTCATCGTTCTGAGTTTTGACTGATTTGACGAGGGAGTACATCATTTTGGTTCTTCACTTTGTTACAAATGCATTTGAGTATATGTACTTGCCAAGAATAAAATGATAGTATCCCTACTGTAAGAAGAGAGAAGGAACACTTCGTATCACCTACACTATCAATGTTTAACAGAGAGAGAGAGAGAGAGAGAGAGAGAGAGAGAGAGAAAGAGAGAGATATTAATAAAACTCGCATTGTACCACCCATAGGTTTTTATATTTAATATTTTTATTGCACTGTCACATTCAAGTCCGAAGTTACCTTAGAGACATTTATTGTGTTAATCATTGATGCGTTCGAGAATATGTTTGATTGAGTTGAAATGACAGGATCTGACTAAAGCGATAATCAAGCTTCTTTGTTTAATGGACAAAATACATAAATAGCTAATGTGTTATTAAAACGTTCCAAACAAATAATTCCTTAACAGCGACGCGTAAGGTAATTTATAGTAATAATTAATTCCTTGACAGCGACGCGTAAGGTAATTTATAGGAGTAAAGAATTCCTTGACAGCGACGCGGAAGGTAATTCATAGTAGTAAGTCATTCCTTGACAGCGATGCGTAAGGTAATTTATAGTAGTAAATAATGTTCAAATCAATAACTCTACGGGCATTTATATTTTGTTTTTGAAAATGTTGAGTGATTCTAATCACAAACAGAGAAAACGGAAACGATGTCTGATATTTGTGACGCAATATTTGTAAGTATTTATCGTTAAATACTTAAACTAAAATACTCGTGCTTGGCGAGGTTGTCAATGAGTGTTTTTGCTCAAACAATTTTGTATCGACAATACGGCGTCATACTTAACCGTCATTCTAGTGGGTAGAAGTTTTATTACACTGTGCCTTTTGACATTTGGATTTGCGACTGAGACAAATTGTTAAGTTATAAAGAAGCGAACTGTAAAAGCAAGCAAACAAACACTCCCCAACCCATACCAAAACCAAAACAAAGACCCCACCCCCAATCGCCAATGACAGCAGCAACCACATACAGTTCCCCATAGAAATAAATGCTATTGAGATTTGGTGTTTAAGCTAACAGTGAATAAAATACTGGATGAAGGTTTAACTTGAAGGATAGTTAGATCCAAATCAACCTAGGGGTTTGTGGGTGGGTGAGTTTTATTATATATTAAAAGAATACTGAAAACGATTGCTCCTTTACCTTTGTCTATTGCCAAATAGAAAGACATTTCTTACAATTACCTTTGAAGGGGCCGTTCTAAATTTATCTAACTCATCTACTTTTAATTCTAACCGTAACTTATCAGTCTCGGTAAATGCATAACAGTAGAAACACACACAACACACACACCAACACACACACACACACACACACCCCACACCACAACATACACACACCCCACACCACACCACACCACAACACAGTCTGATGATTTGTATCGCAAAGACATTGAAAAACGTTTACAATGTACATATCAAGGATAGACAGTAATGCAAAATGATGTTTTACGTTCAAAGATGTGTCGCAGATACTTGCGAATTGATTGTGTGTGTTGTGGATTTTTAACGTAGCTTTAACAATTTTTCAGTCAAATCGCTACGATGTCTGCAGTGTGACCGTTTATAGCGATGTTTAGCACTGTCTGACCACCCATTCACATTATCCTGACACCAGGCCGACCAGTCCTAACATTAACGCCGTAAATGCTGAGTATCAAGCGAGGTGTCGCAGAATTGCAACCGAGTGGGTTTTTGGACTAAATGAATAAGACAAACACAATGTGAGAAAGATGGAAATTTATGAATGAATTAATAAAGATAAATATATGATGTAAAAATACAATGAATCTCTCACGCTCTCAACATACGATTTACTCAAATCACTCTACACAACATTCATACATCGAAAATAAACCAAAAATATTAAATCAAAATGAAGTACAGATCCAAGAAACCTCATGGACTGCACATACGCTTCAAACAGTATTTTACACAGTAAGAGATTCACATAATCTCGAATATGAATTCTATTAAGATTCAAAATAATCTTAAGAACATAACGAAGATTCAAAATAATCTTATGGATATAAAAAAAATACAATGGAACAACAATTGATCCAAACGTATGCTTCTAGACCCCTTGTACAGTCGCACGATTCCTTGGGTTGGTTCACACTCTTATCGACCGCTCGCACCCTTTATGAATCCACCACGAGAACAGTCATACGTTACACGTACAGACAGCATACAGCACTTTTTCTAATTTGCTACGTCTACGTCCCTGGCACAGACATGCGTACATACAAACATACGTATCGACAGCACGTATCTTAAATGTTCTGGAAACTCCAGATAGCTCTAAGCAACTTTAGACGGCTTCGGACAGCTTCAGACCGTTCTAGTCATATTCACAGTCACATTGACAATCACACTTCATAGACACAATCAGTGACAGTCACAATCAGCTACAATAACAGTCAGCTACAATAACAGTCAGAATCAGCTTCAAACACATTCAGCTACAAACACAATCAGTTACAATAAAACCAAATTGGTCATAATAATAGTTTCTGTATAATCTCTAGATATATGATAATACTTTAACCTCTAACAGTTACTTATAATTCAATACTTTAAATCTGCGTTGTAATAAATACATTATTACGCGATAAGACATTACAAACCGAATAGGCTTTGCATATCAAATGAAAATGTAAATTTAACACTTACCCCTATGGCTGGAGAACAATGGAGAGTGTAGACTCCTTGACGTGATCCAAAAACGACCAGTATGGTTTTAGAAATTGGTCTTACTTAAATCCATAGCAGAGTGAGTACAAGTCAGGGTAGAATACCCGTGCATATCATGTTAGTCATGTTACCTCGTCACAAGTAATCACTGTGGCTAGGTACATGTTAATACAGTCGCTTACCTGGAAAAACACATTCACCCTAGATAACGTTGTAAGCATGTACAACGAGAAATGGTCGAATAGTTTTAAGACAAAACCAAGTTATTTCTTTGCCTAATTCTGTGACACGAGGCAGCTGTTAGTACCATTTTTTTATAAGTGTTTAGTATGACTCAGACGCGTTTCCAATCCGCGACTTCCCACATTCGAGGCGACCACTCTAACCACTAGGCCACTGGATCGGTAAATATTAATAATCTACAATGACGAAAAAAGATTTACTTTCAAAGTTTACAAGTGTAACGACAACTTCACTCTAAAGCTATCATCGTCAGGAATCAGCATGATTAAAAGTGCTCTCCAACATATGAAAAACCTAAAACAGTTTCATTAGTTGAGACTATTAATCAAGATTATCACACATATTAGGTTAGAGATTTATTTATATGCTCGGAAATATTTTTCATTTTGAAGAAGCTGAAGAACAAAATTAAACGATCAGAATACTAGAAGGAAATAAACACGCTTAAGAATAATAATATAAGAAGAAAATGAGTAATAACAGTGATGCAACTGATACATGTGTGTATGCGTGTGCATCTGAGAAAGAGAGATGTTTACAGCGCAGAAGAACACCTCTAAAGGAATAACGAAATATGAAGGTAACATCCTTAAAAGGAGGAAGCTAATTCGTACACAATTACAGGAGGTAATAACAACAATTGATATTTGTTGAACCTGACATCGACAGGATTGTGAAGCGAGAACAAGCAAACAGCGTATTCGCAAAGGAACAACTTAAACTTCAGGTAATGCTCAACACAATTTGAAGCAATATTTAGGAATCTAGTAGCCTCAGATGCATTAAATAATGTTTGAATATTCAAAGCCCACAGTTTGACAAAATATCACCGTAAGAACGAAATTATATTTAGACAAAAGCAAAGCCCTTTACTTGAACACTGGTGATTTTAAACAATTAAAGGGTGGGACAAATATTATGTTGCCTGAACGGGTAAACAATTAATATAAAAAGTATCAAGAAAAAAAAATACGAAGAAAATAAATTAAAAAATAGCATTAATATGGAAGGCAGCGAAAACAGATGCTTTTGAAACAATCGAAAACATTATACTCAGTCTTGCAAAAGACCCCCATTGGTCTGCACAATGCAATTCGAACGAGCACTCAACGCATTTCGATTCAACTACCATTTGTCACATTTGCAATAAAATATTTTCAGAAGAAATGTTCGTGATCATGACGATTTAACCATGTTATACATGTGTCTTGCACATAACAAGTGCAGCGTGATATTCATGCATACAAATATCGTTCTGAATTTCAAAGAAAAAGAGTGAATATTCTGAAAAATAAGTGGAATAAAATACTTGGAAAGCACTATTTTTAAACTCTGTAACAAAGTCTGGAACACAACTCGTGGTGCCCATCCTACATTTAAGGAATATTTGTATTATTGCTCTAAACAGCGTATTTTATAGTACCAGAACTTATGAGTTATGAACAGCGTCTTAGGGAAAAATGTTTCAATACTATACTTTGTCTTTCTGTTTGTCTCTGATAAATACACTTATACAACCAAAGACACGCCTTCCCATAACAATAAGATTGTCTACAAAAGGAGATTTCATGACTTGATGGACACAGATGGGGCCGGTTAGTTACGTATACTTTACAGCCAATTTTTCAAACTATTTCCAGTTATTTTCTTTCAGATTCAATAAATACAAAGTGTTCATACCTTGACATACCTATGTACGTTTCAAAGATAAACGAATAAATTATTTTTGATGAAGCATTCATGAATATTTTATTTTTGCTCTTAACAAAGTTTCAAGTCCAACATTACTGAAATGCCTGCGAATTTTAGCTATCAAACAGCCTTTACAGTTCATCATTCAAGAACGTTGTCCATGTGTCGAGCACAAGCTCCAGGCATTCCGGAAGACTACTTGACTTTGACGCCAAGACCAGGTCTGATTGGGAAATGTTATGAAACGAAACACACAAAACATTAGCAAAAGTGTTGAATTGAAAATAGTCGGACTCTTTACAGTGTATCAAATGAAGCGTATATATTATAGGCCTGTAAATAATTTTAAATATAGAAACAGGTATTGGTTCTAAAACCGTCTATAAATCTCTCTGTACTGTGTTCTTCTTTGAAGTCCCGAAACTATTCTTTCTGCTGCAGGATCAGGGTTTATAGCCAAATGCATATATCTAAATGTACAAATCTGACATATCAGCTACATTTATCATACATGAATCCTAACGATTTCACACCTTTCGTATACCTCATTGTCTCAAAGATATGTTTAGTTTTCATGTCTGCAGGAAAATTATTAAATATCATATTTAATTTCATCATTAACTGATTATTTTTCATTCGCAACCTATTTTATACTTAGCAAAAGTACATTCCACACTGGAAACTAAATTTTAGGGAGACAAGCAATATTTTGTAATAAAATAGCATTTCCTTATGTTTCGATGGGTAAACTATCATTCAAGGATATATTAACCATATCTTCCTCGGTCTAAATAAGATAAAAAGAGAGCTCCTGTTTAAAATGAAACACAGAAATAATGGTGCTGTTAATTTAAACTTTTCTAGATCAGAATAGTAAAGAGTGGATACATCGCGGGCCACGCACCCAACCAGTTTTGTTATTTTTCTGTCAAAGAGAAACACCATACCTACAACAATATGCAAATATATATATATATATATATATATATATATATATATATATATATATATATATATATATATATATATATATATATATGTATATAAATATGTGTGTAAATATATATATATATATGTATATATATATGTATATATATATGTATATATATATATATATATATATATATATATATATATATATATATATATATATATATATATATATATATATATATATATATATATATATATATATATATATATATATATATATGTATATATCTATGTATATATATATGTGTCTATATATATATGTATATATATATATATGTATATATATATCTATGTATATATATATATATGTGTCTATATATATACATATGTATATATATGTGTGTCTATATATATATATATGTATATATATATGTGTGTGTCTATATATATATATGTGTATATATCTATGTATATATATATGTGTGTGTCTATATATATATGTGTCTATATATATATGAATATATATATATGTGTGTGTATATATATATATGTGTATATATATGTATATATATATATATGTGTGTGTATATATATATATATATATATATATATATATATATATATATGTATCTATATATATGTGTGTGTATATATATATATGTGTATATATATATGTAACTATATATATTTTGTATATATACATATGTGTATATATATATGTAGCTATATATATGTGTATATATATATATGTGTATATATATATGTATCTATATATATGTGTATATATATATATATATATATATATATATATATATATATATATATATATATATATATATATATATATATATGTATCTATATACATGTGTGTATCTATAAATATATGTGTATATATATGTATCTATATATGTGTGCATCTATATATATGTATATATATATGTATCTATATATGTGTGTATCTATATATATATGTGTATGTATATATATATGTATGTATATATCTGTGTATCTATATATATGTGTGTATGTATATATATATGTATGCATATATCTGTGTATCTATATATATATGTGTATGTATATATATATGTATGTATATATTGTTGTTGTTGTTGTTGGGCTTAACGCCATTTTTCAGCACTCGATAGGCTATACATGGCGGCCAGTATTAATGGTGGAGGAAGAATCCGGGAAAACCCTGGAAAGAACCACCGACCCTCGAGAAGCTACTGGCATATGTATGTATATATCTGTGTATCTATATATATATGTGTATGTTTATATATATGTATGTATATATCTGTGTATGTATATATATGTGTATGTATATATATATGTATGTATATATCTGTGTATGTATATATATATGTGTATGTATGTATGCATCTATATCTGTGTGTGTGTCTGTGTATGTGTATGAACGTATGCATCTATATCTGTGTGTGTGTCTGTGTATGTGTATGTAGGTATGCATCTATATCTGTGTGTGTGTATGTGTATGTATGTATGCATCTATATCTGTGTGTGTGTGTAT